>JAUESH010017505.1:2291-13218 GCA_032275165.1 Synergus magnus
TAAAGAAAATGAAAATTGTATAACTTTTAATTTAGAAAGAAAAATAGAATACTAAAATGAAATATAGTACACATTTTATAATTATAATAAGAAATGATAAAAAATATTTTTTTGCATGTATGACTGCGGAGTTCACTAGAGCTCGAAAATAACCATTAAGAAGTTCTGTAATAAAGAAAATGAAAATTGTATAACTTTTAATTTAGAAAGAAAAATAGAATACTAAAATGAAATATAGTACACATTTTGTAATTGTAATAAGAAATGATAACAAATATTTTTCTTTTGCATGTATGACTGCGGAGTTCACTAGAGCTCGAAAATAACCATTAAGATGTTCTGGAATAAAGAAAGTCGAAATTAATATTTTATAAATTTCCATTGGAAAAAAATGGAAGAGTAAAATGAAACACAATGTGCATCATATAGCTATAATAAAAAATATTTTTATCTTCCATGTATCGGTACGAAGTTTACTAGAGCTCGAAAATGACCATTAACAAGTTCTGTAATAAAGAAAATGGAAATTAGTATTTTATAACTTTTAATTCAGAAAGACAAATAGAGTACGAGAATGGATGATAGTACACATTTTACAATTGCAATAAAAAAAAAGAATTTTTTTCTTCCATGTATGGCTGCGAAGTTCACTAGAGTTCAAAAAGAACCATTATCAAGTGCTGTAAAAAAGAAAATTTTATAACTTTTAATTTAGAAAGAAAAAGAGAATACTAAAATGAAATATAGTACACATTTTATAATTATAATAAGAAATGGTAAAAAATATTTTTCTTTTGCATGTATGGCTGCGGAGTTCACTAGGGCTCGAAAATAACCATTAAGATGTACTGGAATAATGAAAGTGGAAATTAATATTTTATAAATTTCCATTGGAAAAAAATGGAAGAGTAAAATGAAACACAATGTGCATCTTATAGCTATAATAAAAAATAAAAAATATTTTTCTTTTCCATGTGTCGGTGCGAAGTTCACTAGAGCTCGAAAATAACCATTAAGAAGTTGTGTAATAAAATAATGTTAAGATTAATATTTCATACGATTTAACAAAAACTTGCTGTCTAGTTTGTGCGCATTTTGTACGCATTTAATGAGCACTTTGCTTCCTCATAGAGGAAGTATTTAGCATTAAGTACTAATATTCCGTAGAGCGTTCCGAAGAGGAGGACCTGGCAGCTGTTGGGGATTGAATAATTGGTTACGAACGTTTCCATATAGGAAACGTGCACGTTATGTTAAAGACAATTGAGTACGATCCATTTCCGTCAATCATCTTTTTCTCTCTTTGCTTTGCAGCTTTGAAAAACGAAATTGCGGAAGAACTTTCTGCTTCTACGATGAGGGAAATGTTTTCAAGACGAATTGTAGTCGAGCGCGCCACAGCTCAACTACAAGTCTCTCACCGTAGTAACAGAAAGATCTCCCCCTAGTTATACAATATACTATTTCTCGTCCATGTATGCTTGCGAAGTTCACTGGAGCTCGAAAATAACCATTATGAAATTCTGTAATAAAGAAAATGGAAAATAATTTTATATTACTGTTAAATTAAAAATACAAATAGAGGTTGATAAAACCAAATTTTTTTTCGGGCACCTGTGAAGACCAGTGGACATTTCCGAATTCGATGAAGTGTGCTCAAGTGTACACTCTGGAAGTGTGTCAGAAGGGTGTGGGAAAATGTGCAACGATAGTAAGCATTTTCCCACACACTTCTGACACACTTCCCGAGTGTACACTTGAGCATGAGCACACTTCATCGAATTCGGATACGGTCAGTGTTCCCAAAAATCGACCACTTGGTAATGTGCATGCATTGAGCAAATCATCTTATTAATCACAGTTCGCGAGAATTTTTGAAGTACTAAAAATATAAATAAATAAAAATAAAAAAATGACATTCAAAAATAATATACAATTTCACAACATGCGGAAAATCATAAAATCACTAGATCTATTATATAAACAATTTAATTAATGGTTAAACAAATACTTTTTATTTATTAAAATACAACTGTTTATTAACAATAACACAACAAACACTTGGCTCAAGTAAAGGGATTTAGACAGGACAAAGCCAACCTGGGCGAATGGATATTCGCCCAGGATTTCCGATATGGCTCGCGCTATCCTGAACGACAATTTGGTAGGGACGATGAGATTTCCCTACACGTCTTAGGTGAGTACCCGGTTTTTGCGGGGCTCAGACATCAAACCCTCGGGTCAGCTATGCTGGAACCAGAGGATATTAGGGCGCTACCGGCTAGCAACGTTCTAGGCTTCCTAAGAAGGTCTGGACTAAGGGGCTACTGAGCGCCTAGGTAAAGGAATGGCAGAATGGGCACGCCTGAGGGTCTGCAGGGCCCCCCGAGAGTGCCCTTGCCCCTAAGGTCCCCCCATTTTAAACTAAATTTTTAGTATTACAAAAATTACATTGAAATATGACCGATATGGTGAGTTGTCCCACGCATGCGGATTACCAAGTGGTGGATTTTTAGAAGCACTGGCGGAGACGCCACTAGAATTCAGACGTCTACGTTAGTTAAAATTACGGATAGTCTCGAAACTTACGTTTAAAATACTAGGGTACATTTCAATCGTATATATCAAGTTTGAGCTGAATACGTAATACAAAAATTGACGAAAAATAAATGTACCAAATTATAATTGCCTGAATTTTTACATTTGCGAAACCCAAATTTATCGAATTAAGAAATTAATGAATTAGAAAAATAATGAATTTTTAAATTCCTGAAAATTAAATTTGTTGAATTCTAAAATTTCCGAAAATGATTTTACATAAAATAAGTATTAGGTAAATTAATTATTGAATATTTAACATTGTTAGTTCATTACTTACTTAATTACATTGTTAGATTCATATCTACGAAAAATAAGTCGTTAAACTGAAGTTCATATCTGTATATATCAAACAATCTAATCATTTAATTGATATGTAAATATTCAATGATTAACCCTTTGCACTCGAGGCCTTTTTCGTTTGAACGAAAAAGGGCGCCGTATCGGCGCCGCTCGAGTGCAAAGGGTTAATTTACCTTATTATTGAAATTAAAATAATTATACTGACTTTAATAATTCGCAATTTATTAAATTTGTTAAATATACAATTCAAACATTTTATAATAAATAAATTAAAAAATTTGCGCATTTACAATTGGGTGTTTTCGTTTTTCGACAATTTTAAATTATAAGAATTGAAGGGTGTCTTGGTAAAATCTTGTAAGTGCTATGGAAAAAATTGTTCGGGAGAGCAAAAAAACTCTCAAAATTCGAATTCTTAAAATGAAAAAAATGAGAAAGTAAAACCGAGACTTGATGGAGCTCTAGAAATCTCAATAAACAAAATTTTGAAAAAATTAATACTTTTCGAGGTACATAATCGACAATTTTTTTTGCTTTTATTGTTTTTTTTTAGACTTCATTTCTAATGTCAAAAAAACTAATAGAAGACTTTTCAGGAAAAAAATATTTTCAAATTGTTTAAACAATTTTTGTTTTAAAAATTTGTTTAAAAATGCGAGATGCGGGAAAACTAATAGTGCCATTCTATTCTTTGGAAAAAATTATATAAAGTTTATGTTTTTCGCTCAACCTTTATGTACATACCCAACTGGTGAGGTATTATAAATAAACAATTATTGTTTATTTATATGTCACTACCAATTTGATGGGACAAAAAATTGTTCAATATATGCTCTTTATGTAATTTTTTTCGCAGAATCGAATGGTGCTATTATTTTTTCCGTATCTTGCAGTTATATGTAATTTATTTAAACAAAAATTGTTTAAACAATTTCAATGTTGAAATTTTTTTCAGCAAAATATGCGATGGAAATTTAGAGAATTTTTAAGCCAATAAAACGTGTTTTCAAAAAAGGGACATTTATACCGCGACACCCATCAGTTTAAGTTTTTCGGATAATGAAATAATTCGTCAATTTACATTTTCGGGATGTTTGTCAATCGTTATTTTTTATATCCGGTATTTATTATTTGTTATTTTTATTTAAATATTAATATATATTAAAACAATTTGTTTAATAGTTAGATTCAGGAATTTTATATTTTCGGGAATTCAATAGTTCAGATATCTTATAATTTCCACCATTTTCTTTCCGGAATAATATTCAATTTCAGTAATATTCTAAACATGCAGCAATTTCCAATTTAACAATTTTCTAATGTTGAAATTTATCTAATTCGACAATTTTTTTTTAATTTTATAGTGTTGGGAATTTCATTTTTCGAAATTTTATTTATCGGACTTTTTTAGTCCCATAATTTCTTTTATTGAGCTTTTAGAAATCATTTTTTGACTTCTTACATTTTTCTTCAAGAAAATTGAAATTCTATTAAAATATTGTGTTCTGAAAATTATTTTTTCTCTTTTAAATGTAATTACTGAAATATAATGATTCTTGCGGTCTCTTTTTAAAAGAGATAAAATTTATAGATACTAAAAGAAAAATATTCTCTTCATATGTCAAAAATTTATAAGAGTTTTAAATCGAATTTCTTCTATAATACAATTAAAATTTGCATGTATTTTTAAAATTATTAAAATATCAACATTTTGTCAAACCGAAATTTTGTGCAGGAAAGACAACAAATATTTAAAAATTGGATTTTTAATTGAGACAAATTAAAAACATTTTAAAAATAAATGCAGAATATAAAATTTAACGACTAAACTTTTAATCACATGTTTCAAAACGCATAAAACCGTAGCATATTTATTATCACTTAACACTGATATAAGATTAAGTTTACCATAATATTAAATCAGGAACATAATTTTTATGGAAGTTATTGAGGTGAAAAAAATTAAACAACTTTTTTTTCTTTGAACACGGCAAAGTCGATTTTTATGAAGAAAATATGTTATGGAAATCAATGAGGATACTTTAAAAAAAAAATTTTTAATATTTCTGACAAATAAAACAGTCTAAACAAATTTTTTGAAATATAAAACAAGTGTATGACCCTCCAGCACATACCTCTTGAAAAAATTTGAGAAAAATACATGTTCGACATAATCAGAGAACGTTTTTGTAAAAATTTGGTCGTTGAGCAAATAAAAAAAATGTTTGAGTATTTCAAAAATTTGTTTTTTGTTCTTTATTGGTCAGAAAGTAAAAAAATGTTGTCATCAAATTCTTCTGTTGTTATCTATAACATATATTTTTTGCATGAAAGTCGGTTTTTACGTTTTCAAAAAAAAATTTTTTTTTTCTCACTCCCATAAAATTATTTTTCAGTTTTAATATTTTGGTACATTTAATATTATATCAACGTCAACTTATAGCAAAAATCTCAATCAGATCCGAGCATCTGAGTGGGGGCAGTCGCCACATCGATGGGTTCTACGAAGTGTGCTATCGTTACGTTTCTCGTGCAAGAGTCTATCTGTGCGTGTCGGTGAGGACGAGGCTAACGTTTCGTTCACGATGAGAACTAGTTTAACTTCATGTTTTAACACATCAATTTAGACTATTTTTCATCGTGAACGAAAGGTTGGCCTAGTCCTTACCCGAAACGCATTGATACTCTTTTGTACGAGAAAAGAAACGATATCATACTTCTCGTAGAACCCATCGACATAATGACTTAAGGCTGATGGAATTTGAAAGCCATCAGTGTAGAAAAACTTTATTTCTGTCAACTTTTCAGTTGGAAATTTGCTCGAGTTTTTGAAGGCAAAAAGGGAAAATTTAACTTTTTTTTGGAAGCACACAAAGGGAAGAACAGTTGAAAATACATTGCTAACTCATCAGTTTTTTGAGAAAATCATTTTTAGTCCGTAAAAAGCGCGAGATAATTTGACGCCAAAAAGGGCGGACATTTTATAAATAATGACAGCTACGAGTTGACTGAGAAACGCTGAGCGGCATGAAGGCTCAAGCCATTGTCGTCATTTCTATGGAGGCTGTATTGTGCTGACTTCACTCGGCGATAGTTTGGCGGGAATTACTTGAATTGCAGTAAAAAAGATAATCTACAATTTTAAAGATTCATTCGATTGTTGACAAGTTTAAATGATTTGGTAATATAAATACATTGTATAATTATCACTAAAACTTTTTAACAATCGAATGAATCTTTAAAATCACAGATCATCTTTTTTACTGCATTTCAAATCATTCCCGACAAACTATCGCCGAGTGAGGTCAGCACAATACAGCCTCCATAGAAATGACAACAATCGCTTGAGCCTTCATGCCGCTCAATGTTTCTCAGTTATGTCTCAGTCAACTCGTAGCTGTCATTATTTACAAAATGTCCGCCCTTTTTGGCATCAAATTATCTCGCGCTTTTTTAAGACTAAAAATGATTTTCTCAAAAAACTGGTGAGTTAGCAGTGTATTTTCAACTGTTCTTCCCTTTGTGTGCTACCAAAAAAAATTAAATTTTCCCTTTTTTGACTTCAAAAACTCGAGCAAATTTCCAACTGAAAGGGTCGTGTCTTTCCACAGATTTTGACAGCTTTTTCTTTAAAATTCCATCAACCTTAAAAATAAAAATTATGGTTGTCTTTTCAGTTAAAATAATTAAATGTTGTTTCTTATAGTTTCTTTTAAAAGAGAATAAACATACAGATGCGAAAAGAAAAATATTCATCTCATATAATACTTAAATGAAAAATTTTACTTTCTTGGATCCACATACTAACCAAAAATACCGAAAAAATAGATACCGAATACACGAATTGACAAATTTATGACGAACAAATTAATAATAACGAATTATAAGTGCCCGAATTTTCAAGTTTTCAGCATCCAAATTTAACGATTAATAAAATTTGAGAATTGTACAAGTAACAAATTATTAAATACCCCCAAAACTTTTAAATTCACGACATTAAAATAAAAAATAATTATTCGCTAATTGTACAATACAAAAATGTTAGAATTCAATAAATATGGATTTAAGAAATTGAAAAATTCAGGCACTTATAATTCGTTATTTTTATTTTTCATCAATTTATGTAATCGGCATTTTTTTTCAGTATTTTTGGTTAGTCCCTGGATCCATTATGTTTATATACAACAATAAGAATCATTTTGAACAACATATAAAGGTATAATCCCTTGCCGCATCTACGTACTAATATATTTGTTACAGCTTTACTGAAATTTCTCTTCGATTACTAATAAATTCTACGGGACTGTTGACTTTACTTTGTTTGACATGACTCTACTTGATTCTGTTTTCTCAAAATCGACATTAGAAAAGACGCCAATAACTCAACCTGGATACAATAAAAAAGTTTAATTTAAAAATGCTGTGATTCACAAAATATCCAACACATGGGCTAACTACTGACACTTACCTGACTCTTGAGAGAAACTCTCGAGATCCTTGCGAGTAAAACTACAGCCATAGGATGCTCCAAAAGAAAAGCTTAAACACTTCCAGATGAAGCCTCTACTTCTTAACTTGACTACTCGGTACGACGACTGATGAGAACTGAATATGGCTTAATGACCAGAATGGACGTGACTCGCACGTCCATTTGGTGTTGCCATCCAAGCAGGGTTGTGTAGTGTCGTGACCAGGGTTCCTCAGTTACGCGTAACTTGAACTTTTATACGTATTTTACGTATTATACGTAAAAATTTAATAAACGTAATAAATAGCGTATTTGAGAGGAACATGAGAGAAAAGAGCATAGCTTAATCTCACTTTTTTGAATTATGCTTATATCGAAAATATGTTGACGCCTTCTTTAAAGCGTATATTACGTTTTGGAAAAAAATAAGGACGTAATATACGTACGTAAATTACATCAAAAACCTCATGTAATTTACTAAGGTACATTTCGTGCACAACCCTGAACGAGACACTCAATGTTCTTTACATAATTTACCTAAATTAGATATTTTACATAGAAAACAGGTAAAATACCCAGTACATTACATGACCAAGTTAGCGGATCTATACAACCTAACGTAACCTAATTTTTTTTACATTTTTATCGATTTTATTGAATTTATTCATTTTATTTTTTTTACTAAAATAAATACCCTACTGAAAAAACTTATATAGAATCCTTTACGGAATCTTTACATGAACTTGTATAGGTATATATAGGTTTCCGTATAGGATCCTATAATCCGTCACACGTATGAAAATGTAACGGGTAAAATTGAAGGAACCTATACAGGTTCCTGGACAGGATCTGACATGGGTTCTTTCACAGGATCCTAAATGGGTTCCTTTAATTTTATCCTACGTAGGATCCTACAACTTGCCTCTAAAAAAATCCTACGTAGTTACCTATGACTTTACCCTACATAAAATCCTGTATTTAAACCTATGATTTGCTCCTAAATAAAATCCTGCGTTCAATCCTACTGAAAATTCCTACATAGGTTCCTATATAGGTTCCTATACAGGATCCTATGTTTCACCTATAGGTACCACCTATAGGAAATTACATAGGAACCTATATAGGAATTTTCAGTACGGTGCCGAGATGGATCAGAGAGAAATTGGTTGAACTCATTGAAGCTTGGATCTTCATTAGAATTTTACATAGGGAAAGACATATGAGCCTACATAGGGTCCTACATAGTTCCTATATAGGAATCTATATATTACCCTGTGTATGTTCATATGTCTTTCCTTATGTAAAATTCTAATGAAGATCCAAGCTTCAATGAGTTCAACCAATTTCTCTCTGATCCATCTCGGCACCGTACTGAAAATTCCTATATAGGTTCCTATGTCATTTTCTATAGGTGGTACCTATAGGTGAAACATATAGGATCCTATATAGGAACCTATGTAGGAATTTTCAGTAGGGTTGAACGTAGGATTTTATTTAGGAGTGAATCATAGGTTCAAATGCAGGATTTTATGTAGGGGAAAGTCGTAGATAACTACGTAGGATTTTTTTAGAGGCAAGTCGTAGGATATCCTACGTAGGATAAAATTAACGGAATCAATTTAGGATCCTATGAAAGAACCCATGTCAGATCCTGTACAGGAACCTGTATAGGTTCCTTCAACTTTACCCGTGACATTTTCATAAAGTAGTTCTATGTGTGACTGATTATAGGATCCTATACGGAAACCTATATAGCAGCCTGTAAAGATTCCGTAAAGGATCCTATATAGGGACCTGTATAGGTTTTTTTCAGTAGGGTAAACAACATTTTGTAATTAAAAATGTATAAATAATAGGTACAATTAATATATTTATGAGTGACTTTATCAAAATTGCTTATCATTGCAAAATTTTGCTTACCTGGGGTGTGGGTGCCACCCCATGAATCCGCAATGCGTTGCATCATAATGACAGTGAAAGAGACAAAAGCACTTTTTGTCTCATTCACTTTCACTACGACGCATTGCATTGCGAATTCATGGGACGCAAGCCTGACCATTGTCCGGTATTTCGCAGGAGAGTCCCGCAAATTGAGTAGGGTTGCCATTCGTCCAACGGAGTTTAGCAGGTTACCCAGTGCCACCCCCCCCCCTCGGCAAAAAAAAAAGTCATCGCGTCTGTTGACAGGAATTGATGCAATTTATACGTCCTGCGAAAGTTAATTTTTGAGACCACTTTTTTTTAAGATTTAAAAATTGTATATGCGGCTATTCGTTGTACTCAGAAAGTCGAACAATTTATCCTTAGGTATGACTTTTTTCCATAAAAAAAATTATGAGACTTATAACGTTTCGAAAATTCAAAAAAAAAAGAAAGAAAATAGAAGTCAAACGCACGATATGAAAAAAAGTCAAAAGAAGAAAAACGTTGCTTCTTGAACGCCCTACAAGATTGACATAACAACTTTTTAAATTTTCTTGAAAAATCAAAAATTCAAATTTTGAGCCAAATAACGCGAGATACAGAGAAAATGATAAGTATAATTATTGGTTGTAAAAAAATCTACAAATTCTCCCTTGACCATCTTTTGTGATAGGGTAAGTAATTTTCGTTTTAATTGTGAAAAATGTTATTAAAAAATCTGCCCGCTTCGTTGGCACATACACAGAGAGACCTTTTGTTAGAATAAATGAAAAAAACGATTTAGAATTTAGTATAATATCGTTCCAAAATAGGGAAAACCGAGGTTTTATTGCACTTATTCGTATTACAGTACCGAAGTTTAATATTATCATACGAGTATTTAAAACACGAAGACGACAAAGTAGTATTCTAAATACGAAATATTATGAATCTCCATTTCAAGAATTAACACTATGAAAAAATGATATTCTTTTTACTGAGTTTTCAAAAAATAATTTGAATAAGAAAAATTGTGAATATCATAATCTCGAAAAAGTATTTTAGAAATAGATATTGTCATAGCAAACTATGAAATCATTATTCTTGATTTTTCATATGATTTATTAGTCATTTTTGTCTAAAATTTTAGTGAAAAGTTGCCCTGTAAGAAACGTAAAATTCAAAAGTATTGTTTCGCATACACGATTCGCTTCCGTGAATTCTGCTATGTGTCAGTTTCGCATTGGAGGTTGGCTGAAAACGTTTAAATGCGATACTTCGTATATAATATTTAATTCTTGAATGCGTTTGAATGCGAACAATAAAAATTGTTGCACGCAAACCTTTTTAATGCGAGACTTCGCATTCGTTTTAATGCTTTCGAATGCGACCGAATGATAGAAAAGTTCTGCGCGAAATGAAAACTTTTTAATTCGAGAGTTCGCATTGCTTTGAATGCTTTTGAATGCGAATGAATGAGACGCATATTTTGAGCGAGGTAAAAACTTTTTAATGCGAAAGTTCGCATTGCTTTGAATGCGAATGAATGAGACGAATTTTTTGACCGAGTCAAAACTTTTTAATGCGAAAGTTCGCATTAGTTTTAATGATTTTAAATGCGATCGAATGCGAAGAAGGTTATGCGTGAATTGAAAA
>JAUESH010017634.1:0-13177 GCA_032275165.1 Synergus magnus
GGCAAAATCTCACGTTAAATGTAATATTTTTAAAACTTTGCTGTTACATAAAATGTACTTCCCTAATGAACAATGTGGATATGCAAACCCGTCAGAGGTCGGGAACATGTACATTTGTTAGAAAAAGACATTTTATCGAATAATCGCTCGAAAAAATGTAATATGTCTGCAAATGGAATTTAGTTCTCTAATACGATTTGCAACCTTTGAGAACCAGTTAAAAATTGCAACCCATTTGGAGGTTGGGATCGTAAGAAAATATATAATTTTCTGTATTTTTAGTAGTTTTGACTTTTTATTCATTCAAAAAATAGTAGTTTACAATACTAGTAAATTACGATACTAGTAATTTACTCGGTTACATTCTCGGTCTCAGTACCGTTCTCAAGGTAATATTCCACCTTCTCAACTCCATGCTGATGAAGACACCACCAGGACCGGCGGAGACTGTTTGGAGTAAAGGAGTACTCCACACCTGGAAATTTAAAAGATATTTCTATATTTTCTATATTTCTATATTTTCCAACTTTTTCCACCAGTCTCATATTCATATTGAGAGATTTGGTCTGATATTATAAAGAGAAAAAAAATTTCTAATGCCCCCCCCCCACCCTTTCTTCTTCCGTAACTCCACACCTGGGAAACATTTGTTCCGTCGGCCCTGGATACCACTAACTCATCCAACTTTCTCGCGTCCCCACCATACCAGCCCAAGATTCTTGCGCGATTTTTCAGTATACCGCGCGGTTTTCATATCCCCACTGCAACGCTTACATTTCTCGCGCGAGAAATCGCGCCAGGGTGGACCCAGGTAAGGGTTTCCGGATGTGGTAACACCAGGGCCGCTTATGGGATCATCGGTAGAAAAAAGTTCATGAAATAATTTTAAAAAACCTTTAGAATATTTTAAATTATACATTTAAATACAACCATAAAACATTTCAATAAATTTACATTAATTAATAAGCATAGTATTGTAAAATCGATAAATCGTAAAGCAACAACTTTATAGATGTAATAAACACTTTAGAATTTTATTACAATAGTTATTAATGCTATTTTAAATTTTAATTAATCCTATTAAGGGTGTTGGAAAATCGGCCTTAGAATTTTTCATATGTTAAAGCCCGACTATGTACGACACTGTCACCATATATAATTTTCCGAGGGTTTTTAAGAAAACAAGAAAGAAAACTCACCCAATATCCGAGGTTTATCGTACTCCTGGTGTCAAACGGAATTAATTTAGTATCCCGTTTTTTTTTGGAAAAATGGTTTTTTTATCGGAAAATAATCATTTTCCAAAATGTAAAATTCCAAACAGAGTGCCGAATTGGGAGAACCAGACTTGAAAATAATTATTTTTCACAGAACACCAACACTTTAGCGAAAAAAGCAACTAGTACTTCAGCTCAAAGTAAATTGAATTTTTCATCTTCACTTAGTATTTCACGATCTATTGCCGTAAAATGTCACATTTTTCCACGAAAGTTTAAAATTCCTGTCATGGAAGAAAATTAGCATCAGATGACAGACGAAGCGCAGCAAATTGGTCGCGTCCTATCGGTACGTGTTACCCTCAATGGAAACTTTATCCAATGTAGTACGTAAGGCGACCGATAGGAGGCGACCAATTTGGTGCGCTTCGTCTGTCATCTGATGCTAATTTTTCTTCCATGACAGGAATTTTAAACTTTCGTGGAAAAATGTGACATTTTACGGCAATAGATCGCGTTATTCTAAGTGAAGATGAAAAATTCAATTTATTTTGAGCTGAAGTACTAGCTGCTTTTTTCGCTAAACCATCATTTTTCAAAAAAAAAAAAAGGGATACTATATCAATTCTTCTTGTCACCAGGAGTACGATAAATCCCGGATATTGGGTGAGTTTTCTTTCGTGTTCTCTTAAAAACCCTCCGAAAATTATATATGGTGACAGTGCCGTACATAGTCGGGCTTTGACGTGTGCAAAATTCTAAGTCCGATTTTCCAACACCCTTAAATGCTATTCTATATTTTATAAAATTCTTTTAAACTTAACGAATATGTCACTTTGTGTTTATTTTTCATTTAAGCAAATACATATATTTACAAATACATCCTATTATCACTGCAGAAATAAAACTTTAATCATAAAAAACCCGGCGGTATTACGATTCATCGAGAATTAAAATTAAGTCCTGGTAAAATTCCAAACGTGTTAAAAAAAAATTATAGCAGCTTGAGCTGCTTTCCAACCTAACCCTCTTAAACTTACAGTAGAGGCCGAGTACGAATCTAGCGGGTTTCTCAGACTGCTTAAAAGGCGTGGAGCGGCATAGGAGAAGGTGGATTCTCCCCTCGATGAATTCGCTCGCGGCACATACAATTTGCCGTCTGATCTAGTAGCGAGAGATTTCCTAGTGCGTTTGTCCTCTACAAAGGACAGTTTGTCAAATAAATATTCCGGAACACCCCGCGAGAGGACCCTGAAGGAGAGGACACACAGTTGCACTTCCCATCTGTGCTTCATCTTCAGCCAACTAGATTTTTGTAAGGCTGCTGTAATGTGATCGTATTTTCTAATTCCAAATGAGTATCTGAGACACGCGTTTTGCACCCTTTGTATCCTCTCCCTCAGAGAGGTGTTCAGGCAAGGACCATATGTCGTATACGCATATTCGAAAAGGGACAGCACTAAAGACTGACAAAGCAGCAATTTTACTCTGAGTGGGAAGGAACAACGGAATGGATACAGCTTTCTTAAGCAGAGACACGCCGCCTTTATTTTGGTCGATACATGTTCCTCGAAACTCCAACTGGCTTGCATTTTAAGACCTAGGTTTTTGGCTTGATCCACGGTGGACAACAAGGAACCGCCTATCATAAAATTGGGCACGCAAGCCTCCTTAAAATTGCGTATAGGAAGAATGACGGACTTAGTAGGATTGACAACAAGCGCGCGCTCCTCGGCCCACCTCGCAATGAATTTCAGAGCCAGGGACAACACCTCGGCGCTGGCGTCTAGGTTTTCCAGCCTGCAGCGAACATATACCTGCGTGTGGGGACGTTGTCACTAGCAATCCTATGCGAATTGTGTTAATCAAATAAAATATCAAATTTTTGACAAAAGTTGTTTATTACAAATAGGAGTTATGAATGAATACAGAAATTTATTTGATATGTAAAAACTTACACTACTTCTCGGTTGAGAAGGCAAGAGATGAAATAAGGGTTGTCGCTTGCGTCTCTATCAATCGGAGGACAACGGCAAGATCCTCACGCAGAGTTGAGTTGCTAGAGTAAGGGATGACACTTCAGGTGTTATACCACTTACTGGCCGAGCGATACACGAACCATTGACAGAGATCGAATCCACTCGTAAGTTCTTTTCCGAACGTTAACACAGCGGAACTTTATTCGGAATCGACTTATACGACGACCGTACTAGCGTTTAGTCGAAGGGACTCTGTTCACTAACATAGAAACTGACTTCAATTCACGACGCTTTAAAGGACAACTTGCCCGGTCGAAATCACTCAACTAAGAGATGAAGTTAATAGTTTAACTGCTTGGAAACAAATGGTCGACCACCAGGCATTAGTCTGGGGTTTATTTAGTAGATCATCTCCTATAGGTGGGAGTGGTCTTTGCAAATCTGTATCATGACACGCGCGCTTGCAAATCTGTATCATAGCACGTTCATTCTAGAAATTGTGATTCCAGTTGATGCAATAATGAACAGAGTCCTTCAATCCTTCAATATATTGGATGTTGTTCCTTATTTCTTCTCGTATCCTTTTTATATATTATAATCAGATGAAAATACACCCTTATGTATTTTCATCTGTTTGTGAATTCTTAATTAATTTTGTTACCTTTGAAATACAAATATAGTAAAATATATCTAGTTTTAAGCTAATCGCATAATTATCTTTGTATATGTTGCTTATATTGGGTATATATACGCATGTGTTTGGAGTTTTACTTCTTTATCGATTATTTATCCATATATGTCAATTATCTCATCTTTTGTTACCATCGTGATCCAAGTATCATTTGCGTATAGTCAGGTACTCTTCTTTAGTGTATACTACTTTACCGACTGTTGCTGTTATAATACTGGTTACCATTAGTCAAGAGTCATTACAATTGCGCCTGATTATATGATTAATGATCACTTGTTTACATAGTCGATTAGCAAGGTTGCCTATTTTCAGGCAACGGGGATGTAACAGTAACTTTCACTTTGCCCCCAGACACCGCCTCCAAAATCGACAGGGATTTTATCAAGGGTTCCGGAAGGTCGTTTGTGTATACCGAAAAGAGAGGCGGGCTGAGAACGGCACCCCTTTGCTCAGTGGCCGAATGGATGACGATCGGGAGGTAAGGGTGTCCGAAATTTCAACCCGCTGGCTTCTATTCGAAAGAAAACCACTGAACCACGACATTTCCCTCCCCGAGATTCCCTCGGATCTCAGTTTAGCTAGGAGGAGTTGGTGGTCGAGAGTTTCAAACGCCCGATTCAGATCAAGCAGAGCCAAGATAGTGACCTCTGAGCGGTCCAATGACTGGCCTATCTCGTCCGATGCATGGAGCAGAGTTGTAGCCGCTGAAAAGCCGTTCCTGAAACCCGACTGGTGCTTAAGGAGGATCCCATGGTTGTTAATGTAAGGAGAGAGCTGCTGAAGACAAATCTTTTCCAGGACTTTTGACAGGTAAGGGAGAATGACGATCGGGCGCAGATCCTTATAGGAAGTCGGGCGGTCACATTTCGGAAGAGGGCGGACAATGCCCACCTTCCACGCCGAGGGGAATATCCCCGCCCTCAGAGAGTAATTAACGACCTCGAGCAAAGCAGGCAAGCAAAAGAGGACACAGAGGAAGCTCGCGGAACTATTTATGCCATCAGAGCCAGTAGCCGTAGATTTAATTGATTTAACCGCTGCATACAGCTGACCGCGAGGTCGACCGGGTGGAATTGAAAGGGCTGGTGTTCAATCTCTTCGGCTGCCTTAAGGAGATCCTGGATTACGTTGACAGATGCCGCAGCTGGAGGGAGGGTATCAAGGAGAAAGTTGTTAATCCCCGTTGGATCAAGGGGGAGGGTAATCAGTAATTACATTACTGCTTTCAAAGCAATGAATAAAATTGTTGAATGTTGTTTCAGCTCTGGAAAAGTTGGACCCTCGCTTGATACTTACATCGATGAACTTGATAAAGCTTTGAAAAGCATCGATAAACTTTCTGTAGCATTGAAAATTCACGTCGTTCTTAGTCATTTGAAAGAAAGTATGAGTTTCATAGAAAATAATAATGGATTAGGGTATTGGTCC
The DNA here is from genome assembly GCA_032275165.1 of Synergus magnus. Lineage (NCBI taxonomy): Eukaryota > Metazoa > Arthropoda > Insecta > Hymenoptera > Cynipidae > Synergus > Synergus magnus. Next base: position 5,316 of record JAUESH010017634.1, read on the forward strand.
GAGCAGAGTGGGGAGCCGGTACATAATGACTTCATGAAAATCTGTAATTGTCGTTGTGTATCAAGTATTCATCACAAATCTTATCCTTTACACTTTTTAGAAACAGTAATAGAATGCTCGTCGCTTCAGCTGTAATTATTTCAAGTACTATTTGATTATACTTTCTTGAGTATTTCGCATATTTTCAAATGCTTAGTTTATTTTTAAAAATGTTAATAAAAACAATAAAAATAGAAAAAAAAAAGAAAAAAATATCGAAAAAAACAACAACAAAAAACATGGAGCCTTACAACCACTACGTCTCCGTCGTTGGTCCCGGTTTCGGCTGAAAGTGTTTTTTGTGAATAAATTTTAAATTATCACAGTTTTCTGCAAGAGAAAGTCATAAAAAAATAATATAAATAATCAATATTTACTTCACTTTTTAATTTTTGAAGTCAAAAATAATCGATTGATTATTGCACCGGCGTAATACAGTTTGTTATATAAAAATATAAAAATGCGCATAACTTTTGAAAAGGAGCAGCTAGGATTTTCATTTTTACGGATTATTTATTTACAAACGATATGGAAACTTTCTGCGTTAGCTGATTTTGGAAACGGTTTAGTCCAACTTTTTCCTTCATCAAGCTCACCGTGTGTTATATTTGATGAAGGCTTTTTTTAGTCGCTGGATAAGCTTCCAATAGACTCAAGTCTTGTCGTGGTTCGCCGAAATACTTGAGGACTACAATTTTTGCTGACTTCCCTGTACAACTTAGCGGTCGCACTTTCATAATATCACCCCATGAATCGTACAATGAGTTCCAATTTGTTTCCACAGATCTACTCAATGTATGACCTAATACTTTTTCCATTTTCTCCGCACTTTTCAGTCGATTGACACATTTCCACAAGGTATTATATTTATCCATCACACAACTGCGCACTGTTGACAAAAAGTTGGAGCTACTTATTGTTTTCGTTGAGTCTGCTGAAGAAGTTAAGTTCAAAGTATGAGAGCCACATCTAACGTGTGGCGGTAATGTTGACACGTCTTCAACAAAGTTTTCATCGTCGTTTTCAGCGTTTGTAGCCGGTAGGGGGAGGGGTACGGCTACGTGTTCCCATTCTTCCCTATCGGTGTTATCATCATCATTATTTTGATCTGAAGGGTGAACATCAACCTCATAATTCTCTTCATTCTCTTAGCCGTCTTATTGCTCAATAGAATCAGATATTGAATTATTTGTTTTCTCTATCTTCACGCTGAATTCCTCGGAGGCCTTAACCAAATTGGATCCATTGCTTGTGATAATAGCTACTATTTTGGGTGACAACAAAGCAAAAGATAAGTTGGTGTGCTCCAGCATATTCGCAATTCTGTCATAGATGTGAGTCTCAGAGAATCTTAAATCTCAGAGAATCTTAAAATATTAATTCTCTTCTTTCTATTATATGTAGAGATACCAACTTTATTCTTGAGCATAAGAGCATAAATGGTCAAAAGTCAACATAGAGCGAAAATTCTTATTCTTCTGACATCCCTGACACTTCGGCGTTCCAAAATAAACAAGCATAAAAAAGCACACAGAGAGAAATTCCGGATTACTGTAACCTGATGAATACTGTTAAATTTGTCTTTGACCACATTTTCAGGTTAAAACTGAGTTTCAAAGAGTGGTACCAGTGTCCTTTTTTTCTAGTTACAGGAACCAGAATTATTAATCACAGTAACCGGCGAGACATGTCAAACCGTTAAATGATTCTTTGAACGAGAATTAGGTTATGTTATTAACGTCGCAATTGCAAAACTCAATCAATACATTTTTACAAAAAAAGTTTTTGAACAATAATACAAAAACATTCAAACTTACTTTATTTGCAGAAAAAGCAGTTCGCAGCCTCGCAACCAAGGCCGTAGCCAGAAAAAAATTTCGGAGTAGGGTTAAAATGTCAGCACATTTTTTCCCACAGAGTTAACTGAGCCAGAGAATTGCATATATGTGTTTACTATGACCTTGTCAAGAATTTCGGGGTAGGTTCAAACCTCTTTTGCTCCTATGTAGCTACGGCCTTGCTCGCAGAACTTACGAAAAACTAGCCTGTAATCACCTGTGACGGGAACGTCATTTTAGTCTTAGTTTCCTGAAAATTACCGGCGACGTCAAGGCGGGAATATTTAATCTAATTTTGAAATTGTCGATAAAAGAGATCTCGCATCGACTGACGGGACGTGCGACTCGAGTCTCGCCAGTCGCGGGTGAGGCCTGAGCATGCGCGTTACCATTGTAGAGATTTGCGCGCGGGCGAAATCCGGCAGCGTCACTCTTTCGTGGACCTTCCCAGTATGAGGAAGTAAAATAATTGTAGTAAAAACGAAGAGTCGGTTTCCGGTATTTTGTATGCGGCTGATTAAGATTTTGTCGAACGTTAAGATTGTGAAAGGAATGTTACACTACGAACTAAGATTGATTGATTGTATTTCGTCAGAATATTGTAAGTATCAAATTTATCTAAAAATATATATGTTTTGAATTAATTTGGGTCTACTTGGACTAACCCCCCATTGAGATCTCATATTCGCCTTTTGCTAGCCGTAATGTTTTAAAAGTAAAATTAAAATTAACTTGTATTGCTAAAGTTTCTTTGCTAGTTTTGCAAACTAGCTGGCGCCCAACAATTTCGATTATAATAACTTAAAATTAAAATCGAGAACCTTGGCAGCCTTGAGACCCAGGCCGCGCCAAGGAAGGGTTTATATCTATATAACATCAAAATTCAACAATAAATAAAAACCCTTTTCATTGGCGCCCGAACGTGGGGCTGTCCGAGATTGTAAATTTTGTCTTTCTTATGTAATTTAGTAGATTTCAGGAAAATAGTGTCATGGCGTCGGTCTTCTAAAATTTCATGCCTCGTGGTGACGAGCTGTAATTGCGCATGCGCTACGCTTTTTTAAAGTTCTCGAAAATTCCGTGTCCGTTAGGCTTCTGAATAATATTATCCGAACAAGTCTCGGTCCCAATTGGTTCGGATAATCGAGGTTCTACTGTATTCAAAAGGGTTTTGAAAATTGCAATATTAAAATGTAAATAAAATGCTTCGGGGAAATAGTAAAATTATAAACAACAAGGTTTTCGGCACTCCAGATTATTAAAATAATTTACCTTGTACATAATGGTAAAATCAACGAAATTCGCAATACGATTCAAATAAATTCAACAAATATAATAACAGTTCCATAAATAAATCGACAAAAGATCAAATATGATGATTTAGCCAAGGAGTAAAAGGATAAAATAATTTTAAATAGTGTAAAAATGCAACAAAAAAAAAAGATATAATAAAGCAGTAAAAATCTTGGCTAGGCCACTCCCTACTAGCAGCAGTTGAAAGAAAGAGAGATTCCAAACTGCTTCGTACGAGAGGGAGTTAGAGGCAAGAATCATCCCAACGATGATTTCAGGGCCGGCTGTACTTTTGCGATAACGTGGAGAACGAGAAACCCTTGCAAAAACAGATGGCCGGAACCTCGGTGGCTTCCGCTCGGGACTGCGAAGCTCAGAAATGTTACAAACGAAAAAAATAAAACAGCCCTAAAAGTCTTAACAAATAGCAAGAAGGGTTCTAAATTATAAAATAACAAAATAAAATAAAACAAAGAGGAGTTCTCGTGTTCTCACTAACAATGAGAGTAAGATTCGACAATTTTACTCTCAGTGAGAACACGAGAGCTTTCAAATTTTCAGATATCTAATATTTAAAAGTTAAATTTGTGTGTTGCAGAAATCTGCAACATCACAAAATAAAGCGAATGAAGCTGCTCACGCAAGGCTAAAATCACATTCCCTCACTAGTATCGAAATATTCTAATTCGTAGGTCATTCGATTAATTTCTCAATTGAATAATACCCATCCCTGTTACGAGCTTGAAAAAATTGCTAAGCATTTAAAATTTACTGTCTTGGTTTTTGTAACGTCTTTCTCACAAGTTTTTAAAGTATTTTTTTAACAGGAGAATACAAACAAACTTATCCCTTTTTTATGGCACCCGCTTACGAGCTTGTTTAGATTCTCCTGTTGAAAAAATACTGAAAAGACTTGAGAGAAAGACGATAGAAAATGTCTATCAAAGCTAGTTCCTTATTTTCGTTTATGAAAACCCTGTTGGTAAATTTCAAATAATTAGCAATTTTGCTTAAGTTTGTAAGCGCTTCCCGTCAGAAAGGAACAAGCTTGTTTGGAACCTAAATAATTTGCGAATATATAAGGATTGAGTCGCGAATAAAAAATGAAGGATTGAAACGTATTAATATAAAATCGGATAGTAATAGATAAAAACGGATACAGAAGGGTTAAATTTCTTATTCTGCAGTAGGGTCACGTCATTTTCATAAAAATGGTAGTGTTTTGTTGAATAATTTTTATAAAAAATGTTTTTAACCTAATTTTTTAAATGGAATATAGTAGATAGAATTTAAATAAGTATATTTAAAATTTAAAAGAGCCTATTAAGGCTTAAAATTTGTAATTTATGGTAGGGACATCAAAACAAACTATGTAACAATGACCCATATACACATAAACCTAGACATCCGGAAAATTCCTGAGAACTTTATACTAGTTATATTGCACTAGAAATATATTGAAAGAAATTTTGGGATCTGGACATTCTCACCGCTACAAAGCTTTCCCTATGACGAACCAAAAAATATCCACTAATTTATGCATTTTTTTTCAGGCAGTGGGTACAGACAGGAATATTCAAAATTGGATTCTACAACGACGAGCAAGAACTTTGGAATCCTTATTGAAGTTTTTTCATTGTGACATTGAAACGATATCATCTTTGTTTAATAATGACAGGAATAAGTTTGCAGAAAAGTTATACCAGATATTTGAAACATACTTGCCCATTTTACAGTACAACGCCAGCTTATTTTCTAGCATTCCAGCTTTGAAACTTCCAAGGGTGTGTATTAATAATACATAATAAGACTAACAATTTCTTCTCAGTGCGATTACTAAATGAGGATTAAATATAAATTATGTTACCATTTTTCTAAACAGAGTGCCAGTAATGTTTTCTTAGAAGCAATTCAAGTTTTGCAAAATTGTCAAGAAACAAATGGGATTGTAGGAGGAGCACTTTTTTACAACAATAAGTAAGTTGAAATCTTATATTTCATAACATTGTAGAATTATTTATTCAGTTAACATTACACAGTTACACAAGAAAGGTCAACATTATCGTATTTTCATGGATTTTGACGCGCCGAACTCAGTTTTAACGGTACGAGTATGCGCCTGAGCGTAGGCATGCAATCCCGTGTAGTGGCCAGCCACCACCTTCTCTCGCAGACAAGAGGCTCTGTCTTCAGATTTTAGCCGAGCGTCTTGATCATTTCGGCATACACTCCTGAATCTAGCCAGTGCTCTCCAGATGGGGAGCATCTACCATAGAGTTTTTTAATTCTCGGTAATATAAAATCGGAAAATATTACCGGTAATGTACCGGTATGTTACCTAAGCTTCAAGAATTTATCGAGAATTTATGAGAATATTCATTTACAATGCATTATCTTATCTTTAAGAGGATTTAGATAAGTTTAACGCTAGGGATATTCGATTCTTTAAAAAGATTCGATTCTTGAATTGCTCTTGAAATCTTTTCTCCAGAAACAATTCACCTAAAAAATCGAACCCAAAGAATCGATCTATCATGAATTGATCCAAAAAAATCTTTCAAATAAAAAAATTTAATTATTTTTAACAGATTTCTCACATAAATTACATTTTACATTATTTTTTTTTAATAGAATAGTATTTTAATAACATGTTAATTATTTATTAGAATGGAATAGAATAATAGAATGTGTTTTTCAATAAAATATTATTTTTTTGAGTCATATAAATATATTTTTTATGATTCTATTTAATTTGTTATATTTATTACAATACATTAATTAAGATAAACGATAAGCTTTTGACTAATTTGCGACTTACAAATAAAAAACCATGGTAATTAAGTACAAACATTCAGTCGTCCAATTGCCATTCTTTGGCTGTTTAAGAATTCAAAAAAAGTAATTGCTGTAAATGATCTGGTGAAAGTCAATTTCTGTCTTTATTGAGAATATTTCCAGCTCGAGAAGATAGTCTTTTGGAAGGTACCGACGTTGCAACCACGGATAAACCATTGGATAAATGGATAATGGAACCAATGGATAAACCATTTTATATTTCTTATTCTAATAGAACATTGGATTTTCTTTTAGCTTTGCCAATGGCTGATTGAAATAGTGTTTTAGATCAGTTGGCATTTCATCTTGGTTATTTTCATGTAAATTTGCAAGTTGGCACTTAAGTAGATCCCCGAGGTACGTCCAGAGATTGTCCGACACGTCAGGATTGTCGACATTTTCTTCAGTCTTTATCGTTGCGTCATTCTTTTGAATCGGGGATCTAGCGAAATTTGGTGCTACTAAAAAAACAATAAGATATATTTTCGTCTTCCTATAAAATTTATACAAACAAGCGGGTATTTGTTTTAACAAGTTCTAGGTAACGTGAGGTGAGGCTATGTTCAACATTTATGAAATTAGTAGTGATTAAAAAATATACCTCTTTTTTTCTAAGCTTTCTCACTCATCCGACGCAATACAACACCTTTAGTTTTATTAGAAAGTTTTATTAGAAGATTATTGAAGAGCGTCTAGATAAATAATATGGGATGTTACCATTTTTTAGTCTACTGTTCAAGTAAGCTGAATTTATTGTTTTAGCTTTCGCCAGACGACGTCTGGCCCCATCAGGAATACATTTTGGAATCGTTTAACGTAGGATGGTAACATAATCGATCTTTTTACAAAAAATAGTTAACGACGAAACAATTTTAGCATTCCTAAGTACAAAATGTATGAAAAACGTAAAACCTAACCTAAGAAGTCAGCAAATAAAACATTCACCACAGACATTTCCCGCAATTTTTAAAGTGTTATAGCATGAAATGGCAGTAGATTTGTTCCAGTGTTAAAAAGTTATTAGCATATGTTGTTGAGTAAAACGTTATTTTAATCAGATTAACAAAAAAAACGGAAAGAAAAAATGTACTTGCGTCCGAGTTTAATAAATACATGGCACACGAGAGAGTCGAATGGAGGCTTAACATAAATATGACCGACGCTAACCTAACCTATAATGTATGGCAGCACCATCGGTACTTAGAATTAGTACTATTACATTTTTTAAACTTTGAGTTTAATTAGGCTCTGGTATATTTCGCTTAACGATTCGATGTCAGATATTTTGTTAACAGTGTTATCTTGTTTAATAATATGGAACATTTCTTTAAAATTTCTCATTTTATAATTATTTTCGGTGCTAATTATTCTAATATTAGAAAAGTCGAACTTGTGGTCGAGTGTATGTGAGCGTAGTACTAACAATAAGGTCGTACGACGGGAATCCTTCTTACAATCGTTGCTATGTCCGCGAATCCTGTCTTTCAAATACCTTTCCGTCTGTCCAATATATGGGCATATCCACGAAAAGTGTCATTTTCTCCCAAAAAAAAAAAGTTCCAAAATCAATCTTAAGGCACAATTTTCAAACTTTTTTCCCACATCCTAAATACATATAGGAACTCATTTTTTAGCTTGGTTACTAACTTTGTGCATGCGCGCAGTTTGCACAAAATATTGAAACTAATAAAACCATCCTTTTTTGGAAAATTCGCAATTTTGTTACTAATTTTTTATAAATAAATAATTTTTAATAAATAAATACAAAAACATCTTTGTAAAAGAAATATTTTCAGACGAGTAATTCGATAGAAACAAGTAATATTTTTCCATTATTTGCCTATTTTTTGTAATATT
>JAUESH010017690.1:0-13164 GCA_032275165.1 Synergus magnus
CACCGATTGTCCACTCGTGCGGGTGTGCGCACTCGTGGGCAATCGGTGACTTCCCGCACTTATTGCACAATATACTAATCCCATCTAGCTCAGTAGGAGAGGGAAGATAAACATGTATAATCAATAACATAAATGTGTTACTATGCGTGGCAAGGTTTCTTAGGTTTTCAATATACGATGGTCTAAACGCCTGACCTTCAATTTATCTTTAACCACATGACGTCATCTTTACTCAGATAAAATCCTTACATAATCAAATTTACTGTGCTAAATTTTTATAGACTCTCAATCACACTTTACATAACTTTAAGGTATGCAAGATCTCAATATTTAACTTTAAACGTACTCAAAACTTTACAAAGGGTGTTTGTCAAGCATAAAATAGTACAAAATGGCGTTACGCCATGACTAGGCGTTAGCAAAGAACCTGAAAATCCAACAAATGCATATCTACGCTCAACTGATTAACCAAACTTTATGTGAACTCTAAACACAAGGGAGATAATTGCTTAAAGCCTACCTGAATTCTCCGAAGTCCTCAAACAATCAAAATTATCCATTGGATATGATCTGTACTTCGATTCGTTGTTTTTCAAACTCTTGCAACTATGCTCTCTGTGAAAAACTCCAAAACGTTAAGCTCGTGAAGCGGCCAGCATAAAACTGCGCCTTTCTTCGGCTTCCCGACTGAGCACGACAGTCGCAGAGCTGCGTGACTGCTAGTCCGTCAGCTGCTGCTCTCTGGTAGTGGGCCTTGTAACCACTACAGGCAAGATGGCTGCGACCATTTGTTTTGACAGCTCATGTGGGAGTTCCCAGTAAACATAATATAATACAAGCTTTGCATATCTAAAACTGTTCATATGTGCAGTATTGGAGGATGGAATAAATGTTTGTATGCAAGAACGACTGACATCCCAGACGGGTATTAATATGATAACATAGTCCTGTAAAAGGGGTTTGGTCTGCGGGGCACCAGGTAGGTGAGATAAACATCAAGTATCTTAAACTTAAAGTAAATTCAGAAGATAAATTTCGAACAATTCTCAAATAATTCTATAATAGATCACACACTCATCAATACACTCTCTCATTCCCTTATTTTAATTTTAGTTCTTGCTGGCCGTTTTCATTATTTAAATAAGTTAAATCAGTCTGGGAAGAGGATCACCAACGTGATGCAAGCCTCCACGTTACAACTATAGTCCAGGCAACACGGAAAGCCAGCAGGCGTCAGCAATCCGATCTCCCAGCAAAATACTATTATGAACTTAACATTTTAGTTGAGCCTGAATAGTTGATTCAGACTTTGATTTAACTTTTATCTCGAAAGCTGAGAAAATCATCGTGAAATATGTGTGTAAGGCATGACGTTTGATGAGTGTTAACACAGAATAGAAGTGTAATGAGAATTAGAGTAAGACGATAATATTGACAGATGATCACACTACAAAGAATGAATATTCTTTATTTTCCCTGAAAATGAAGCTTGACTAGAAGCATACACTAAAGAAAATTGTGTAACAGAGGTAGGTTTCAATTAGCTAAACTAGATGTTGTGCTTTTCTCCAAAACCATGACACAAGCAACAACAAAATTTAATCGATAGTTTCCGAAAAATTACTCTATTGCAAGATATGATCAGGGATTTCTCTAACTCGAACAAAACGAATACTGTAAAAGTTTTTTTATGAAAAATTCATGATACGGGCTGGCAGCCAGGAGAAAATAAGTGGATTGAATAAGAGCAGAACTTGACAGATACTGAGCTTGAAGTAAGCGAACGAATTAATCAATTTAAAAAAACGAGCTTCTAACCTAAATGAACCCCTACCTAAGGGTGTACCCGCGTTGTCGTCGCGGTAGGGCTTGATCTCTCTTCTAATGACTTTAGCGGCTATGCTGGTGGTAGCGTAAATACTGGTAGGGCCTTCCAAGCCTAACAGGCAAAGAACGAAGAGGAGAGGGACTAAGAGGAACACCTAAGGGAACGACCCCCGCATATAAACCAATGATGGAGGGTATATAATAAATAGAAATAAACTACCCCAAGTGAGGAAAGGTCTCACCGTCGATTCCGATTGGGTGCAACCGCCGGTGGTCGACGCCGGCCCCGTGGATTTTGGGTGGAGGCCAATCGCACAATTTTTCGGTGGCGGAAAGGGAAGTCCTGGCGGGTATGGACTCCTCTGTGAGGACTTCACCCAGAACTCGGACACAGTCGAACTATGCTTCGATACTGTAACCCGTTACTTAATTTAAATTTATTTTTCTTAATTAATTATTCATCAGCAAGGTTACATTCGGAACAATTTAACTTTAATTGCTACTTTAATTTAAATCGATATTGGGCGCTAGACCTACCTAAGTCAACTCAAATCAATTGAATATCATAAAATTCAAAAGTCTCGAAATTATATCCTCAATAAAGAACATTTAAAGCTAGCAAAGAAAATCTTCCGAAAATGATGGCAAGTTCAGCCCCAAATCTGGGTAATAGTAGAGGGGAAGGTTCGATTCTGGAAAGATCACCTTATTGTACATAATTCAAAAAGAAAGAGTAGATTCAATTACAAAATTTAAGTAATTTATTTACATAAACTTGAAGTTTGAGGTTTTAACATAGGTTATCTTTGAATATCAGAGAATTCTAAAATCACATAATTTTAATTAAATTTTTCATTTTTGGGATCAAAATTTAGTGATACAATTAAATTAACATTTGTATTTTGTAAGAAAGGATTTAGAATAATTTAAAAGAAAATTAATTTATCCATCTCACTAAATAGATCTAATGGCGAATTCTAACCTCGAAAGTTAGGTTATCGCGTTACAATTGAATGGAAGATTTAGATTCTAAAGAAATAGGATCTAAAATTAATTTAAAGTAAATATGACAATTCTAACCTCTGAAGTTAGGATATCGCGTTACAATTTAATAGAATTGTAAATTCTGAAAGAAGGATCTAAAACAATTCACTAAAATTCAATTAAATGAGGAATTCAGGGAATTCAGACCTTTAAAAATTAGAAAATCGCATTACAATTCAATCAAAACTGAATTCTAAAAAGTAGGCTCTAAAATAATTCAAGGAAATTGACTTAAATGGGGAATTTATGGAATTATAACCTCAAAAGTTATATGACATTTTCGTCCGATATTTCGGACTTGGAGTGGCCAAAATTAAAGTTCACATCAATGCATTATACCTAAATTCAATTGAGATATTCGCAATTTAGTAATCAAATAATGAATTAATTAATTCTGAAGGATTTAATTATCAAGAGGATCTAGAATTGATTCACAAAGAAAATAGAATTAATCAATTCCAGGGTCCAAAAACCGAAAGGATCTGAATTGATTAACTCATGGATCTGAAACAAAATAGGTTCTGAAAACCGAAAGAGTCTTAAATAGATCGACACTAATTTAATTAATTAATTAATTCATAAAAGTCTAAACCAAAAGAATCTCTAAAATTGGTTCATATAAAAGGCAAAACTGTTCAAGCCATTTACCGAATTTCTCAAAATAAATCAAGCAAAAATCTTACCAGAAACAATAATCAATTCACTGTATCAATTAGGATCGTCAAAGGGAAAATTATCTAACTTTATGGGAGGGCTAAAATCTTTGATAATTTCTAGAGGAACATTTCTCTTCGTAAGCTGCCGACGAAAAGGTGAAAAATGGAGGAACTTGATTTCTTCCTTGGCAATGTCGCTGTTACTGACAATGTTACTGACAGTGTTTTGTTTCCGCTTCTGATTGGTTAACATTTGATGATTTCCCCTGGTTCTGAATACAAGTTCCGGATGATGATTCAAATTAAAATTTTCTTCTGAATTATTAAATGAAACATTTAAATAATTCGGTCCAGATGTTAATTATTCTTCATAATAACTTCTCCAGTATTAAACATATCGAACAAGGTGACTAAATCACGAACATCGATAATTATAATAGTGGGTCTTAGCTACCCACGACAACAGAAGCATTCAAAATATTAATGCGTTGAACAGGGTGACTCAATCACGGACATCAATAATTAGAGTATCTTGAATATATGAAGAATCTTCCACGATACGGCAATTCTAGATTTCACGCTAGGCGAATAAGTCTGTTGTACTAAATATTGTTGTACAAAGTCATTCTAAAAGTTGTCCAATGATTCATGGGATGTGACCAGAAGAAATATTCCTTATCATCAGTTCATCTCATAAGAATAGCAATAAGGCGGAAATATTCAAATTAGTCATAATTCCAGAAATAGTATTTTCGTCTCAAATAATTCCAAATAAAAGCTTGGAGTCTTCTTTTCCATAATTGAATGATGATTTTGGACTCGATGATGAAATTACATAAAAGGGAGAAAATTTAAGGGCCTGCTCCCGGAAAGAAGTATGCGTACGTCCTGAAGGAAGTCCAGGCGAGGCGTTAAGCCTAACGAACATGGCTTTTCCGTCAAGGCTATCAGGCAGACGAAGACTGGCGGTTTGCTCATAGAGCTAAAAGCCAAGAAGGAAGACAGAGAGAGTTTTGGAACTGCTCTTGAAGGGGCCCTTGAAGACAAAGGTGGCGTTCGTCACCTTGTCCCAAAGGCAAAATTAGTTATCTATGACCTCGTGGAATCAACCGAGATAATAGAATTGGAGGAAGCTCTCAAGGTGACTCTAGGAGAGCATATTGGTGCTCCTCCTAAGATAAACTTTACGAAAACGAGCAACAGGGGCTGTATTCTAGCTTTTATTGAGCTACATGCAGTCCCTGCCAGAAAGTTGGAGATGGCAGCTCGCCTTAAATTCGGGTGGGTGAACTGCCGTGTCAAGGCGTCCAGTGTCGAAGTCCAGTGCTACCGATACCTATGTCCCGGGCACATTGCCCACGAGTGTACCGGAGAAGACCGCAGCGGCAACTGCCACAAGTGCGGTCTGGAGGGCCACAAGGCGGCGCAATACCTGAAGAAGGTGTCTCCGCGTCCGTCTTCAACATCGAAAACAAAAGCCTAAGGGCTTTTTCGGGCGAAGTAAATTGCGAGGCTTAAAAGTGTAGTTGTCGGCTTTTCACATAATGCGTCCGTGACAAGCAACGCTGAAGAAATGCTAACGTGGTTCCGGGGTTGTTTGTAGACTAGGAAGGGGGAGGGGTTTTAGTCGGTAAGAATCCGACACAACCCGGCCTTCATCCGGGTGTCTTATGCAAAATTTCCCCTCCTCCTAGAAAAGAAACACCTAAATGAACGAATTAATCTTAAACTGTACAATCTAACTCTAAACTTTACAACACTAATCCTAATGAAACAAAAGAACGAACCTAATTCTAAGCTTAACTGTAAGGTTCTGGGGATAGTACGCGATGCTTTATTGCGGGCTTGGCTTCGGAGCCTGTTGCTTCGGCTGACTCCTTCTTCACTTTCTTCCGGCGGATTCGTTTCGACTTGACAGTGGCGTTTGGGACGGTTACCTTTTCCTCTTGGTCGGCCGAGACCTTTCCGACTAACGAAACGTACAATTGAGACGCCTGTATTGACCTTGCATGGCCTACCTCTACCTCTCTTGAAGGTTGGAAGCTTGGTTCATTCTTCTTCGGTACTTGCTGGTGAGGGGCTCTTCCCCTCAATGACGCGATCGCTGTTACTATCGAAGGACGATAACGAAGTATGTGCCTCATAATCGTGTTGGAAAGAAAGCTCTTTGTTAGCAAGCTAGGGATCCACTGACCATTATTATATCAGATCCTTCACATGAGCCTTTTCAATCATTCTAGACTCATCTTGGATCTCCTATACAACTGGTGAAATCACTTTGATTACTTTATATGGACCCGTATACTTGGGAGACGGCTATCTTACAACGTAGTCTACCGTTGAGGACAAGATGTGAGTACGTCGCCAAACAGTATCTCCTACTCTATAATGAATATTACGTCCGTGGCGATTGTAATATTTCGCTTGCCTATCCGAGATCAAATCTAAATGATCCGAAACTAAATCCCTAAGAGCAGGTAGCCTCTTAATTCGGTCTTCTCATTCTTCGACAGCTAAAGGTACTGTCTCGCGAATTCTTTCTTCCTGCTTTCGTAAAGATTTTGCCAGTCCAGGCTCCCTATCAAAGTTTAAGAGCGCTTACGACATACAAGTAGTACTATAGACTGCAGAATTATATGCGAAGGGGGAATCAGGAAGATGTTTATCCCAATTACGATGATCATCCTCTACGAAAGATGATATCATGATCTTTCACACCCGATTCACTCTCTTGACCGGATTTGCTTGCGCATGATACGGTGGAGTAGTCGAAAGTCGAATCCCTAATTCCGATGCTGTCTTGGAAAATAACTTGTTGACGAATTCGGTGCCATTATCCGTAAATAGTACTTCTGCAGTACCCCATCTAAATATAACGGTATCCTCAAAAGCTTTCTAAATACTAGCAGCATTTGCTTTTCTCAATGGAAGAACTTCGATCCACTTTGTAAACATATTCTGAAACTAGCTGTGAAGTTGTATCAATTTTTGTGCTCATTTAATGAGCACTATGCTTCCATGAAGCAAATTTGATTTGCTTCCTCATAGAGGAAGCATTAATATTATAGGTCAATCGATTCGTCTCGACGCAAGTAACCTTTATTTTCCTTACATCAGCTTTGAATAGGGTTGTTTCACAATTTTAGATAGAATCATTTTTTAATACATAATTTTAATCTAAACTCAAGGTGCATTTAAAATTTTTTTCTGTTGAGTCGCTCAACAGAAAAAAATGATTAAAAATTGAGAGCGGGAAAACACTTATTTAAAGTGGGGTCACGTGGATGTCACGTGACTCAGAGGTTCTCATAATTATCAATATGACGATGTGACCTTGATGGAAACCAGTGCTGGAGAAATTCTGCCATTGGCTGTAATCTGGCGCGCAATTCAAAATCGAATTAGATTAATTCGATTTTAAATCGCGCGCCAAATTTTGACGAATCATATTTTAACAATAAAATTAATAATAGTAAACAATATGCAAAAAATATTTTATGGACGTTTTTAAAATTAGAATTTTATAAACTATAAGATCCATTAATTGGAAAACTGATATCTGACTTTGGAAACAACCCTATTTTGATTATTTAAAAAGTTCTAGTTGAAAAATTAATTTTTTTAAATTATAAATAACCATAACTTCCTTACTTTTCTATTAAATGCCTTAATCATATAGGTCAATCGATTCGTCTCGACGAAAGGAACATTTATTTTCTTTACATCATCTTTGAATTTTGATTAATTACGAAGTTATAGTCGAAAAATCAAATTTAAAAAATTCTAAAAGTACATATACCTTGTAAAATTAAATATTTTTTTAAACCCTTGTAATAGAATCAAGGTTTTATAGGGCGGAATAAGTGTGCAAAATTTCATGAATTTCTATATACACATTCTTGAGTATTCCACTTAAAATTTATCAAAAAAAAACTTTTTTTGGAAAATAGATTTTTTCACCGCTACAAAGCTTCCTCTATGAGGAAGCAATGCTAAGACGTATTGGTAACCTGAGCGACTTGATGGGAGTGGACCCATAATGTCGGCAGCAACTACCAACCAACGTTGCTCCATCACTCGTTTTCCCATTAGGCTGACTGGATCTGATTGTTCGACCTTGATCTTCTGACAAAATTGGTATGAACGGACATAGTTTGCTACATCTTTGAACATTCCGGGCCAATAGTAAAGCAATGACAGACGCTGGAAAGTCTAATATACTCCGTGATGATCTGACGTCGTAGTGTCTTGTGCTTCAAGCATAGCTTTTATCCGGAGCTCGAACGGCAATACTAATTTCCATGCCTCCAAATCCGGTAATATGGGGTCTGTAAGATGGTCTTGACGATGACAATATAGTCCTCCGTCTTCCATTTTCCAATCCGGAAATTGATGTGGCATTTCTTCAAATAGTTTAATCCTTCTAGTATACCAAAGATCTTCTGGTTTCTCAATAGAATTTATCATTTCTAAATCGAGCTCATAGACTCTGGACAAGGCATCTGGTACGTGATGAAGAGCACCTTTTCTATGTTGAATCTCGAAGTCGTATTTTAGTAGTTCAAAGGCCCATCTATCTAAACTACCTGCAGGATCTTTTAAATGGCAGAGCCAACGTAAGCTGCTACGATCCGTAATCACTTTAAAGTGATAGCCTTCGAGATAATGTCTAAACTTTTTCACGGCCTAAACTACGGCTAAGCATTTCTGTTCGGTTACGGTGTAGTTTTTTTTGGCACCCTGTAATGCACGATTGGCGAAAGCGATGACATGTTCTTCGCCGTCCTGGACTTGTGTCAAAATGGCTCCTAAGTCTGTACTGATTGCATCTGTTTGTAATACAAAAGATAGATTAAAGTCTGGCCTCGATAGCATAAGTGTGGTATTAAGAGCAGTTTTTAATTCTTGAAAAACTCGTTCTTTTCACTCGCCCCATGAGTATCTACGTTTTTTCTTTAATAGGCGGTATAGTAGTTCAGCTTTTTCGGCGAAATCTTTTTATAAAACGCCTATACCACGACACCATACCCAAAAATCGTCTAAATTTTCGTGTAGTATTAAGAACAGGATAGTCAGTTACTGGTTTGACTTTCTCCGGATTTGGTTGCATCCCAGTTCTACACTGGTCTCGCGATTTTACGAGAAAGCCGGGACCGGAATCGCGCAATTTTACGAGGGAGGGGTATTCCCCTACTCAATCACCTCCTAAAGTAGGAAAACTGTCTTCTCGCAGGTGATGGACGACATGGATACGTGAATGTATTTTCTTCTTCGTGCGCATGCTAGTGCGCAAACATTGGTTGTATACGTGACTAATAGGTAGTCCCTGTATATATCAACCATGATCAGGTAGTGAGTGACTCATCTGAAACAGATTTAAAATGTGCCGCGGGCAAGGCGGCACGTCGCGCGCAACGTTTTGCTTCTCCTCCGCTAGTAGCGAGAGGCACAGCGCACAAGATATGCGCCATGCCTCCCACCCCTCGCGGAGCGCGCAGGCTCAAATGACCGGGAAAATTTAATTTGAATTTATATGGTTGTGAATTTATATTTTAAGATTAGCTTTTTGAAGGAATCGAAAAATGTGTGTCATTACTTTAGTGAACGGGTTACTTAAAATTTTTTCGCTACAGAATGGAGGGGCGCATTTAAGGGCCTTTGAAAGACCTTTGAGAAGACTAGGGCGAATGTTAGTAAATCTGGAACATTCCCATAGGACATGTTCCAAATTTTCATTGAATTGCGGATTACAAGGGCGACTAGGAGAGTCTAGGATATTTTTCCTGGCTAGGTTTTTCCTAAGAGAAGTGTGATTGCTCCTCATCTGACAGAGGGATACAATTTCTTCGAATGTTCAAATTAGCGAACCAAGGTTTCCTACGGGGTTTATAAAAGTGATCAGTATAATATTTTCCAAATATTTTCCCTCTAGTTTTGCAAAAGTTATACGGGTTATTTTATCTAAATGTTCACAAAAGAACTTGCTATACATATTTAATCAAGAACATTATGATTTACGTATTACTGGAAAGTATCCTGAACATTTAAAAACAATAAAAAAACTCTCTTGCATCTTCCATTCTTAAAATATTATTCATTCAATTAAATTTATGGACTTATTAATTCAGCTAAATTTTAATACTAATGAACTTCTTCAAATCTTGTAAAGGGGGGTGCGTCAGTACATCGGGTTGTTATGATACAAGGGTACGAATTTTCGATGTCATTCCCCATCCTCTCATTTTCAATTACCAATAACTTCTGTTAAAATCGTCCAATTTAACTTTTTAATATGTGCTTTTTTCACTAACTTTTCAATGATTATAACCATATTTCATTAAAAAATCAATTTCCAGTTCATTTTACAATTTAAAAAATATTTTTGAGTTTTTCTCAAAATGCGACCCTTTTTATTTTTCGGAACCTAAGCTGAAAAGAAAGCTTGACTTTTTTCCTTAAAAATCATATAGAATCGGAAATGGGACAGAGAAGAATAGTTTACGGTACAGAAGGTCTTAAGGGGTTATACACCTTTTTGTGCGGAAAAATTGATGAAAGTTTGGATTTTTTTTAAACGTATGTAGCAATAATTTTATTACATCAAAGTTATAATTTTTTGATAGTACATTTTTCAGTGAAAAAAAACAAGCATTAGTTTATAAAAAAATATTGATAGTTGGCGGAGTTACGGCCCTTTCTCCGAAACCCTATTTGACCGATCTTCTTCAACTTTCTTTTCAATTGTTCGTAATTAAGTTGTTAGTACTTGAACAATTCTTTCTTTATGCATAAATTTTTATTTCGCAAATAAAAATTTTTAATAAAATTTTTAGAGCTCAAAAAATTGAGTTTTTGGGAAAAACGTTGCCGTATGCAGAAAAAACAAAATATTTATTTAAATAATCGTCCAAGTACTAGGAATGTCCCTATACTAATCAAATTTTTTGGATTTTATGATTTTAGTTGACCTGCTGGACTTCCATCACGATCACCGCAAGCCTCATCAAAAAAATAGGGTTTCGGAGAAAGGGCCGTAACTCCGCCAACTATCAATATTTTTTTATAAACTAATGCTTGTTTTTTCACTGAAAAATGTACTATCAAAAAATTATAACTTTGATGTAATAAAATTATTGCTACATACCTTTAAAAAAATCCAAACTTTCCTCAATTTTTCCGCACAAAAAGGTATATAACCCCTTAAGCGCACGGAAGCCGCACGTCAATTCGTCATTGCTCTGCCAGACGTTCCGAAGTCGCCGTAAAGTTTTAATACCAAATCTATGGATAACTGGTACTTGGCAAACATAAAAAAAAATTGACAAAAGTTGTGGCTTTGGGCTCATCTATGGGTATATGAATTATCTTGTGGGGCATGTGACGTTGCAGATTTAAATCTGTAACGTCAAAAGATGTATTTAACAGCCTGCACCGGAGAAGGTAACTAATTTGACTCGTGTCGGTAATTCAGAAATCCAGAAAGAGAGCCGCACCACTAATATCCGGAGCACTTTCGAAACACTAGATATTAAGACTAATGTTATTTGATTGTAATTTTGTATATGTTAACCTCGAGCCATTGGAACCAAAGAGGAAGGTCATTCCAACCATCAAGAGCGCCAGTCGATATTTGGAAGGAAGGATGTCTATAGAATATTTATTATTGAAGGAAGGAAGGATGATGAGGAGTTCAAATCACAGCCATACTCCCGCCAGACATTATGGAGTCCGCCACCTCCCGTACGTCGAGCAAGCAACATCAGAAGTGGCTGTGACGCGCGGAACCTCGCGCGTCTGACGAAACTCATATTTTTCACCTTAAGAGTTTCGACGACATGGCGTCGAACGAACAATATCGTTTATGTCAAGGTCGATTTTTAGTGACAGATTGGACAGCGTCCGAACACTTTATAAACTGTGAATACGAACATTACGATGTAAACGCAGTGTGCACTCGTCGTTACGCACGAGTCTGTAAACTCGGTAAGCTACGTTGTTAGCCACGTGACTCTAACGGCCGTCGTGCGTCAGTTACTTCTGCCCGCCCGCCGTTGAACATCCGCCTGCACCACGAGAATTCACTCTCTCTCTGGTTGTGGAAACGTCGACACGTATTTGATATCCGTCTTGTAAATTACCGTTTTGGAGTACACTTGAGATTGTAACGTCGATTCTCGTATTCTACGATGGCCGAGGTAACATATAAATTTCTATCTGGCAAGTTGAGCAAAGTAGATTCGTGATTTTATAAATGGTTGAAAGTTAATTTACTTTGCTCCATTCCGCCATTTTCGATTTCTGAACTCGTGCTTTGGTTTTCCACGATTTTTCTCTCATGTATTGTTTTCCGAATCCGAAGTGCTCCGCTTTTCTTTTCTGATTAATTTGTAAATTATTAATTTAGTAAACTCAGTATTTGATTTTTTTTTAAATTGAATTTGGGACACGGGCAAGGTTGTAACACCCGGAAGTTTGCCTGCCACGTGCCGTTAATCGATAAATAAATTCAAATGTTGCGTTATCTAGCTTAAATCAACTCAGAAATTAATCATTGTACTCTAACTTCAATTAATTTATATTCTGTTCTTTCAATTTTACCGGGTTTTTCATTGTTCTGTGATTAATGATCAATAAAATTGTTATAATTGTTCCATTTTTCCACTAAACCAGGTCTCGATTTATTCACTGTGCCCTTTACAAACACCCATGACCTTGAGTTAGCTTTTTTTATTCTAGGTTTTTCAGGATTTGATTTGAATTTATACGTTTCGAGATAAGTCATTATTCATTGAATAATAAATAACTGGCGCCTTATAAATTCGGGTCTCGAAATTTAAAGTTAAGAAAGGATTTTGCAGAATTTCTAAGATTGTCGTTACCATTGGGTGTGGTCAGAGACCGGATCGCATCACAGGCTTTTTTCAAATCTGACAGGAAAAAACTAATATTGTAAATTTTCCGGTTTCGCTTTTATTGAAGCTCATCAGTACTGTGTAAATTATTATTGGCAGTAAACGAGAGCATATTTACATTTATATACAAAAACCAGAAAATGTTTACATTTACATACAAAAACAAAAATGATATATAAATGTTAATATGTTCTGGTTTTTATATGTAAATGTAAAAATATGTTGTGCTTATTGTATATAAATGCAAATATGTTCTTGTTTACTGTTCATAATAATTTAGCTAGTACTGATGATCTTCAATAAAAGCGAAACCAGAAAATGTACAAAATTAGTTTTTTTTTTGCTGTCAGATTTGAAAAAAAACCATAAAAAATTCACATACCCATAACTGAACCCAAGGTCACAACTTTTGTCAATTTTTTTATATTTGACAACTTCCAATTATGCATAGATTTGTAATTAGATCTATACGGCGACTACGGAAAGTCTGGCAGAGTAATGTCGAATTGACACGCGGCTACCGTGCGCTTAAGAGATTCTGTATCATAAACTATTCTTTTCTGCCCATTTCCTATTCTATATGATTTTCAAGGAAAAAAATCAAGCTTTCTTGTTAGCTTAGTTCCCTCCCTAAGAATCACATCTCCTCCCAGGTAAAAATATTATGCAGAGTTTCTGCAGAATGCTCAGGTTACTAAGCAACTTCATGTTATTCATTATTGAAT
>JAUESH010017731.1:0-13162 GCA_032275165.1 Synergus magnus
AAACAGTTTTGTTGTCCCAACAAAATTCTTTGGTTGTACAAATCAAAAGACTCAACAAAAAAATTTGGTTGGTCCAAAAAAACGTTTGGTTCGCTGTATAGCAACCAAATTCTTTTGTTGAGCCAACCAAATTTTGGTTAATCCAACCAAACAGTTTTCTCAGTGTATCGATAACCGAGGTGTACCGGGTAGCTAGAACAAAAATCTGTAGGAATCTTTTCGAAATTTGTAGATTTTCAAGAGTACAATACACTTAAAATGGTGAATCGCTGTCCGCGGTGTTCCGGGTCATGCACCACGTTGTTTGAATAACAATCTACGGGAACTTTTTCAAAATGTCCAGATGTCCACTTGAAGTAAGAAGGAAAAATGGTGAAACGATGGCTGGGGTGTACCGGGTCGTGCACCAGGTAGCTGGAATAAAAATGCCCGCTGAGACCATTCTGAATTATCGTGTGATAAGAATGGGTAAAGATTGCTAAGTTTATAGTGACTCCCAACTCGCTGATTCCATTTTAATTAAGCGTGGGACAAGAATTGGTTAAGGGGGTCTTATCGTGAAATACCTCATTTTTGAGCCTTATTTTCAAAAGTTGATTATGAGAAAACTACGAATGATTTTTGGACGCAGATGACCCGAGGGTATTGTACCTGATGAGGAAGAGGGTCGGTACCACGTACCGGATTACGTCTTTCCTTTCACATCCGAGGGCGTGAAAATCCCCCGACCCCCGGCAAGTGGTACCGATCCTCCTCCTCATCAGGTACAATAACCTTGGGTCCAGCCGCGTTCACCCCCCCCCCCCACGTAAGACTGAGAAACGCCATCTCGAAGAGAGTGTATGGTCAGACCTCGACAGAGACACTGAAGGATCTGGTCGGACCCTATTCGAAAGCTGAAAATAAATTGATCTTTTTGATCACGAATTTTGCACAGTACCAATGGTAACATGCTAATTAGCACATGAGTCGCTCTAATAAGGCACTAATTAATGTCTATTTTCCGCACGCATGTCTCCAAAATAATAAACAAAAATTTGTATCCAACAATTATGTCTTGGAAGATATTCCAGTTAGTCTGAGTTTGACGAAGATTTTTCTTAAACTTCTTAATGAGTGCAATTTGATTAAAACCTGATTAGTTTATGTGAGAACGATCATCTTTAACAAAATTTAATGGGTTTGAGTTGGGCACTAAAAATATTTTCCACAAAACTTCAAATAGTAATTTTCGATACATGCGTACAGAATTAAGACACGAATTATTGCCTAATTAGAGCGCCTCATGAACAAATTAGAAATTAATCATGTCCGATTCGTATACGCATGTATCGAAAATTACCAGTCAAACTTTTCTGGAATGTATGGTAGTTTTTGACTCCAACCTATCCCCATTAAATTTTATTGACGATAACCATTTTCAAATAAAGTAATTAGGCCTTAATTAACTTGCGCTCATTAAGAAGTTAACGAAACACCTTCGTCAAACTCAGATTAACTGTAATGTCTTCCAAGCCATAATAGTTAGATAACAAAATTTGTTTATAATCCTCGACATAATTACGTTGGGTAACGATTTTGTGCTCGAAAAAATCGGTCTCCACGATATCTCAAAAACTACTGGTCCGATTCTTGTGAAAATTAGAACACATATTCTAGATATAAATTCCCGCAGGATGAACCAATTCCAAGTTAAAATTTTAATTTTTACTCTTTTTTTGTATCAAAAACGAAAAAAAAAAAACTGTTTTCGTTTTTCACTGTTTTTGAATAAAAAATAGTAACAATTAAAATTTTAACTTGGGACTAATTCGTCTTGTGAGAATTTATATCTAGAATATGTATTCTAAATTTCATAAGAATCGGTCTAGTAGTTTTTGAGATATCGTGGAGACCGATTTTTTCGAGAAGTTACGTTCAGCTGCGGTTTTTGTACACAAAAGTTTATTAAATTAAATTTCAAAAAAATTTTTTATGTATTTTAAGACTTTATTAATCACCCTTAACAAGTTTTATATCAATATCTTTCATAGCATGCTTATAAAAAATTCCCAAAAATAGCCTATTTTTCAAGCGTTCAGTGGCATAGCCCGTTAATGAACTTGCACTCATTAAGAAGTAAACGAAGAATCTACGTCAAACTCTGGCTAACTGGAATGCATTCCAAAACATCATTGTTGGATAAACAAATTTTATTCTAATTTTCGACATATGCATCCAGAAGTTAGACATGAAGTAGTGCCTAATTAGAGCACCTCATGAACTAATTAGAAATTAATCATGTCCAATTAGTATATGTTGGAAAAAATGTTTAATTCCAACTCATTCCTCATTATTTGTTGTTGTTTAACATAAATAAATTAAGTTCTAATAAACTTGCATTCATTAAAGACTTAACAAAAACCGTCGTCAATCTCCGACCACCTGGATAAGTTTCCTAGTAATTTTATCTCGTCCGATGTGTTGAGAAATATGGATATTTATTTCGCATAGACAATTAGAAAAATGTTGAAATTAGTTTATTTTTTATTTTCCTCATGGTCTGTTGAATTTCTTAATGATGAAGTTTGTCCAAATCTATTTTCCTGAAACGAGTTTCTTTTATTTTCTGAGCGTATGGCTCGACCTCTTACTTCGCTGCGAACAATTGAGAATTGCTATTTGTCGCTCATTTGTTTAACAGATATTTTATGTTTTATTTTTCGGATGCATTTCTCATTTTTCTTTCAAGGAAAGATTTGATTGCATCGTTTTCGTGCGTAATTTTAAACTAATTGCAACATTTTCTTATCATTGTTAATATTTTGTGTAATTTTTTTAATAAAATGCCGCGATTTACCAATGAGGAGTATTGTCACATGCATTTAGTGTATGGGGCATGTAATAGAAATGCTCGCTTAGCAGCTGAGAGGTATGCGGAACAATATCCAGAGAGAGTGCATCCGTCCTTCCCGGTTTTTACGAGGGAGGATAACACGCTCAGGGAAACAGGACAACTTTATAACCACCATAGGGAAGTTGGTGTTTGTCCACGGGATCACTTTAAAGAAGCCCGTGTTTTACGACATTTTGAACAGGACCCTACTACTAGTGTCCGTCGCGCCAGTGAAGTTTTAAACATGAGCAAAACATCAGTTCATGAGATTTTGAAAGATACAGGGCATCATCCGTATCACTACACCAAGGTGCAGCAACTTCTTCCTCAAGACTTTCCATTGAGAAGACGATTTTCCCGTTGGTTGCTGCGAAATGAAGATGAACATCCCTTCATCCTATGGACTGATGAATCTCTTTTCACACGTGAAGGAATGTTCAACATTCACAAGGAGCACTACTGGGAAACGGAAAATCCCGAAGTTTTCCGTGAACGAGGATTCCAAAAAAAAATTAAAGTCAACGTTTGGGCTGGATTAATCGGTGACAAATTGATTGGACCGCATATTTTAGAAAATACCCAAAACGTAAGTTAATACTTCTTCAAATTTTACGCAATTTTTTACATTTCAGAATAAAATTTAAAACATAATTATTTGTGGGCGTCCGCATGAAAAGGGCCCTTATTATCGGGTTTAGTTTAGGAGACATTCGCGTTTTTCTAGTTTAGGGTCGAAATTGACCATTTTCGGATAAGTGTGGGGGATGATACTATGACTCATACTGAATCTATCGGCATCATACTCATGTCTCAAATGTAACCGGAAGTGGGTGTATTTTCAATTTAAAAAAAAAGGGCCCTTATAAAAGTAACGTTATAATTGTTATTGTATGTTATAATAATATCAATGCTGCAATTTTTTAATGTTTGTGATACTATTGTTTGATTTAATTAAAAACCTGTTTAACTTCCGACTGTAAGTGTATTTTTTGTTTACCTAAACTTTAACTTTGATTTTCTCGAAATGTGGTTTTATGAATTTCCAACTTCAAAAGTGCCCCGGTGACAGGTTTTTTGACATAAAGTGTTTATCTTGGAATTAAAATGTCGGGAATTCATCCAGCTATATGGCCCTATACATAACTCAATATCAAGCAAAAGGGCCCTTTTCATACGGATGCACACATTTATGTTGCAATGAAAATTGAAGGGTAGCAAAATTTCTTAACATTTCGAGAAAAAGAGATGGTACAGTTTTTTTCGCTTGAGACTCAGGTTTTTTCAACCTTTGATGGTGAATAAAAATCCATTTTTAAATTAAAGAAAAAAAAGAATTTTATTCTTAGCTACTGTGTTTCTGAATCGATATACCCTTCAATTATTGTGAAACATTTTTAATTACACAACTCTTTAAAACTGAAATTGTCTACTATAATATTTTTTTAGGGTGCACGGTATCTTGAATTTCTGGAAGATATTTTGCCAGAATTAATCATGGACGTACCGAATGCGATTTTAGAGCGCATGATTTATCAGCACGATGGTTGCCCTACTCATCGGTTCGGGCCTGTTGTCGCTTTTCTTAATGAAAACTTCGGGAATCGCTGGATTGGGTATAAAACCCCTAATGTGCGCGAAGAATAGATTCAGTGGCCACCAAGGTAAATAAAATGTATGCTTACAACATTTTTTTAAAGACATGTGATATTTGACCATAAGATCTATTTAGTTTCGCCGATTTTACATCCAAAATAATGAAATGGAGATAAATTAACTAATTTTGGCGAAAAATACTAATTATTTTAGACATAAAGTTGGCGAAACTAAATTTCTCTTATAGTAAAATATCACATGCTCTTAAAGTGGATATAAATTTTTTCGGCATTATTAATAGTAGGGTGGCTCAAAAAAATTCATGTTCCTTTGATTTGTAGGCTAACCCTCTAAAAAAAACTTCCATTTGGGGAATTTTTTTCAAATTTTTTTAGTAAGGAGAAAATGGATCCTATGGGGGTTAAGCCATCCCCAATCGTATAAAATCCGAATTTTCTCATAGCTAGTTTATTTCTAGTGGAGGTTTTTCTACTTTTTTATACGTTTTTACGTTATTCTCTGTTCTGCCACTTTCTATATGATATTTAGGCAAAACTAAAATATTTTTATCATACCTGTGAGAAAATCAAAATTTTCTACAATTGGGGCTGATTTAACCCCCGTGGGATACAAGATCACCTCGTTAAAAAAATTGAAGAAAAAATTCACAATTGTTTTTTCATCAAATGGAAGCTTTTTTGGGGATGAGCCCAAAAATGAAAGGAACTTAAAATTTTTAAACCACCCTAATTTATAGGGCAAAAATGTAATGATTTTATTCATTAACAGATCACCAGAACTCACTTCTTTGGATTTTTTTTATGGGGCCATTTAAAGACGGCAATTTATGCAACACCTCTGCCACCCGATGAAAATGAGGCAGAAAGGGCCGTCATTGAGAGGCTTCACGATGAATGTGCAGCACTGTCACCTGAAGTAATTCAAAGGGCCACACAAGATGTTCAGCGACGAACTACAGCTTACTTAGTAAAAGCAGGTCATCAATTTGAGCAGGCTCTGAAGCATCTGGACAGATAGGCAGGATGGTGATTCGGCGGACAATTTCAAATTCACGGTCATTTCCCGGTTTTTGTCCGTCGTTTAGAACCGGCTCTTTAGCGCCACCAATTTTCAAACAACCGGCCCTTTTAAGGGCCAACAACTGTTTAAACGTGGGAACTCAGGGTGTTCCAAACAATGAGTCAGACTGCAAATTCATATCTACTTTCCGCACGCATGTGTGATTGGAAGATGATTTAAAATTTCTATCAAATCCAGTGCCGTATTTTCAATTAAAAAACCAACATTTTAAATTTTAGTACACTTATCAACTTTTTCTCGGTCTTGAGAGTCTCTCGTCAAAATTGTTCTCTCTTTATTAGATTCAGAAGACGAAAAACTACTGAAAAAGCTTGGCAAAATGACGATTGATAATGTCTATCAAATCCAGTGCCGTATTTTCGATTACAGAAACAAAAATTTTTAATTTTAAATCCTTGGAAATTTTGTTACGGCCTTGAGAGTCTCTCGTCAAAACCATGCTATCTTTATTGAATTCTTCAGTCGTAGAACTTCTTAAAAAAAACTTCGGAGAAAGACAATTTAAAATGTTTATTAAATCCAGTGCCGCATTTTCGATTAAAAATACCAAAATTTTTAATTTTTATTCCTTGTCAACTTTTTTACGGTCTTGAGCGTCTCTCGTCAAAACCATGCTGTCTTTATTGGAAACTTCAGACAAAAAGCTACTTAAAAAACTTTGGAGAAAGACGATTTAAAATGTCTATCAAATCCAGTGCCGTATTTTCAATTAAAAAACCAAAATTTTAAATTTTAGTATACTTGTCAATTTTTTCTCTGTCTTGAGAGTCTCTCGTCAAAAGCGTTCTCTCTTTATTGGATTCAGAAGACAAAAAATCACTGAATAAGCTTGGAAAAATGACGATTGATAATGTCTATCAAATCTAGTGCCGTATTTTCGATTAAAGAAACCAAAATTTTTAATTTTAGTATACTTGTCAATTTTTTCTCTGTCTTGAGAGTCTCTCGTCAAAAGCGTTCTCTCTTTATTGGATTCAGAAGACAAAAAATCACTGAATAAGCTTGGAAAAATGACGATTGATAATGTCTATCAAATCTAGTGCCGTATTTTCGATTAAAGAAACCAAAATTTTTAATTTTAAATCCTTGGCAATTTTTTTACGATCTTGAGCGTCTCTCGTCAAAACCATGCTGTCTTTATTGGAAACTTCAGACAAAAAGCTACTTAAAAAACTTTGGAGAAAGACGATTTAAAATGTCTATCAAATCCAGTGCCGTATTTTCAATTAAAAAACCAAAATTTTAAATTTTAGTATACTTGTCAATTTTTTCTCTGTCTTGAGAGTCTCTCGTCAAAAGCGTTCTCTCTTTATTGGATTCAGAAGACAAAAAATCACTGAATAAGCTTGGAAAAATGACGATTGATAATGTCTATCAAATCCAGTGCCGTATTTTCGATTAAAGAAACCAAAATTTTTAATTTTAAATCCTTGGCAATTTTTTTACGGTCTTGAGCGTCTCTCGTCAAAACCATGCTGTCTTTATTGGAAACTTCAGACAAAAAGCTACTTAAAAAACTTTGGAGAAAGACGATTTAAAATGTCTATCAATTCCAGTGCTGTATTTTCAATTAAAAAACCAAAATGTTTAATTTTAGTATACTTATCAATTTTTTCTCGGTCTTGAGAGTCTCTCGTCAAAATCGTTCTCTCTTTATTGGATTCAGAAGACAAAAAACTACTGAAAAAGCTTGGCAAAATGACGATTGATGATGTCTATCAAATCCAGTGCCGTATATTCGATTAAAGAAACCAAAATTTTAAATTTTAAATCCTTGGAAATTTTTTTACGGTCTTGAGCGTCTCTCGTCAAAACCATGCTGTCGTTATTGGAATCTTCAGACAAAAAGCTACTTAAAAAACTTTGGAGAAAGACCATTTAAAATGTCTATCAACTCCAGTGCCGTATTTTCAATTAAAGAAACCAAAATTTTAAATTTTAAATTCTTGGCAATTTTTTTACGGTCTTAAGCGTCTCGTCAAAACCATGCTAAAATCATTTTCTCTGAATTGGATTGAGAAGACGAAATACTACTGAAAACGTTAGGGAAAAAGACGATTGATAATGTCTGCCAATCCTATCTTCTTATTTTCCCTTTTGACAACGATGATAGTAAGTTTTGTACAATTCGAACTATTCTAAAAACTCGTAAACTTCTCCCGTCAGAAAAGAACGCGCTGGTGTGGAAGCTAGAGTCGAAAAACTACTCCAAAAACTTAAGAAAAAGACGATTCATTATGTCTGTCAAAGGTAGTTCCTTATTTTCGCTCTTAAAAACCAGAGTAGTAAATTTTCATAAACTAATACTTTTTTAAAAGCTCGCAAACTTCTCTTCTCAAAAATGAACGCGCCTGTTTGTATTCTGTAGTTGAAAAACTGCTTCAAATTCTTGGGGAGAAAACGTTGAAAGTTTCTATCAAAGTCTGTTCTCTATTTTCGGATTTAAAAGCAAGACTTTATCTGTTTTTAAATTCCAAAGATTTCAATTATTTTTTTTATTGCTTTAAAATTTTTACAATTTCTTTAAATTAGTTCAGAACTTTTAAGACGATTTCCACGGAATTCAAGATAATTCCGCAGAACTCAAATTTGTAAAGGATTAGGAATAGTGCTATGGTTTTAGTAGAATCCTGAAGAATTCAGAGAATTTTGTAGAATTTCTGAGCCAGTCAATTACAAATAATTCAATATGTATTTTCGCACCACGAAAAGTATTTAAAGTTCTTTAAATTATTTATAATGTGTTGGAAAAGTATTAAAAACTCTTGAAATTAATTTTAAGAGTTTGAAGAGAATTCTACAAAATTTCTGAGAATTTATGTCTTGTATTTAAGTCTTGAATTTAAGTCCAGTATTTAAAAGTCTTGAAATTCTAAATTCAAAAGTGTTCAGGGTGTAAATCAAAATGTTATCAGTAATTTCTAAAGAAATCGGGAGAATTCTGCGGAAACCTAAGAATTCATATGAATTCTTCGGAATTCAAGCTACGTATGCATTTTAAATGGGATAATTAACTGTTCGACAAATGTTTTCTAATTTGATTGCTACGTAAACGATGCTTGTTAATTTTCGAATCTCGTTTAAGTTTGAAGTTGCACCAAAGAGTCAAAGCCTCCTACAAAAATAAACGTCGGGGAAATTATACGATGTGAACTTGTACTCTCACACACTCTCAGCAATGGCACATGGACAGTCGGCTATCTAATGCATTTTTTTGATTGGTTAATCTTTAATTGCTAATTACTCGGTAATTATGCACTTAATCCAAATTTTTTATTGGTCATTTTCTGTTCAGTTTTTCACAAGGAATCAGAAAATATAAAAATATATTTTGAGTACACGGACAGCCTGTATATATAAACCCGTGTACGTTTTGTTCAGTTATCCTCATCCCTGACTCTGGTCTGCAAGGTAATAATATTTAATTATATTAATACCTTGTTCGACTGGATAAGAAACGAGGAACATCCCTATCCAATAATAAAAAGGTAAGTGCGTCTCTTATCTCTGTACGTCACAGCATCTTGCTTATATTCGTTTGTCACAGACGTATTGGAAACACCATTTCGAAAATTAGTTCTTTGGAGCGACAATTGTAAAGGGCAAAATAAAAATCAAAACCTCATTGAAATGTATTTGACACTGATAGGTAAGGGTTATTTTGACGAAATCGTACATAAGTTTTTGGGTAAAGGACATACGTATGTCACCTGATAGAGATTTTGCTGTTATTGAGAAAATCAAACGTAAGAAAAAGCTTATCACGATCAAGGACGTGGCCGAGATGATGGGAGAAGCCGCTATAAAATATCCTTTCACCATTTGCTTAATGGACGGATTTTTCGAATGGAAACAAATAACCCAGGAATCCTTTATAAAAATAAACCAACAGCGCAATAGTGAGGTAACACAGATCAGAATTACAAAAAAAAACGTTTGGAACTGATTACACCACTTCTTCTTACAACGAGAATCCGGAATGGAAACAAACATGTATTTTAAGAGACGGTATGTTTACGAAAAAAGTATATTACAAATTTATGAGAAAAAATTGAAAATGACAAAACAGACTCTTATACTCTTAATTTATTATTTTACAGATTATACCATCTACGATTTCGAAAATCTGGAAATAGGGAAATGCAACACCAGTAAAGGGATCTCTAAAGAAAAAAAGAATGATGTACAAAAGATGTTTCCGTTTTTAACGACGCAGCAGAGAGAATATTTCATAGAAGTTTTGGGAAAATAGTGTCCTCTCTCACCAAAAGCTGAAAAGTACTTCCTTGTTTTTGTTTAATTGAAAAATAAAGCAGTTATGCAACTTTTTGTGTATCGAAATTGAAGCTTTTTGGCGTGCGCTGATATTTGAGCAAGGCTTCCTCTTACACGTTGATCCTTTTTAAAGCGTTCTTTTTGTGATTAAATAGAGTGAACCATAAACTCAAAAGTACTTTCTTCTTTTTTTTTTTTAAATTAAAAAATAAAACAGTCACGCAACTTGGTTGTGCCCAGTGAGCATCTGCACCTTAAATCTTTCTTGGCCCAGTTTAGGATGGTACCGGCCAAATCCCTTCTGCGGCATTCGCCCAGGATGGCCTTAGCCATCCATTTACTTTGGCCCAGTATTTGTTATGCTGCCGCACCACCCAATTTTTTATCTCCAGTCTGCTGCAGCAGGGTGCCAACCACCTAATTTTTTATCTCCAGCGTACTATTAACAAGTACTTTGCCACCTCGCCTCTCACAGTGATTTTTTACTGTTAGTCCCCTCACCTCTGACAGAATAAAAATTTGACATTAGCCGGTAAAGGTTTTTTTTCTTTTTTTTTTTTCAAGTTAATTTTTATATAGTGCTATGTTTGCATTTATAAGGTAAGTGTTTGTAAATGAAAAGCAAATGCAATATGTATTTCATATCATTTATAACCTCACGAATTTATAGACCATTATATGACCATTTATAAAAACTTAACCTATAATTCCATTTCATAGATTTTATATGGGTCCTTTACGTGATCCTTTATAAAATAATATAATGGGTGTTAAGTCACGATTTTAATGCTTTGTAGATACATGCAAATCGATAAGCTATGTCCATAAAAAAGGAGATGAAAATTTGAAGAAGCGTCACTTCTTTTCACCCAGTACGGTTAGTAAAATGAAAAGAATAACTTATGTCGTGTTCACGTATTACTTTATTCTTATTTTCCCTAATAATATGAAATTATTTGTCGCGAAATATTTATGAAAAATATTTATATTTAAATTTTAAATATTTATATTTTAAAAAATATATGAAAAATATTTATGAAGCATTTTAAGATTTTCATTATAGAAGAAAATGAAACCTAAACTGTCAACTTTTAAATAGGAGTCAATGCTGAATTCGTGGAGAAAGGCAATTTCTAGGGGAAGCAATTTCCAAAAGATAAATAGAATCTGTGATCTACACTTTGAAGAAGCAGATGTAATCACAGAATTTGTACAAAAACATCAGATGAAACAGAATTTTGTATGAAAAGATATCGGGCTATACTCAAAAAAGACGCTGTTCCAAAAATTTTTACCGATCTAGTTTGCCCAAAGAAACATGAAGTAGAGTTTCTGCGAAGTAATGGAAAAGAATCTGATTTTTTTAAAATTTCCAACCAAGCGAACCTTATTCCCTTACCATCTGCATATTGGTTTGTCAATAAACTTCCACAGTTTATCCAGTGGAGCTCTTGGAATTAAAATTTACAGGATTGCTCGAAAAGAATCATCGTGAGAATGGATAAGTCAGTCACTGTAAGTATATTATCTAATTATCTAATTATCATTAGAAGAAATAAAAATATTTTCATAAAATTATTGTTTTGAAAGTGATTAGCATATTATTTGAGCCTCCCGCGATCAAAACGGGACACGCTTGAAATGCTTTGGTTTCAGTTGGCCCCTTGGTTATTCTCGTTCTTGATTTTTTCAAGTCGGATTTTCAATTTTTTTGAAGCATATCTTAATAGGAAATAGCATTCCACATATTTTTGTTCCTTGAAAAAAGTTTCTAACTTTTTTAGTTTTCAAGATAATCACGAAATTGTTACTTTTTGACAAAATTGAAAATCATTATATTTTTGCGTTCCGCCCGCTCTAACTCCTTCAATAATAGGACTATCGGGATGAAATTTTTAGGGAACATGCATATAACTGTTCCGAAAGTCAGAGTATTGATGAAATTTTGATTTTTTTTTC
Organism: Synergus magnus; assembly: GCA_032275165.1. Lineage (NCBI taxonomy): Eukaryota > Metazoa > Arthropoda > Insecta > Hymenoptera > Cynipidae > Synergus > Synergus magnus. Next base: position 11,804 of record JAUESH010017731.1, read on the forward strand.
CAAACATTTTTTATTAATTTATTCCCGACTCAAGTCGTAAATTAAGCATTGACACTTTCAAACGCTTCGTTTCGCTGACGAATTTCGAAAAAACTTAAATTTATTGTTACCAAAAATTCTAGGAGGGTTCAAAGAAGTTTTTTGGAAAACGGCAAGTAATTCTGACTTGTGGTTTACCAATAACAATTAAATAAAGACCTGACGCTTGACCGATGCACGCGCGAGCTTGTTCTAAGAATGTGTCTAGCGGAGGCGAAGATCCAGTTGATGCGATCAAAATAATAATTTCACAAAAAACAATTTCGAATCATTTTATTACACAATGCCAAAGAATATATGATCTGGATTAATAATAATATTGAATTCATATAAGCACAAAAATAAATATTTATTGAAAATTCAATCAAATTCATTACAATTCAATCTTCATCACTTTCTTCGGTTTCGTTTGCATCTGGACTTTCTTCATTAATTTCAGTGAAATAAGATTCAAAAAATTCCTGCCATTGAGGGGTTAAATAAATCAAGAGGTCCCTGACGTCTTTGATTTTTGCAGCTTTGAGGCCAAGGCGAGGTGGGGAACACTTCTTGAGATCCATCAAATTAATTTTGGGTTTGAAATGGAAATAAGTAGGATTTTCCAATTTATAATTGGCATATACATTAACTTTTCCATCGGGGAAAAAGTGTAGAACGAAAGCTTCACTGATTTTCAATTTCTTCGGCTTTGTCATTCTTCCTTCGAAACTTTTTTGAAAGTCCTGCAAAAGGTTCTCACAGGACTCGATCATTGTAAATGGAGGATTAGGAGCATTGCGAATAATTTCCACATAAGCAGCCGGTGTTTCTATCCGTTCCATTTTTTTCTTCTTTTGAGAATATAGGCCGAAATTTCTGTCGCATTGGCAATACAAATGGCCACGAACAGAGAACACATATTTAATTTCACATTGCAAGTGAATAGAAAGTAGAATGAGGAAATTAAATACAGTGACCGATTTCATATGAGATAGGACACGGAGTCGATGGTCATGTCACAGAAATGTTGGGTCTAATATATATTGTTTTTCAATGAAAAATATGAGATTCGTATTTTTTTTTTGGCCCAAAAAATTTTTTTCGCAAACTTATGGATATTTGAAGATTTACGTAAAATTTCGAAAAATTAACGAAAATTTGCTTTAAAATGGTGTATCTCGGAAACATATTAAAAGAATTTAATTTCCTTTCCGGCAGTTTGTAGTGCTATATGCACTCTTTTAAATCCCGTAACGAAAGTGGCAAAATATTAATAATTAACAAAATGGCGGCTATTTTTCGAAAAAACTTTAAAGTCAATTTTCTCAAAAAACCCACCTT
>JAUESH010017796.1:0-13145 GCA_032275165.1 Synergus magnus
GAGGCATTTATTTGACATAAGAAATATATTTTTTCTTTCAATTGACATTTCTTTCATTCAAAGAAATATTAACCTACCATCAATAGCTTGTATTTTTGAAAGAAACAACGTTCACTTAATCCTATTAAATTTTCTTTGGGTAAAATAAATTATTTACTCAATTCAAATTATATATATTTACTTGCCACAAGTAAATATATCTTTGCGCGTATTCAGGGCTTTCATTTACTTGAGCCAAGTAATATTCACTTGGTACAAATAACCTTTTTTTACAGTGTAGCATATTGCTACGTACATCACCTTTAATTTTAAACCTTTAGCTTTAATTTGGCGTTTTTTATTTAAAATTTCATTAATTTGTTGCAAATTTGTAACTGTTTAAACAATATCGTACATTTTCTCTGTTTTCAATTGTTTATATGCAAAAATTTGTATGAAGAAAAATTTTTTCTTGTTACTATTCAACTGATCCAGAAAGTAGAAGCTCTAATGATGTTTTGTGAATTTTTGCAGATTTTTCCTATTACTTTAACAAATAAAACAAATAAAAAAAACCCCATTGACAGTGATAAGGTGCCAAAAAACGTTGACAGTAATAGGGTTAAATACTGTTTGCATTTTTTACTCCATATAATAAGAAATAGGACATTGACAGGGCCCAGGACGGGCACTGACCAGGCACCGATCTGGCTCCTGAGTCTCTAGTCATAAACCTTAAGTCACTAGATAAAATATAATGTCTCTAACACTCGACCATCCTGACATTAGCTTGATCTCCAAGCTACAAGTAAATAATAAATTATATTAAGATTTGACGATGTTCTGTTAGTTTTTGAATTGGCATATTATGTTTGAAAGATGTTAAAGGTTGTTGGTCTGCAATTCATTTTATTTTTATGTCAATATTTTAAATATTGACTATTTTTATGTTGTGAAAAAATTCTCTCTAGCCCCGCTGGGAACAACATAAAAATAGTCAATATTTAAAATATTGACATAAAAATAAAATGAATTGTAGACCAACAACCTTTAACATCTTTCAAACATAATATCCCAATTCAAAAACTATCAGAACATCGTCAAATCTTAATCAAACTCGGATTGAGAAAAAATCTTACAAGAATGTATAGCGTTGCTATCAACTTGTAGGGAGTTATGAAAAATGAATCTCGTCTCTCCGTAGCTTAGTGGGTAGAGCACCGGACCGACAATCTGAAGACCCGGGTTCGTTTTCCAGCGGGGTTAGAGAGAATTTTTTCACAACATAAAAATAGTCAATATTTAAAATATTGACATAAAACTAAAATGAATTGTAGACCAACAACCTTTAACATCTTTCAAAAACAATAAATTAGATTGTCTAACGCTTACAATTCTAATCACCATATCTCGCAGGTTTCTTTCTTCCTCGCAAACCACGTCGTACAATTCCATCTTGATTTGTAGAAGTTTTCGCCTTTACATTTCGCTTTGATACCGTAACATTCTTCGTCGAATTAATCTTCTCTTCTGCACTCGACCCTTCTTCGCTCTCTGAGTTTACATCTAAATCGGTTACATTCGGAGATACCTTACAATTAATAGGTTCGTCTTCTTCGGTTTCGCTGTCGACAACTTTGATAACATTCCGTTATGTAAAACATAATCTAAAATTTCGTCCTTCTCTCTTTTCGTTCGCTCGCCTTCACTCTTTTTTAAAATTTTAATTTCTCGTGCAAGGTTCTCGTCGCTGTATTGATACATGAAGATTTCGTCTTCTCTAACCGAGACATTAAATATCGTACCTCTATCTAAACTTTGATTGGGTTCTTCAACAGACACACGAGAGAGCGCATCTACGTGTTTCATCTGTTCTCCCTTTCTATGCTGGATATCGAACTCAAAATCTGAAAGCTCAAGTTTATTTTCCAGTTTTAACGTTTTTGAAGTTACAATATCACACTCAGTTATCGGTTCTCTCTTAGGTTCAACTTTAGGAATTATTCCTCTCATAGTCATAACTACATCTTTGGTTTATCTGGCCTCGTAGCCTGACAGTCAACTACTGGATTTGATTGGAACGCGAATGCATCTTTGTAAACAAATTCGAGTCGATCATCTATTTTAAAATATACTATTTGAAGCAATTCTTCGAAATTTCTCCCGATTATCACGTCATACTGCTGTGTATCGTCTGGCACTACCCTGAACCTAACCTCGTCGATATCACACGCGTATACCTTCAAAGTTTCGTAAATTATTCCATTCGATTTTGTATCGCCTCCTCCAAAGCCTACTAAAACATTCGGAGCACAAATAAATCTAAATCCATAAGATAACACTGCTAAGGCTCTTATTAAACAGTCTGAGCTACCTTGATCTATCAACCCTACAATTTCCACTCCGCCTACAACTACTTGCTTTTCATATTTTGTAATTAAGTTAGTTTCACTTGTCGAGTTTACGGAATTCACTTCTCCCTTCCCTAACACTTTCGGCAATCTCTAGAAATTTGCCCGACTTCTTGGTAATTAAAACATCTTACCTCTTTCTTTTCAGGGCACTCCTTCGATATATGGCCCTCCGCGTGACAACGATCACATACTAACTTCTTCACCTCTATGTCAGTATTTTTACGCAACGTTGGTTTCGGATGTTCGTTGTCCCTGCTGTTGAACTGCGTTGTCCCTCTTCTTTCTTCTCTTGTTCCGTTTTTTGTTTCTTCTTTCGATCCGTTGCGTCGATCTCTCAAAGCTCTCGCCGAATCTCTAGAAACCCTGTTTCGTTGTTTCCTTGCTGTCTCCAAGGTCTCCAGTTCAATGATGTTTTTGAGTAAGTCATCAGTGTGGAAGTGACTTATGCCCATTATGGCCGTGCTTGTTTCCCTAGACCATAATCCGACAACCATCTGTTTTTTCGTTTCGTCTAGATCGAAACCTAAGGATTTACAAAGGAGCAATTTATTGAAGAAGTATTCTCTTGTATTTTCGTTTGGCCTTGACATCGGCGTTGCATTTCTTCAAATCTTTCGGTCAACGACCTTTCGGTAAGAAAAGTGTTTTTGAAGGCTACATGGAACGAAGCCTAATCTCTGATTGAATCTAAATTAGCGATGAACCAATTTTTGGCAGCCTTTTCCAGGTGACTACGAGCCGTTTCAAAAGCGACCGCCTCTGTCCAACGGTGTAGCATCGCTGTGGACTCTAACTGTTTGATCCACACCTTAGCACTAACAGGACCAGACAATCCATCGAAGATTTGGATGTTGTGTGATAAATCCGGCAAAACGTTATACATTTGCTGCGGTGGTGGGGTTGGTGGTCGGGCAACTGCTGCCACAAGTTCCGCGTTTTGCTACATCAAGGCCGTTATGGCGGCTAATAACTGCTGCATCTCATTTCCTGGCGCTGGTTGTTGTCCAATACGAGGTCGCGCGTTCTCATTTGGTTGCTGGACATTTCCAAATGGTTGCTGAGGTTGGTTTGGCGGCGGAAAGCGATAATCTCCTCCGTCAGTCATGTTTATTAACGCATGCGCTGCTATTTGCTCCTTGTCCACATCCATTTACACCATCGTATACACTCCCGGTGTTGTACAACAAGATTTCGACTTCTGCTCACGCGCACTCACCAAGCGTCGTTTCCTTTGTTCCACAAGCGTTTTTCTTCAACGGCCTGACGCCATTTTGGGAATTTTCGTTGCAGCTTTCTAAAGTCAAAATTTTAACATTTACACTCCGCACTTTAACATAACCACTTACTTTAAGTGGGGGCAGGATTTTTTTTTCAATCTATCCCACTTCTGAGATGTTAGGATGACTGGGTTTTCCCGTAAATAAATGTGACTCGAAGTCAGATTAGGAAAGTTCAAACAAAGTTTATTTAAATAAGTTGAAATTAACAGTTCTAGAAATATAAAAAACTCGACACATTGGCCATACACGCGACATATAAGCAACACACCACGAAGGCTAACAACGTCTCTTTAGACACGCCACGGAGGCTAACGAAAATGTATCTCGTCACACGCCACGAAAAGCTAACGCCACAGAGGCTTGCGAATTTTATCTGTTAACACGCCACGGAGGCTAACTCCACGAAAGACTAAAGAACGTCTCTCTCGCTGTCACAGACCGGACTCTCGCTATTCGCTCCGCGTCCAAGTAACGACGACAAACGGCACTACTGTCTCTAACAGTTCTTAGGAATAATTCAGGCCTACGAGTATTACCAAACATTTAGGATTGAGGGTAGTTTACCCCCGTAAAGGACGAAGGTATGCGGGTTCTAATTCGTATTAGGAATATTTATATTATTTACCACCGAATTTGACAAAGAATACTGTATTTAAGTTGTTTCTCTACTGAATAATAAAAAAAAAAATGTTCAGGGGTAGTTACCCCATTAAACAATTTTTTTTAAAGCCCGAACACGTTAACTTTAGTTTTGTATTTTATTTCAAGAAGTAAAGGTTATATCCAGATTAAAGAAATTTGTGACTTTTTATAACAAAGAATAAAAAAATAAAAGTATGTTAACTCAATTAAAAAAAATTATAAAGCAACCCCCGCCCGTGTGGAAATTGCCCAATCTTTGCCCAATTACACGTTTGTTCCCAACTTAGAAAAGTATTTTATGGCTACAACAGGGTTAATATCTTAAATCTAGGTGAAACCAACTCTGATTCACAGCTCTTGATTGCAGCGCCATCAAATTGGCTGTATATTTGTTTACAGTCGGGCTCCATCTTCAACCTCTTGAAGACAAGTAGATGACAAATAGGTTGGTTTTGAGTATGCATTGATTATTTAAGTGTGATTAAAATTATCAAAAATGTCGAAAGTGAAAAGCATTTCGTCGCGTTCGGAGGCATCGAGCAATTTCTAAAATTCCAAGATTCCAGAACGAAAATTAAAATAAGTAAATAATTCATAAGTAATTTATGTTTATGACGCAATGAAGTTAAACCTCAAAATAAAATATAAATATTGTATTTTTATAAGAGAAAAAATAATTTGCACATTCATAAAACTACGAAATTTTAATTAAAATTGGCTTATTAACTCCTTATTAATTTAATAAACTATACATTATTGTATAGAATTACGGTTTCTGAAATATTGTTTACAGAAAAGGAGCTGCGACCAGTTAACTAATCCTTTAAAGATTAAAAATGAAAAAGAAATAAAGATGAGGGTGGCAGCGAATAATCCGGTTCAGGAATAAGATTTTTCTTAGAATGTTCAGCTACTTGAAATGTTTCTTTTAAGTAAACAATTTTACTTTTTTAAATGCTTTTACTCATTTTTTTATTTTAAAAAACAAATTTAAATTTTTATGTGGCAGAGACTAAAAAAATGAGTAAAGCCAAGTTGGGGCCAAGTTTTTCCTATTTTGGGCCCAATCAGCGCCGTGACAAAATTTCCACACAGGCAATTAAGGGAAGCTCACGTTTAGAAGTGTCTGTAGACATGTGATCAGATTTTTTTGGGGTGAATTTCGGGGTTGATTTTCACTCCTTAAACTTGCAGATTTGCATATAAGAAAAAACATGTTTCGCATATTTTTTGATGGACCAGAACATATCACACAGGGAGCGAAATCGTCGAGGTACATCTAGAGTACATACTTTCCTTGTGAGAACAAAGGATTACTTCGGTCAACAAAATAATTTTGTTGGTACTTCGCAACAAAATTTCTTTTGTATCTTCAAATTAAATTTTTCTTTCCATAGTAAAACATTCTGTTTGGATAACAAAACAAAATTTTGCTATACTAACATTCATCGGGTTCGGACACGGACCAGTAAAAATTTGTATGGAAATTGCTTATAAAACAAATCTATTCTCAAGTATTTTCTTTCTGAAATATTAAAACTTTGTTATCTGTACTTAGCACCATTCGATATTGATCACAAGGGTAACTCAGGTAGGGTGAATCAGAATCGTCCAAAACGTTGATTTTCAAGCATCGAGTATAAAGTTGGCTTCTTTTCGTTTTAATTTTCTTCTCCTTTGGTTGCGAGGATTTGACGAAACAAGCAAGTCCAAGAGCACGGTATGAAGTTCCTACTTATTAAATACTACGTAGGAACTCTATACCTCGCTACTGGATCTATACCTTATGCATTGGAATGAGTTTCGTTTTTTATCTTCTGCGTCGCAGTGTCTTCGTATTTCTGAATAGCTAATAATTCAGTGACTGTGAGTACGAGTAGCATGAAAGTCGTGACTTTGAGTTGAAATTGAAGGTCAAAATTTACGACCAATTGCTTATACTTCTCTCTATAACTTTTTTAAAAAGTTATAAATTACTTATTTCGCGGAACCGAAACACTTAGTGGTGCTTGCTGGTTGGAACTGTTATCGTTGTTCGTCGTCATCCTTCAACATATTTGTAGACAGGTTTGAAACAGTCGTTCGATGTTGGTATATTTTTCAGATGATTATAACTGTGAAGTACTTCTCGGCCCAAGAAATGAGCTTGAAAGATCCCTCTAAAAAGGCAAAGAATGATTTCGAAGCTTGTCCTTGTGCAAGAACGCATGGCAAGTTTTTTTAATGGCCCTAAAACAGAAAAAAGAATGCTTTTTGTGACGAGAAGTTGGTCATAGAGTCAGATTTCTGGAAATCGTTCCTCAGGTTCTGAACCTGAGGAACTACACGGAGAAACTCGAGCGGTTAGTGTTAAAATAAATTTCTTTTTCATAGCACTAGCTACAATTGCCATCAGCACGAGCGGTTCGTGTCAATGCACAAGTAGGCAGTATATTGGCAACTGTGGCTAGTGCTATGAAAAAAAAATTTATTTCAACACTAACCGCTCATACCAGAGTTTCTCCATGTAGACAAATGTACTTACTTACATCCACTTATTGTGGATGTTTGATGGTACCCAAGCAAACCCCAACTTTTGAATATTTCAAAACCTGTAAATGAATATTTCTTTCACTTAGTGAGAAAATAATTAAGCATTTAGATGCAAGAATAGCATATACCTATATTTTTAGACGTAATCTGATTTTCAGCTGCTCCACATTAATTTAAAAAAAAAAATGAAAATTATGTGACTTATACGTCGTTCTTGCACCCAACAGCTCACTTCTGTATTTTTAAAAAGGTCGCTTTTATGCTAGAAAGGACACTTTTTGCAGTTTTCCCATTTGCATAGGAGAAGCTATTTAATTTGTGTAAAATTTGACACTCCCTGTTTTCAACAGGTTTTGAGACTCCCTGAAAAAAATTTCATTTGTATAAATAGTTGAAAATTAATTAACCAATATTAATAAATATTCCACTAGACCAATAGATATAATTTTTAGTAAAAAAAACGAGAATAAAATGCTCAAAAGGGTCGATTTCTTGGAGAATTGACATTTTTGGCTTTAAGGGTAGTTTTCAGGGCACCGTGGGGATGTATTAGGAGTGTCAAACCCGTATGTCTGATTCATGAAGTGTACAACCTGCAATTTTTAGTCAAAAAAAAAAAAAAAAAAGAATGGGAATTTCTTTTCCTGGACTTGGAATCAAATGGAGGGATCATTGCCTTCTAGCATGAAAAAAATTTTTGCTATGCATTTTTGGCCATACATGTATCACATATTATTTTTCGTAACAAATGTATGGAAGCCTTCACTTTATTTACATGTAAACCGTAGACAAAATGTGTAATTTTCAGAAAGTACTCGTAATGCAGATATAATGCCACATTACATTTTGAAAATCATGACATCTGCTTCTCCGTACTTGCATTTCAATGAGACGTTTATAGCGGAACCAGTGTAATTATGGTCATCTGACGAGATAATTGCAGTAGAATCATTCCCAACTGGCACCAATTATTACATCTGATGGTACATTGTTATACCTACTGTTTCAGATATTCTCATTTCACTCAGACGCAAGAGCGGAGAAAGAGATGCTGTTAACCCTTCAAAGCTTGCGACACGTGTTTGTTTTTCCTTTTTTTTTATTATTCTGACTGTAGCACATGCTAACCAGTTAGTAATTCGGTGCGCACGATTCCTGCGCACCATTTTACTACAGTTATTTGTAAATACTGCAATAGTTCTAGTTCTTATTCTAAAATAATTTACTTATAATTCTGCAAGCAGCTACGAGTGAACTATTAAAATTAGTAAATATTATTAAAATTTGCTTTTTGCCCCTCATTGCAAAGTTTAGACGGTAAAATCTAGGGTGATTTTTAACAAAAATACGAACAAATTTTTTATGCAATTACGACTTAATACCTATAGATATTTCGTTGAATCAACCAAATTATTTTGTTGCGTTAAGCTAATCATTTTCTAATAAATAATATGTTCCGTTCAACATATTTATTTGGTTAAATCAACTAAACATGCTCAAATAAATAATTACTTTGAATTGACCAAATTAAATTGTTGCAATTTTTAAAAAGAACCAAATGTTTAGTTACGTTGACCAAATATTTTAGTTGCAACAAACAAACTAGGTTGAACAAACTGTTTTGTTGAATCAACTTAATCTTTCCTCTGTGAGTGTAGGATCACATTGACGTTTTGCCGATGAACTTTGAAACCTGACTCACAATCAACCTACCAAACCCTTCTTAAGGGCGTTAGTAAATATCGAAATGTTCATTTTATAATTTATAACATAATTCCGGAATTATTAATTCTAAACTTTTTATGATCTTAATATATTCTCAATATTTCTGGCATTTTCTAGATTATTTAATAATTTGAAGAAGTCTGAATTTTTCCATTTCTTCTTTAATTTCCAGTCATAGTTCTGTCGCCTTTTATACCTACATATACTCCTATTTTTTTTTCTAATCATAATTCCTGCATGTTTGTCGGCATTCCAAAAGAGACTCGAAGTCTCCTGAAGCCCTCCAAAACCGTTTTGGCAAAGAACCGGTCGCTGAGAGAATTCAACGATCCGTGAGAAGAAAAGTATTCAATTATTCATAAACTAGTCGATTGAATCTACCAACCAATCTATACGCTAAACATTAAACGGAATCATACATTTTATATAGGAGTAAGAGAAACTTACGTAGTGGAGGTAGAGTCTGGGGTAAAATTACGGAAACGATACTTGGGTAACACAGTTCAACAAAATTTGACTTATTTTTTGCCACCTAAATGAAACATATAATTTGTTGTAGATTTTTTGGTATTGAATCTAAATCCAGCGGCATGCAGATGTGCTCTAGCACTTCAGGTTTTCGGGATATCTTAATCTGATAGTGCCAAAAAAAGACGGTTTTCCGTGATATTTACGATTATGCTATAAGAAGAGCTAATTTTTTGTGCTCATTCCTGCCTACGTCATCAACTAATACTACTTTTTACCTGTAAAATCCATTTTCGATCTATCGGATTCGATTTTTCTTTCTCGAGATATACCAATTCCAATCTAATAGTATTTCATAAGCATAAGGCATCATAGTTTAATGTCCTGTTTTAAACTTTTTAAAACAAACTTTTCTAACATTTCCTGATAATAGAAATTTTTTTAATTTCCTGTTCAGGAAATGCTAGAAAAATTTGTTTAAAAAAGTTTAAAGTGGGATATTAGGCTGACATTTAATGCTACGAAGTACTAAAGATAGAAATTCGTATATTTGAAGAAAGAAAACCGAATCCGACAAATCGAAGAAAGATGTTAAGGGGAAAGAGTAGTAACATAAATGTAGGCGTAGACAGGAATGAGCAAAAAAATTCGTTGGTCTTATAACATAACCTCAAATATCACTAAAAGCCATTTTTTGGCACATTCAGAATAGGATATCTCAAAATTCTGACATACAAGTGCAACTTTGCGGTCGGATTTAAATTCAGCATTAAAAATTGAAAAGGAAATGGTATGTATGTAATATCTTTTAAATTAATTATCTACTTAGCGGTCACGGTAAAAAGGTACGGATTGAAATGAATTAAAATGATTTTGAAAATGGACGAAAACGATATTGTTTTAAATTTAAAAACGTTGTGAATTTAACCTGTGGGGGCAGTGAAAAATTCGGAAAAAACACAAAAGAAATTCAAAATGGGATCAAAAAAAGTTTTGGTCAGTGAAGAGGGGAAGAGAAGAGATAAGATGCCTGTGAAGAACTGAATATGAGGAGAAGAGGAGATGTTGGGAGATGGGAAGAAACACATACACTCAACAGCCGATTCTGTGTCTACTAGTTCTGTTCCGGGTTCACGCTTGTTCCCCCTTCCGCAGCGTCCCTCGCGGCCTAAATGTACCCTCGAAGAGCTCGAACGCTCGAAGAGCCAGTGCCGTATCAGAAGTTGTTTACGTGCGACCACGGTATTGGGGGCACTGGTGCCCGGTTCAGAGACGATATATACGGCCTTGAGTTTTTACCTGAATCTACGGTACGATTGTATGCCGCCGAGAACCGAAGCCGGCACAGTATCGGCTGTTGAGTGTATAGAGAAAAATAGAATGAGAGAAAAACAGAGAGACGCTTAAAAATAGAGACCACTAGACTGCTGCTACTTTTACTACTAGACCACTGCTCTCAAAGTGGGCAGGTGGCGCGCGAATTATTTTGGCTTACCGCTGGAGAAACTCTCCCATTGGTCAAAATTTTCCGCGCGCGGTTCAAAATCGAATTAATTTTTAATTCTTGAAATAAAATAATAATTATGAATTGCATAATTTTTTTTTAATTTGTATAATTTCAGGTTTTATTTAATTATTTTCAAAAATTAAGCGAATATTTGATAATTAACCATTTTTTTCTGTTTAATTTTAAAAAAGTTTTGCATATTTCCAGTGAATTTTATTAGTATCTATATTTTTATATTATCTCAAAATATGTTAAAATTGTATTAATGTACTTCATTTTTATTTGGAAATACATATATTTGATTGTGCTAGAATTGTGCTCAATTGTGCAGCAAAATATTTTTCGAAAATATCAAAATTTGAGCCAAAATTTCCAGAAAATTTTTTTGCCTAACATCGCCAGCTTAAATTTTCAAAAAAGTGAAGATCGTGCTGAATTCTGCTAGATTTGTGCTCAATTGTGCGGCAAAAGATTTTTCGAAAAAAATCAAAATTTGAGTCAAATTTTCCAAAAAAAGTTTTTTGGTCTAGTACTGCCATTTTATTTTTTCAAAAAAAACCAAAGTTGTACTGAGATGTGCCACCCTATCACAACAAAACATCCCTAAGACACTTTTCGCTCAGAAGTATATTTTCGAAATTAGATAAACTTTTTTAAACTTGTAATATATTTTTGACCCAAAATTTTGAATTCTTGGATTTAATGAAATTTCAATTTCCAGCAAACAAGGGCAAGTCTTCAGGTGTTCAGCGCCCGCAGGATTATAACTGGTTAAAAAAGATACCTTGAGGTACCCACAACAAAGTTTAACCCATCCTAGTCCCTACCTTTTCGATATTTTTCCACCCCAACTCTGCAAAGTTTTGAATTTTAACTATTTTTTATGAGTCTGAAGTTCCTAACGTTAACGAATAGCGAATACAAATTTTTTTTCAAACGTACAAAAGCTGCTATTTTATAATAGAAAAAGTTTTCGTACAACCTTAAGATCTGCCTAAAGTAATTTCAACCCTTCAGCGCATGTGACTCACCCCAGTCACCTATAAATATTTTTAAAATTCTAAAAATCACCCAAATTTAAAAATATGCCAGGTTTTTGTTCATACTGTTTCAAATTGATGCCAAAAGGGCACATAAAAAGTTTTATCTCCATGACTCATGTGCAACTTACCCTAGTCACCCCTAAATATTTTAAAAATCCAATAAAATCAACCAAATTAAAAAAATATGCCGTATTTTTTAATTAAAAACATTATCAGCAAAAACCTGGCGTATTTTTTAATTAGGGGAATTTTACTGTATTTTTAAATTATTTAGGGGTCACTGGGGTCAGTTCCACATATACTGAGGAGTTGAAACTTTTTGTGTGCACTTTTGGCATCAATTGAAAACATTATCAGCAAGAATCTGGCGTATTTTTAAATTAGTGTGATTTTTTGAATTTTCAAAATATTTAGGAGCGACTGGTGTGAGTTCCACATGAGACATAGGGATGAAATTTTTTTTTGCCCTTTTGGCATCAATTAAAAACATTATCAGCGAAAACTTGGCGTATTTTGTAAATAGGGTGATCTTATTGAATTTAAAAAGTATTTAGGGGTAGGGATGTTCGATTCTTTGGAAAGAATCGATTCTTGAGTTGATCCAAGATCAAATAGACGAGAATCAATTCTTCAAAAGATCAACTTGGAAAGAATCAATCTTCTAAAGATCGATTTTTTAGTGACGCATACAAAAAGTTAATTTAGGACATCAATTGTTCACTTTCAGTAATTAATCAATTTGTTATTAAATTTTTGGTATTATGATGAAAAAAGGAAGAACAGTTGAAGACTTGAAATTAAAAAAACAAGAAAAAACTAAGAATATGGAGCACTTGAACTTGAGTGAGTCTAAGTGAGAATCGAATCAGAATTGAACATCCCTATTTAGGGGTGATTAGGGTGAATTCCACATGCGCTGAGGCGTTGAAACTTTTTGTGTCCCCTTTTGGCACTAATTGAAAACATTATTAGCAAGAACCTGACGTATTTTTAAATTAGGGTGATTTTTAGAATTTTTAAAATATTTAGGGGTGACTGGGATGAGTTCCACATGCGCTGAGGGGTTGAAACTACTTTAGGCAATTCTTAGGGTTGTACGAAAGTTTTTTCTGCCATAAAATAGCAGCTTTTGTACATTTGAAAAAAAATTTTATTCGTTATTCGTTAACGTTAGTAACTTCACACTCATATAAAAAATGGTTAAAGCTTAATGAATCTGAAGTTTCAAACGTTTACGTAAACGAAAAATAATTTTTGTGTAAAAAGCGCGAGACCAAAATTGTGATTGCGCTAAATGGTTCTATTCGATCTCAAAAAAAAAAACACAAAACAGTTTCAACCCCCGATCACACTAGGATCACCCACAAAATCATCCCCAAAATACAAAAAAATCATTATAAATCCCTAACTTCGAGACTTAAAATTTTATTCTTCTAAATCAGGGATGCATCGAGAGGTTTGGCTAGATGTACTACACGCTACAGAAAATTGTACTAAGATTGTACTGACTGAAGCGCGCGGTGTACTGAATGCGTACTGACATGTTTTTCGGCGG
>JAUESH010017846.1:0-13138 GCA_032275165.1 Synergus magnus
GTATTTGAAATTTCTCCCCTACCATTTTTCTTAGTTTTACTAGACCTACAACTTGTGATAGGTCTCCATAAAAGTATGTTTCGTTTTTTTTTTTTTTGTCACACATTGTTACTTATCCCGCAAAATAATTTAAAGAATTGACTTTCAAAAGAATCTTCAATTCTTTCTTTTTTGTAACTCTCCGACCTGCCGTAAAAATTTTTAAACTACTATAAATTAACCCAGAACATCTCTTTTAAAATTTTTACTGGTTCGTTAGAGCTAACCAAATAATTTTTTTGAGTATTTTCGTCGACACAACAAAAATTTTGTTTGGAAAACTACACGATTATGTTTTACATTTACATTCTGTAAAAGTGAACATTAAAAATATTTAAAATTTCATATACATATTAAATTATCTGGAGATAATTTAATATTTTTGTACACGGGAAAAAAATTTCAATGCGTGGCCGAGCGAATTTTGAATTATCCTGATTTAAAGAATTAGTAGATCTCCACTGTATAAATATTTTGGTTAAACTATCTAAACTATTTAAGTGAAAGAGCTCTTTTGATACAATTTACAAACCAAAGATATGATTATTTTCAGAAAATTGTATATTCACTCAATATCGTTGAATAAAGTAAAAGATTTAGATGAAATAGAAATGTGTATCCCCACAGCAACCACTTATTCGTTAAATATGATGAATTTGACTTTCGCTGGAAGAGCTATATTTTAAATTTCTGATACTTTTTTATGTACTTAAAATGGCGGTGACAGTTCAGAAGTGCAATATCATTTCGATGGAAAATATAAGTAAAGTTCTAATTTTACAAAATGAATAAAGAATTAGATTAGATACACAATGTGTATCCAATTAAATTCTTACTCTAACCAACTTTAAGTCAGTTTTGTTTGTTAGTCTACTGTTCCATAAGTTTTTTTATTTTTTTAGCTTTCGCTAGACCACGTCTAGCCTCATCAGAATTACACAGGAGTCATTTTACGTCAGGCTGGTAACATGAGACAGTTTTTTTTTTACTAAAAACAGTTAAAAACGAGACAATTTAGATCATTTTAAGACGGAGTGCATAACTTGTATGCTTAACCTAAAAAGTCAGTGAGAAAAAACTTACTAACTGGCATGTGTCGAGGTACAAGTGTGGAATTAACATTTTTGTAACAGTTTTTTATATATAAATCACTTATCAGTTAATCATTAAACAGTTAAAAAACATTGAAAATGTTACATTTTTGCCCATATTAAAGGCAGAAGACAAGAATTTGCGTCAGTGACGCTTACAAACATATAGAGAACGTATTTTTGTTGGCATAGGCGGATTGAGACATAACCTATATTACCTAGCAGCGCTGTGGTGTTGGAAACGTAAACTACAATTATTTGAAAAGCTATAGTTTGAGTTTAATAAGACCATGATATATCTCACTTAATGAGTCAATGTCCGATCTTTTATTTACAGTATTTTCATGTCTGATAATATGATACATTTCTTTAAACATTCTTTGCCTAAATTTTCTTTCCGTACCAATAATTTTTACATTAGAGAAATCAAACTTGTGGTCCATAGTGTGTGAATGCAAAACAAGAGCCGTACGTCGAGAGTCTTTTTTACAATCATTGTTGTGTTCTCGGATTCTATCTTTCAAATACCTTTCCGTCTGTCCAATATAAACACTACCACATTCACATGGAATGCGATAAATTGTGCGTTTTGTAAGGGATGGGAATCATATCTTTGAGCTTTGTGAAACAATTATATGGGTCTTTGTAATATGTGGGTATCATAGTTCATCACCTAACCAACATCAAACACTCATTTAAGTCAGTTTGTTCGCGACATTTTGCAAGGTTAGTTGTCTAGGTTAGCTTGATGTTTTTGTGTCCTTTTTACGGGTGCGTTTTCGTGCGTTCTCCGGTTCTCCCACGTGTCAATGTTATTCGTTCGTTTGTGTAAAACATTATTATTTAGAACAAATAATAAATTAAATGCATAAAAAACTATAGGTGAAAAATATTCTTCAGCAGTGAAAATTATACAAATACATTCCAGTATTCGAAGGTTAGTTTCGTATTTCTTCTCCCTTTCTTATTTTATATAAATTTTTAATGGAATTTTTTAATATAATAAAAACATCTAGTTTCATAAAATTCTTTTAATTTATTATCATATGACATAACCTACATAACCATAAAATTTAAAAATAACATCCTATTCTTTTCAGTCTTTGTTGTTTGTAGGGTTGTAGTTACAGTAGCTATACAATCCGATTGACTTTATTTTTGAATTGAAATATTTCTATTCTAGATATACTTAATCTTTCTTTTGACTACACAATATCGTAAAAACAGTGAAAGAAGTCAAAGAAATTCACTTTAGCTGATACAGGGAATGTTCCACATTTTCACGTTCGTTTTCAGCTAAACGTTTAGCTGCCACAAGGATTAATTTCCCTGTCATAGCTACACTTTTTTTTAGCGTGTATGATTGAGTGTATTGTGGAGAAATGTGGGACACACCATCTAATGAGTTAGGGAAATGGTTTAGGTTATTGACTTTCGTCCCATAGGTCATGCGTTTGATTCCCCTCAGCGTTGCGTGCGAAATTTTATTTGTTATATATGCGTTAAAATTTACAAATATCGATTTTATATAAGTATATCCATAACATATCTGCAAATAAACCATGTTCTTAATTAATAATTGTTTTTAATACATTTATTTTGGTTTTAAACTACAAAAAATCTGCAAATTCTACAGATTTTATCTATAGAATTTACAGGTTTTGTCTATAGAATTTAAAAATTTCATCTTTAGAATTTACAGATTTTATGTGTAAATTCAAAAGATTTGGCTAACAAAAATTTTTTGTAGAATCTACAGAAATAATCTGCTGTCCCTATTCCAGCAGATTAAATCTGTAGATTCTACAGATTTTTCTGCATATTCAACAAATTTTTTTTCTGCGTGTAGAAACATTCCTATAAAGGAATTTTAAGAAGTAGTCGAATTTTGCCTAGACAACGCCTATTGTGTTTTCCAGAATCTATTTTATAAACAGTTTTTTGGCACATCTATGGGTTCACCCCTTTCTGGTGCTATCGCTGACCTTGTAATGGAGGGGCTAGAAAATGACGTACTATCAAAGCTTCCGTACAAAACCCTTTTTTTCTTCAGGTATGTTGATGACATTCTGAGTTGCATACCCGGTGACAAGGGTGATGACTTATTATGGCGTTTTAACTCTTTCCACCATAGGCTTTAATTTACTATCAAACATGAAAAGGATTGTAAAATTAACTTTTTGGACATTACGCTGATTAATGACAATAACTTCATTAAATTTGATTGGTATAGGAAAGATACATGGTCTGAGAGGTCTACAAACTTTAAATTTAATATTGCAAATAATGATAAAATTTCGGTCATCTACAGTTTGGTGGATAGAGCAGTTACACTTTCTGACGAGACCTTTATTAAAAATAATCTTGACTTAGTTAAAAAAACCTTGACGGATAACGACTACCCTGAGCACTTTATAAACAAATACATTGACAAAAGAATCACCAATCTAAACAAAAAAAAAAACCCATGACCAATGTACAAATATGGACGTAACACAAAAACAAAATTCTTCTGTCTTAAAAAGGTGCATTATAATTCCTTTTGTCAATGAACTTTATAGGATTTAAAAAAATCTGTTTTCGACTCACGACATAACTATAATAATACCCACATACTACAGGGACCCCTATAAGTGTTTTACCAAGCTGAAAGATGTAATTCCTACTCCCTACAAAACTCACATAATTTATCGCATTCCATGTGAGTGTGGTAGTGTCTATATTGGACAGACGGAAAGGTATTTGAAAGATGGAATTCGTGAACACACAAACGACTGCAAAAAAGACTCTCGACGTACGGCTTTAGTATTACATTCACACACTATGAACCATAAACTTGACTTTTCCAACATTGATATTATTAATACGGAAAAAAAAAATAAAAAGAGAATTTTCAAAGAAATGTTCCATATTATAAAGCCAGGTAATACTGTAAATAAAAGATGAGAGATTGACTTTTTAAGCGAAAATCATGGTCTTTAAACTTTAAAGTTTAATTAAACTTAAAATTTAGTTTTTCAAATTATAATAGTTTACACATCCAACACTGCGGCGCTGCTATGTAGAATAGGTTAGGTTTTAATTATCTGACGCCTACAAAAACTTCTGACGTTCTGTTAAGTTTTGTGAGCGTCACTGACGCTATTTTTGTGGTTCCTATGGAAAATATGGAAATTATGAAGTATAAGGTAAAAGTCCCAATTCCTGGCCACCTTAAAAATTGCAGGAGTACATAGCCATCTCCATATGAAACAACGGCCAGGTATTGGGACGGACCACTGGGTCGTACTATTTTAAGGTGGCCAGAGATTGGGACTTTTACCTTACCACAGTATTACGCATCTGTTAACTTTCGACTCTAATATTCAAAATGCTTTACAACATGTTTTTTTCATACACTAGTTTTGTATCTTCTTACACGCAGGTTGGTAAGTGTTTCGCTGACTTTTTAGGTTAAATGTACAAAACACATGTTTTTTACTTATAATGCTCCAATTGTCTCCGTTGTTAGTAAAAAACTATCTATACTATCAGCCTTTAAAATGGAATGACTCCACATGTACTCCTGAAGAGGCTAGACGTTGTCTAGCGGAAGCTTGCATGAATAAATAAAGCTTAGAAAAAGAACAGTAGACTAAAGAATTACAACACCTACATATTTAATTTTTAACGTTTGTAGTGAATAAATTTTAAACTGTGAGGAAAGACAAAAAAAATATCAGCTGGAAAGACCGTTTTTTCTTAAATCAAAGATTAATTTAAAACATTTTTTCTTACCACGATTAAAAGTCCTGCCACTGTGTGCCTGAACTAAATTTAAATAAAGGGTTTTCATACTCTAATTTTTTTCTTTAATTCGATTCATGACCT
Organism: Synergus magnus; assembly: GCA_032275165.1. Classification (NCBI taxonomy): domain Eukaryota; kingdom Metazoa; phylum Arthropoda; class Insecta; order Hymenoptera; family Cynipidae; genus Synergus; species Synergus magnus. The sequence continues at coordinate 5,001 of JAUESH010017846.1, forward strand.
TTAGAATAGTGTGTAGAATAAAGTACATCTTTGAAAAAAGTGTTTCTTTAATTTTACAAGGTAGATTTTATCAATAAGTATGTATTTTCACGAAATTCGTTCGAGATACGTTTAAATTGTGTCGGTGACTGTCAATGTTTACACCAACACAGGACGAATAAGTATATTTTCAGATATAATTTACAGACTGAGGGAAAGTAGCTCGAATATGAAACACGTATAAAAAAATTGAAAAAAGTGAAAATTAATTAATTAACCTTAATTGAAATATTTAATAATATAACCTGAAAGATAAAACTTTCTACAAATGATATTTGTATTATACGCGGACAAATAGGACTGATGGATGGTTTTCTACTTGACTTTATAATTTTGTTCTCCAAAATAAAAAAATTCTATGACTTCAGAAAATTGTTCCATTAATACGAACAATTGTCGTATGAAACATTTTTTTATATCTTCATTTCCACGGTGGTAAAAAAAAAAAACAAAAAAATTTATTTCGTCCAAAAATATAATTTTTATTAATATTAATTTATTATTATATATATTATATATAATATAATTTATATATATAATATATATTCTAAATAATTAATTTATTAATAAAAAAAATAATTTATATGGTTATTTTCCTTCTTATAAACGTTTGCCCGTTCAAATAAAAAATACTTCTTTTTTTTTGTGTCAATGAGCATTATATTTTTATTAATACGCATAAAGAGCACTTTCGCGCTCGTTCGAAAGCAAATACTATTGATTCAAATGAATTTTCAATGAAACAATAACACCATATTTCGGCTTGACAGTGATGCTGTGAATTCGATAGTATATCTATTTTAATCATAATATAACTATTTGAATCAATAAGATGTGCTTTCGAACGAGCACGGGAGTTCGCACTTTTGATTCAACAGCATTTTTTTCTCAGTGTATGTATATATATTTTTTCAATTACCAAACATATATTTTCTAATGGTTATTCGACATTTATTTAACACTTGTTTTCATCCTTTATATGTAAGCATAAGTGATTTCCCTTTTTCTTACATTCCTCGTAAAACGTGTTATAGAAATGAATCCCAAAGTGCATTAAATACACTTTTAATTTACACAAATGCACGTTTCTGAGGGCCCAGGCACTTGTTTCAATGTCCCACACCTATTCATACTTACGCATGAATCTTTTGAAAAAAGAGGTTGCGGGAATTAAATAATAATTAAATGACTGTAGCACTAACTTATCACTAGCCAAATCGTTAACAAATCCACAATTTTTGTGAAATTAAAAATCTTTGAAATTAGATCCAAAATTCTTGTAGAAAGTCAGTTTTATTTAATAGAATAGCTTTAAATGTATGAATGAAAAGAGTAGAAAATAAGAGTCATTCAAGCATCAGCGGCCATCTTGTGAAGGGTGTGTCAGGGGGTGTATCCTTGTTGTCGAGTTACCATGGCAGCCTTTTTCTATCGGCTTATATGCTTTAATGCGGTCAACCAAAAAAAAAAATCAATTTCTAAATTATACAGAGCTGTAGCATTCGTGCATATAATTAGTTGTTTATCTTGATAATAGGAATCAAAGAAAAAAAATCCTTCTATAGTAGGCGAATAGAAATTTAGCTAAAGATTTTTTCTAAAAATAAGGTGCATAAAAAAAAATTGTAAATTTGTGAACAAGAACTTTTTTTTTCATATTTATTTATTTATAAAATTTGCTATTTTTTCTTCAAAGTACTATAAGTTTCTAACCCGATATAGGTATTATACTTTTTCTTCTTGGTTCTAGTATTTTTTTCCATTCAGACAGTGTTTTCCTCAAAACGTTTTTCTAGATTGTTAATATTATAGTGAATATATCGCAAGAGAATGTATCTCTGGAGAGGAGAAACAATTTTCTTATTACTAAAAAATAAAAATTCACACTTTTTTGCAAGTACAAGACGAGATTCGAAAAAAGTCAAACAAGCAAAGCTGCTTTTTTTATTAATTTTCTGAAGAAAAAGTTCAGAAGATTAAATGTTCAAAGATGATTAATATTTTATATATGTTAAAATTACCTTCTTTACTGAAGTATAAAGCACACTCATGTAATTAAATTTCTAGTAACTTCTTCCAATGATTTTACTAAAATTCCACACGAAAAAAACTCAAGAATGGAAAAACGCATTAACTATTTGGTGATTCAGAAGTGTCACCTATGGAAACTAGATATTTCATAAAATGGTCAAATAAATTCACTCTTGGCATAAACAGCTATACATGATTGCCAAGATATTACACCCTTTCGATTGTTTTACGGCATCAGAAGGTTTGATTGTTTTGATAGAAATACAATTACACAGTTCCACAAAAAAAAATATTATCTGCAACCCGAGCTAAACCACCATACCTATACGTTTTTTATGTCGCTGAATCCGAATCCGGAGTTAGATTGACCCCATCAGGTCAGAATCAAGGTCAAGTGAAGATTAAAAATGAGAAAATACCATCAAATCGTCGTGAATCACTACTTTAAGACGTTTTTTGGGGTCGCTAAATCCGAATCCGGAGTCTTTTTTACCCCATCAGGTCGCGTTACTAAGATGAGGAAATTATTCTTTCAGATATATCAGATATATATCTGAAAAGGCAATTTTCTCATCTTAGTAACGCGAAAATAACTGAAGATCTCTTCGATGGACCACAAATACGTAAACTAATGAGAGATGGTGACTTCATTTCTACAATTAATAACAAGGAAAAAGCAGCCTGGATCAGTTTTAAAGAAGTTGTGGAGAATTTTCTTGGGAATCATAAAAGTGAAGAGTACAAACAAATAGTAGCTCGAATGATAGCGAATTATAAAAAACTAGAGCGTTTTATGAGCCTCAAGTTACACTATCCTGTGCGGAAATTACCTTATTTTGCCTTTTTTAAAAAAAAGCCCGGACCAGTTCCGGCTCAGGCTACCTGTATAACAAATTTATGTAACGGCCCTGATCAGGTCCGTTTACGGCCCAAATAGCCTACTTATTATTGTAGGTAAGGTAAGGCAGTCTGAATTATAACGTACTTACGGTAACTGTACGGCCCTAACAGGATACGGATAGGAGCGCCTCTGTTAAAGATCAGGCGTACTAAAAGAAGTCCCAAGTTAAGGTAGCGGACGCGCACCTTTGTTATACCTTGTGTGATGCCTACACACATATTAATTTTGAAAATTATATTGAAACCATGAGTAAACTTTTTATCAGGGCATCAGAACATGCCTTCATACGCTGAATGTGATCCAAATATTTCACAGAAGTCTCCACGCGGTATATTGGGTATGCGGGTTAAGGCGTGCGATTAGAATTAGATTTAGGATGGATGCGTGCGTGCGAGCATTCGATTCTCGGTGGTGCTGTGAAGTTGTATCAACTTTTGTGCTCGTTCAACGAGCACTTTGCTTCTTGGAAGCAAATATGATTTGCTTCCTCATAGAGGAAGCATTAAGGGGCCTTCCATAAACCTCGTGACCCAATTTTGACCACTTTTAGACCACCCCCCCTCCCCCATGAGGTCTACCGTGGCATTCTCGTCGGACCCCCCCCTGGGGTGCCACGTGATTTTTTACATTTTTTGAAAAACGAAAGGAAAACAAAAATACATGGGGTTTATTTATTTTTTATTTTTTAAAGAAATATCTGAGTTAAAAAATGGCGGCACTAGCCACTCATGTAAATTATTGATAACTGGGAATACATCTTTATTCCCAGCATTCTCACTAGTAAGATCGGGTAGAGTAACGAGTACGCTATCTCAAAAAAATAGTAAGCCATGCGTTTTAGTTTTTCATTTAATAATTAAAAGTATAAAACCTCGTGTCTCGGACTCGGACTCCCCCCTCCCCCCATGTGGTCTACCGTGTCCTTTCGTCGACCCCCCCCCCCGCCTAAAAAAGCCCCGAGGTTTATGGAAGGCCCCTAATTAATTAATCAAATGTATTAATATTAGGTCATCTGATTCGTGTCAACACAAAAACTGTTTACTTCCTTTACATCAGCTTCCAAATGTCATAATTTGTAAAGTTACAGTTGAAAAATAAAATCTTCAAAATTATAAATAACCATAACTTTCTTATTTTTCAATGAAATACATTAATCATATAGGCCCATCAATTCGTCTCGACACAAGGAACATTTATTTTCCTTACATCAGTTTTGAATTTTGATTATTTGAGAAATCATAGTCCAAAAATTAATTTTTGAACATTACAATTAACAATAACTTTCTTATTTTTCAATGAAATACATTAATCATATAGGCCAATTATTTCGTTTCGACACAAGGAATTTTCATTTTTCTTACATGAGCTTTAAATTTTGATTATTTGAAAACTTATAGTCGAAAAAGAAATTTTTGAAAATTAAAATTAACCATAAATTTCTTATTTTTCATTGAAATGCATTAATCCCATAGGTCAAACAATTCATCTCGACGAAGGGAATATTTATTTTCCTTACAATCAATGTTTGAGTTTTTTGTCTTACAACAATATTTAACTACATTAAGTAATAAAATATTTTAACTCAAAGAAGTGTTGTCAAAGAAATACATTTCTTTGAATCCAAAAATCCTTTTTTTTCAGTGTATCAATTAATCAATTGGAGAACTACACCTATTAAATCTGGATTAGTAATTGACGAATATACACGGATACACCCCAGTAATAACGGTAAGCAACCTTTAATCTCTTTAAACTCTTTAATCTCTATTACCCTGAAATCAAAGCTGAACAGTAAGATTATTGTTTAAAGGGGTCAGTCCCTCTAGAGCCCTAGATAAAGGTGCTTTTTGAGAATTTTATTTTTCATATAAATAAAACAACATATAAAATCAATCTTTCAGGGTTATTTTCATCAACTTTCGAACTAAGGTACCCGCGGGTAATAAGGCTTGTAGGGTAATAATGCCTAAGTGACAAAAATAATATTTAAAATAACCGCCTCCACTAAAGGCTACCGTAGTGGAAGCATCTTGCATAAAGATGTCGCGACAAGCTTGTAGAGTCCCAATTCCACATTCCCTGTCTTCTATATTTCATCATCTGTAATAAGTCGTTACGGCGCAGCACAAATTATAAAAAGAGATTTCAGTAAATGGTAAGCATTTTTTGTAATGTTAGACTTAATAATTTAAAGTTATCGTTTTAATGTTCATAAATATCTACTTCAATGATTTCAGAAGAATAAATTACGTATCATGACCCTAGTATTTGTTATTTTGTCTTATCTGATGGACACGGTTGAAGGTTAGTAAGGCCTATCGAATTTAAGCATAGGCCTTATTACCGTCCTACTGTCTATGTTGACATTTGTGAATTTTATAATGTTTATAACATTACACTCGAACCTAGCATTAGTGACCCTCGCGTTTGTGACTCCCTAGAACTCGCTCGACTTGAATATGATATGAGGCAATGCATTAAATGCAGCAAGTGGTATCATGAGGCGTGCGTCGGTTTAACAGTTGTTAATACTGATAGTTTTAAGTGCTGTTAAGCAAAGCAGTCTAGTCTTCTGACGTTTAAAAAGTATTGTTGTTAAACTTAAGTGATGATTGATCTCTAATACCAATTTAAACAAAAAAGTTGTTAATTTTTTTTTTTGAGACTTTGCATAAATTATGAATTTCAGCTTTCAAGCGCTTCGTTTATCGAGCGAATTTTAAGCTACGGAAAACTTCCAGCGAGAAAGTTATTCATTAATGTTCGAAGAAATTTTCTGAAAAGTTTTAGCTCAATTAAATTAATGGTTAAAAAATTATGAATGTTTTAATATCCAAGCGGCAATCTTGACACTACCCTAAACATAGTTATAACGAATGCGTTGCAGCGGACAGTATGAAGTTCACGTCGGATATACCAAAACTAAGGGCAGCGTCAAGATTGCCGCTTGGATTTTCAAAGATTAATAACTTTTTAACCATTAATTTAAATTAGCTAAATCTTTCCAGAAAACTTCTTCGAATATTAATGAACAACTTTTTCGCTGGAAGTTTTCCGTAGCTTAAAACTCTCTCGATGAACGAAGCGCTTGAAGTTTGAAATTCATGATTTTTGCAAAGTCTCAAAAAAAAAATTAATAACTTTTTTATTTATAGTAGGGGAGAGCGGGGCTAGTTGGCCGAGTTACATTCTCGGAATTTTTGTAGCTTTGCTGTCTTGACTTTTCGGAAAAAGCATATTTTTACATTAAAGGTATAACCCTTGGCTATACATCCTAATTTTTTCATACTTAAAAAAAATGCGGGACAGATTGGTGAACGATCAAACACGATGCGGCGAAAAATTAGTACAACAGATCGAATATAGTTCAAAAAAATTATATTTATTAATATTAACGTATTTTTTGTCATACCACCCCCTGAAAACGCTCTTTTTAAGGCCCGTTTTGCCGGTACGGCGGGCATTAAAAAAAAAAAAAAAACCTAATTCGACCCACTCCGAAATCTAACAAAGTTTCAATCCGACATAAACCAACCCAATCCGAAATCTCACAAAATTTAAATTTAAATGAATCCGACCTAATCTGACCCAATCCGACCTAGACGTCGCATTTTCAGGAGGGGTCGGACAAAAAATATGGTGTGTACCTAGGGCGAAATATTATACCTCGTGTGATTGACGACCTCGCTTCGCTCGGGCGTCAAATTTCACTCTCGGTATAATAATCTCCTTTTCGCCCTAGATGCACAATATACTATTACATAAGAGGACGGAATAAAAGGATAATTATAAAAGTCATACAGACTATTTTTTTGGTTTTTTGCTAAAATTTTTTTTTTTTGTATGAAAATGTTAGAAAGAGGATAGAAAGAGGTTAGAAAGAGAGAAAGAGGTTAGAAAGGGGCTTTTAGAGCGCGTTGACGAACGACTTTACTCGACATATCGGCTAACGTTGCCCCACACACAACACGGCCAACATGCTCCATCCGCTGTTCCCGAAAAAATGTAAATTTTACGAATACTAAAAGTTAGGTTACCCTCGAAAGCAATATACTATTTTTTAGATTCACGAATGCTCTTTCAAAAAATATAATGTTTGTCTAATTCAGGTTAAAATAGATCAAACCAAGTAGAAAAGTTTACAACTTACGAAATTTACTCATCAGCGTCAAAAACAGAAAAAATGGAATAGCTTCAAAACGTCACGTCGAAAACGCTTGTAAACACACTGGAATATACGTTTCGCATAAATAAACAATTAACAACACAAATGGAGCCACAAACACTGTTTGCATTTTTAAAAAGTGCACTCGGCCAGCTAGCCCTGCTCTCCCCTAATATTTGCATTTTCCTTGCTTAAAAAGTTTCAGAAGACTTTAATACGTAATTTAGTATTTATAAAATCAAAAAATTCTGAAAATTGGCTTAACTATCGCGAGTTGAAGTGAAAAAAGATTGGAATTTTTCTTTTTCTAAAAATCCACTTTTTACCAATTACTTTAAAAACTACATAACCTAAAAATTTTTCCAAGAGGAAAAAAATATGCACCTTGAAATTCTCTATAAGTATCAGTCATTAAAACTAAAACTCGAAAGATTTTTAAAATTAACTTTTAGGACAATACTTCTTAGGCTGAATCCACGCGTATCCTTTTTTGGTCGCCGGAGGTTCAATTATAATTTTTAATATTTTCATTTAATCATAATATGTATAGTAAATTTTAAAGTATTTTTTTACATGCATTTTTAACATTGGGTATTTTATAATGAAGTTTAACCCTTAATGGTCACTGTGGGTCAATTTTACCCGGACAAACTTTCAAATGATATTTACGAGCATTAGACATTTGAAAATGAGACAAGTTTCACCATCAGTTGGTGGTTTGAGATATCTAGTTTATGACTGTATACTTGCCCTGGCTCTCAAAAGCGTCAGTGTGCTGCAATTGCATTGATTCAGTCATTTCAAGCCCCAAATTCTCACCTTCAATCTTCAGAATAAATATACTTTTTGAAAGACCTCGTACCAAGATATTAATTTTCTTTATTTTTCTATATCTCGTGAATAACACCCTAAATTTTTATCGAAAAAAATTAAAAATTGACGGAGTTATGGATATTTTAGGGTGTAACCTACTTGGTCATTTTCGAAAAAAAATTTTTTTTT
>JAUESH010017926.1:0-13120 GCA_032275165.1 Synergus magnus
AATGCCGTTAAATTTAATTCCGGACAAAAACGGAATTTGTTTGGATTTATAGGCATTAAAGTGTACAATTTTTTCAAGGCCATATAATCCACTTCAATGCTCTCCTTTTGACAGGGAAATAACGAATAAATACAAAATTTTAGCTTCGTATTAATTTGTACAGTTTGTAATTTCGCAAACTGTCACTTGGTGGCGCCGTGTTGCCTTTCTCACAGTTGAAAGCATCAATCAGGTCTTTAATACTGTGATATGAAAGAACAATATCTGTCGTTTGAAAAATGTCCTACATCTTGATTATTTTATGAAAATGCAAATATTTAACAAATACCCTGACCTCTGACAAATACTCTGATGTCGAGTAACAATTTAACAAATGAGTTTCTTTTGAGTAATCGGCGGTCAGTTCATTAACTGCATATTGGCTGATTTTGTCAGTCCAATTGTCTTTTGATTATTTTCATGGGTCTAAATTTTCTTTCTCGCCACGGTGGCACCTCGATCGCTAAATGTTTTTAATTTAAAAATACAATTTGTTCCACCGTTTAAATGCTGTCATAACAAAACATGGTTATTTAGATTGACATTTTTAATCTTTAAAATGCATTTATCAAAGAGCATCCTTGATAATGTCGATTATCGAATTATTATCGAAGAGCATGTTCTTTGATAAAAATTCATTTTAAAGATTTAATATGTCAATCTGAATAACCATATTTTTTTATGACAGCACTCAAGCTAACGCTGCCATTGGCAAATTGCTTTGTTCATAAAATAAATAACAAATCACAAAAACGTTAAATTTGATCAATCAACTATACAAAATCCTTTGTATCTGTGAAACTTATACCCTACCCACTGATAAATTCCTGGGCGGTGGCAGATTTTTTAAAGTGCACTCTACTTGGAATTCAAGATTCAATACAGAATTGATTTTGTTACATACGAAGTATACATACATATGAGTGGTGACGGGACATTGGAGGTGACGACGTACTTAGTATGCATGGCTGTGATCACTGATCGAGTGACCACTCAAACTTGCTTTCGATGGCATGTCGATCCACCCTTCGTTGTATGGATGTGTACTTGTGCAATTCTACAATGTACATGTGGGTAGTGTAGTCTCCCATTTTCAGTAGATCGACAATTGGCCTTTGTCAAGATCAATCGACAGGCAACTATTTACAGCTGGATCGTACATGTTAGGGCTATTCTTTTGCGCACCCCATCACGGAGTCTATATAAATTACCTAGCAAGAGTTGTGGTATCCACAACTGGGATTAAACAGTTCATTCGTAGCGGATAGACTCGTAGAGAGTTGTCTGGACTTGTACATGAACTTGTCTAAACTTGTCTAAACTTGTCTGATCTTGTAAATGAACTTGTACATGCACTTGTACACATACTTGTATTCCGTTTCGGAGAAGAGCTTTGAGTCCTCAGTTGTTCATGAATGAAAATTGTCATTACATCATGTAACGCCCTTTACAATGAAAGCAACTCGTTCCGCCCACTTTATATAGTCACTGGACCTCCCGCTTCATCAGGTTGCTACTCAAGTTGGGAATATACGAGCAAGCTTTCGAGTTTAAGTAATTGAGCATTCGAAAGTTTCACTTGAACGACCTATTCCTGTTTATTTGGGCATTGCGGTTAAATGAATGGAGTATTTCGTGAATAGCTTTTTTAATCCGATTTTTAGGAAGGAACTTTTGTTCGGGAAAACGTTTCACGTTACAAATGTTTTGTTGTAGCTTGGATCTAATTTTTCTTACGGTTTAATTATGGTGAAAATTTATGTGCAATTAAAAGAGTTTACCTTTCAATTTATTTCTACTGATGTCCGAATTTTGGACAACATTCTTTCTTCCATCGTGAAGAGTTTTACCTCGTAGAGAATTTAAAAAAAATATCTTTTACTTCGATATGTTTTACATATTTTGATAAAATTTTAAACAATATTGAAACGTGAAAGTTGGTTGTATGCTCAATTTCTCTTTATAAACGAGAGAACTCGAATATTTGAGATTTGTCATCGATAAAGTGAGGCAATTTTGTACAAAATCCGAAATGTGTGATTGCTAAAAAAAATGGCAGAAAAAAATCAGACGTGCAAAACGCCACTGTAATTTGTTTGATGCCATTCCATTTGCAAACTTCAGCAACGCCGATACACTCGATTCATAGAAAAGAAATTTCTTTTGACGATGAAAATTATTTTTTCCATGAATTCTGGGAAAAGTACGTTGAAAAATATCCGGATATTTTTTTTCGATCCAACCGTGGATCCGATACTCTCAAAGAGATTATAGTTCGTAACTTTAACTTAACTCAACTATATTATACGCACAGATAATGTTTCACCGTCTTGGGATCGCGTAATAATTTGCCTAAAATTTCCAAACCAAATAATTGGATTCCTCGGGGAAAAGTGAAAAGTAAATAATTTTACCAACGGTAAATTAATTATATTTCTTGAATTTCATACTTCCTATTCAGTAAAACTGATGTTAACGAATCAGAAATGGAGACTATTATTAAAGTAGAATTAATGTCAAATTTAACTAAAAATTTATGAATGAAGTTTGAAATTGTAACGATGTTTTCCTCTGATTACGCGCTTTTCATTCTAATTCAGGTCCTTTTGATATATATAACTATATAAAATAGTTACCTTGTACCTATATTTATTTCTATTTCATAATGGGAGAAAATACAGGTCAAAGGTAAATATAATATATATTACATATACATTATAAACATACTGAGTTAATTAAATTGAAGTATTTTTGTTGTTTTACGTGTATTAACCTTTTGAACTCAATAAAATTTCATTATTGGAAAAGCAATTTCTCAAGGAAAAAAGTCTTCATTTTATGTCAGAAGTAAAAACTAAGAAAATGATGCTACATTGTTCAATAAGTATAAAACTACAGTGAGTGAATGAAGAGAAAAGATTACTACGTTGTTTTTTTACATTTTAGACCTCACTATTCTCTGGTCTCTGTTTCTCTCGGTTTAATTAATTTTTAAGATATGCAGAAGAGAATTTTAAATTTCTGAATACCATTAATTCTATTATTAATTCTGGTCTACGAAAAAAGGCATTCAGATGATTATTAACACCGACTGGTAGCAAATAAAAATTGCGCACAGATTGCTCTAGTTACGGTCGGGAATTAACCATAGTCATGACTTCATAGCGGAATTCATGCGAAGCGGTAAAAGTCTGATGTATCGCCTGGAAACCGCATTAACCGCGGACCTGCGTATCTCAGCGAAAGCTTCCCGAGTCCATAGTGCCGCATTAACCACGAGCTTTCGGTAGGTGCGCGAAGCGTTACATGATGCCATATACATTATGTATAAATATATTCTTCAACTGCAACGTTGAAGATAAAATTAATTAAACTAAACCTGCTTGATAGAAGCATTTTCTTGTGTCAGAGTTCAGAGAAATTGCTCAAGCAGTTGTCCTTCCCATGTCTTCAAATGTTCTACAATATTTCTGAATTAGTGAAGTCTAATCAAAAACTGACGACGAATGCTGCTAATTAGTTCATTTTATTGCGATAACAACGCGTGATAACAGAAGTACATAAACAATAACAACTTGCCAAATGAGATTACCATTTTCTTCGTCTTCGTGAATTTAATCTCAATCTCAAGTTTTCCTCAGCTTGACTAATTTCAAACTCATCCCAGTTTTAATTTAATTAGATTTCTCTCTTCCTCTCTCTCTCATTCTCTCTTCCTCTCTTTCTATCGTAGTATCTTTCTCGCATAGTAAGCAATAATATTTGTATAATAACGTAGGCAGAACACTATATGAATTTTCGTGAGTAGTGCTTTGCTTCTCGCGAGGCTCGTAAAACACGCAGGCTTCGTAAGGACTGTAAAGATCCGCAGCAGGATCCCGGGCAGCTGGGGCGACGAGGGAATCGTTCGTTATTAGCGGTGCAGCAATAAGTTTTCCTTATTGCCACGTAAACGATGCACTCGGTCCTGGTGCACTTCGTAAGGGGTTTACAATGCGCGCCGCTGCGCTGGACGGCGTGCCGCAGCTTAAAGTGGTGTATGGGCCATGGGGTGTGGGTGCTCTAAGGGTGGTTGCTCGGATTCAGGCGGTAATATACAGACTCCATTTTTAAAGTTAAGTATCGCCAAGCAACGCGATTTAAATGGAGATGGACGGCAGAACATTCCCAGTCCTCCAAAACGCTCCACCACAACTTCCCGAAATGGCGGACAAAAACCTTTACCGATCCGATCCTCTCTAAAGTGTTTACCACTTCCAACGGTTGCTTAAATAAATTACCCAACCCCCATCTAGACGCTCTTGGAGCTTAAATGCCGCCGTAAAAGTTGAGCTTTTATCGACAATCTTTATTTGGGAACCGGCAAATTTTACCCCAATGATCCTCGCGTTAACACTTGCGATAAGGGTATGGGGGTCAAGCTTACCCTCTTGGAATTAAAAGATAGAAGCAGAAAGAAAGTGGAGCCCTACCAAAAATAGACGGGTTTAATGAGAAACTGATTCAAAGTAATTTTGTGGATTAAGGGGCGAAAAGGTTTGGCCAACCTGTGTAGGAATTGCCCCATTTAGCCCTATTTAAAATGGCGTTCTGACGAGGCCCCTGGTTGAAAAATACGGGAAAATTCCGGGAATTCTTGGAAAGATCCGGGAATTCTGTTGCCATAAATTCGTCATTTTAATTTTCTGTGTAAAATTATTCTTATATAATACAAACTTTGAAAAACGTAATTTATCTTATTTGAAAAGAAAGCGCGAATCACAGCTAATTTAAAATTTTAAAATTAAATAAATTTTAGTTTAAAAGTAATAAATATCTCATTTTTGTAATATGGAAATGTCGTTTGCAACGTTTATAAACAAAAATCAAATTTTTTTAAATATTCATTATAAATCGTTTTTCATTGCTCAAATGGTTATAAAATAATACAATAAATGCTCACAGGTTGAATTTTTCACTCGAATGTGTTTTTACAACCCCCGGGCTCTGAAAAAAACTATTTAACAAATTTCCATGTATCCTCTAACTGCTCTGTTTTCTGATTTTTTTTTCCAAATATTACTAGCGAATAATGATGTTTGATATCAAAAAAAGTTTCATCCCTATATCGGCGTCGGATGACTGCAAAGTTTCGACCCCAAACTTGTTATAAGACACAAATCTCGAAAAAAAAATTGCCAAGTATCCTCTAAATTTTCTGTTGTCAGGTTTCTTTCCAAATATTACTAGCAAATGATGATGTGTGTGGTCAAGTGGTACATTCAAGGCAAGAAGGTTTTTGTCTTAGCTGAGTGTTAATTGTAGAGAATTATAAATTATTGCAGTGATAATGTGGAAGAGATAAAAGTTTATTAAGGATTTAAATAACAGAAAACTTGAGGAATATTTGGAACGTATGCTATATTTTAAATATCTATATTCTTTTACAAGACAGAAGAATCTAGGAAAGTAGAGAATAATAAAAAAAGTTTTCTTTGTATAATAAACAAGATACGCAGGATTTCACTGCCTACTAGCGACCGCACAGCTGTCAGCTACAATAATTAATCCAAGCAACATGACGACATACACCTGCAACCCTTAGATTTACCACAAACTAATTCTACACCTGTCGGCTGACCCGTTCTATTTAATGCCTTTGACCAGAACTGCTTATAATAGTACATTCATTTGCCAACCCATTAAATATGTCCATTGTACATGAAAGATGCACAAATTATTACAAAAATAGTGAATTCACAAAATCAAAATCCAGGCCAAGGTAGAATTTTTTCCCGGCAAATTTATTTATTTTGTTCACAAAATATGGAATATACTTTTGCGTAACAAAACTTCATCAGTGAACGTCGCTAGAAACACTGTTTGAAAAAAAAAATGTAAAAATATTATTTATTTCTCTTTGCATTGGAAAACTTTTCCAGTTCATTAATTGATTTTGTCGTTTCATGTCATTGTGCGAACTCAAGTTCGAATCTCTATTCGAAAATGAAAACAATATATTTTTAATTTTCAATCAGTTCCTAATGTGCGTGCAGCCCACATGTTCATTCCAACAATAATTGTCAATTTAGTAGGAATAGGAAGGTGTAAAGTGTGGCAGTCGCGTGTGAAGTAATGGCACAATCGTAAAATTCTTTCGATAAACTCGTGGCTCTCGGTGTTTGGATATTGCACATTTACTAGCACATATTTTTCTTTTATTCAGCGCTTCAAGAAATTTCCAAAGAATTTTTAGTCTCACAATTGTGTACACTTTTCAAATCAGTGGAAAAATATCGAAAAACCCGAAAGGAAAAAAATCAGTGCAACGAGTTTGAAATTTTTTTACTGACGCTGTGATAGAGGAATGCGATCAGATGCATGAATTTTAAAAAAGTCTCTTCTTCGTAAAGTAAAATCGTTTGTCCCAATGCCATTCAGCTGAGTCATGCAATTTTTTCTATTGTGCGATTTAATATCTTTGATATGTTATTTTTCTTGATTCAATTTCATTATATCCTGTGGAATTTTTATCTTTTAAATATGCCCAAAAACATTGAAATATGTCCATCATGTCAGCATACAAGTTAATGTCTGATCAGCCAGTAGGCAGTAGTAAAGGTCCATTTTTAGTCAGCCAAACATCCTGAAACAGCGGTAGCTGCGATATCTTCTATACCACAGAGATACATGACATATAAAATACAGGGAATTGATAATCGGTTTTCTCACCAAATGGGAAACCAATCGGAAAATCTGGGAAGTTGAAGAAACTTTGAGCTCTCTCGTTTCACTGCCACAGCAGCAAAAAAACTCTTTCTATTTTCTTATAAAGTCGGAGATCCGGCTGGGGTTTCAACAGTTAGTATCTGGATGGCAGAATTAATATATCATTGAATTAAAGTCGTGAGTTTCTGTCTCCTAAAAGTCATTCTTTCGTCGATTTCTTTTTGACAAAATCAATTCCCTTATCCATTGCTCGCCAAGATCCAGCGAAGCGGAACGTTCCTTCTCAGAGAAAGAACGTCGTCGCTTTCATGAGCGACATTCGCCTTGCAGTAACTTGAACGTTAAACTTATATCGAGGAACGAGAGACCCTCTCTCCCCCCCCCCCCCGTAAAGGCCGTTCAGACATCGAAGATTGTCGTTCACCGTAAGCGTTCACGGATCGCAAGAGGCTTCATAAATTCGCCAATGAACGCTCGTATACGAATCGTAACGTGTGCACAGAGCGTACTTTATGACGTAGACTGGACAAATGTTGCTTATCGGAGAATGAGCACCACTGCTGGTGCACTGCACCGGTTTTCCTACGGTGGTTGGGATATTCTGCAATAAAACTGTAAACGATGCTAGAAGCGTCGAGATGGACAAGGTGGACAAGGATTTTATTCATGTGAGCGATATTCTCTTAAAAACGGAATTTTAGCTTTAAAAACAGCTACTAGCAATCGTAGCTTTACAACTGAGTGAAATTTAGCATCCGGCATAACCGGAGACAATCGTTAGGTTTTCAAGGTTTCTTATACATGATTGGAAAATGTTTAGGGACTCAGTGTTCATGACAAATTTTATTTGATTGAATTATTATACACTCCAGTTTTCATTCTATTTTCTAACTCTCTTTTCCAATTTAATTTAAAATTAAATTCGTTTTTGCTAATAAACTTCCGTTACAGGTTGAGTAAAAGTGTATGAGAATTTTTTAACATAAATGAAAGACACGAAAGCAGCACGGAGACAGATGAAAACTCAGTATTTCTTTGAGTTCAAAAACCCCACAGCGAGTTCTTCCTTTCTTCAATGCGTGGTTCTTTCTTTTTTGAGCAAGATTTAATCTCACTTCTTTCAAGAGACGCTCACTTTTATTGCCAATGACAAAGACTTGACGAAGTAATACACCGTCGCTTTTAGGAGGACAGTTGAATACCTTAGTTTCTCAACCTATTTTCCTTTAATATTTTACCATTCGTATGATGTGCGTTGTCTAGCAATAGTAACGAAATGTCTCGAAAATCTCGCATATATTGTTGCTGCAAACCTGATTGGCTTTTAAATGACTTGAAGTTGAAAGAAGAAAAACAAACTAATGCGCAAAAAAATGTTACGAAAAACTCAAAATCTCTTATTAAAATTCGTTGAGATTTCTTAAAACTCCCAGAAACCGGTTGAAATCCCTTAAAAATCCACAAAAACCATTAAAATCTTTTCAAAATTAGATAAATCTCATGAAATCCATTAAAATTTTACAACCTTCGAAATCCTTTTAAATTCTTCAAAATCTTTTAAAAATCATATATGTATACAAATTCTTTTGAAATCCCTCAATAAAATTACATGACAAACTTTAAAATCCTTTAAATTCCATATAATATTTTAAAAATCATAAAAATCTCTTGAAATCCTTTAAATCTCGTGAAAATTTCTTAAACTTCCGATATTTCTTGACACTCCTTAAAATACTACAATAACATATAAAATCCCTTTATATCCTTTAAAATCCATTAAAATTATAAAAAATCTCATCAAATTCCATGAAATCCTTTAAAATTTCACAAAATCTTTTAAAAATCACAAATTCTTAAAGTTTCTTAAAATTCTTCGAAATTCCACGACATTATTTAAAATATTTTAAAATCCCTTAAACTTCCTAGAAACCTTTTGAAACCTCTTAAAATTCCTCGAAATTTCACAAGATTTAAAATCGGCCTTAAAATCCCTTAGAATTCTTAAAAATCTCTGACAAACTGTAAAATCCTTTAAATCCCATAAAATATTTTAAAAGTCATAAAAATCTCTTGAAATCCATTGAACTTTGTGAAAATCTCTTAAAATTCCTAGAAACTTCTTGGAATTCCTTGAATTCTACGATAACATTTAAAATCTCTTTACGTCCCTTAAAAATCCCTTAAAATTATTAGAAATCCCATTAAATTCCATGAAATCCTTGAAATTCTATAAAATCTTTTAAAAATAAGAAATTTCCTTAAAATTATTATGAATCTTATAAAATTTCACTAAAGTCCTTAAAAATGCCATAAAATATTTTTAAAATTCTTAAAATCTCTTAAATTCTTTCAAAATTCCTGGAAATTTTATGATAACATTTAAAATTCAAGTCCCTTAAAATACTCTGAAACCTTTTGAAATCACTTAAAATTTCACGAAAACCTTTGAAATCGCTTAAAATTCGTTGAAATCTTTTAAAATTCGTGAAAACCTCTTAAAATTTCCAAGAACTTCTTGAAATTCTTTGAATTCTACGATAATATTTAAAGTCCCTTTATATCCTTTAAAATTCATTAAAATTATTAGAAATCTCACAAAATTCTACAAAATCTTTTAAGAATCATAAAAATCTTTTGAATTCTATTAAAATTCCTCGAAATTTCACGAAAACACTAGAAATCGCTTAAAATTCATTAGAATCTCTTAAAGTTCTCAGAAATCTTTTAAAAATCTTTACCATAGAATTGCGTAAAAATCACTTGAAAATTGTCAAAATTCCTTAAAATGCCTAGAATCAGCGAATGCTTTGAATCAGCGAAATTTCATTGGTTTTTGCATGACTTGAAGTTGTAAGAAGTAAAAAAATATATAATCGTGCGCGTAGCGCGCGTGTTAGTTTGCTAGAGACTGTAAAATCGCAGTGTTTGCGATTATTGTTATCGGTTGACCGTGTATTAAAAAGCATACGAAGTACTTGCAGGATTTTTAATTGAATTTTGAGCAATTACTAAAACTACCACATTGTTTAACAAAATAGTGGGCAATCTTTTGCAAGTGTAAAAAAATACTAATGCATATTTAGCTACATATGCTGATTGTATTTGCATTTTATATTGGCATTACTTTTGTTAACAGTGGCATCTACAGCGACTTACCTTAATTATTATAATTAGGTGTATGTAAGAAAGCTGAAACTTTCGAAAATCCGAACAATTTCGAATGCCTCGAAACATGAACTCAATAAGAAGCATGCTAAAGATTTTCCTTCAAATGCATTCTGAACTTCTATATTTTGCAAATTCATTTTTGCTTTCCGTTTGAGTCTTCGGAAACTTTATTCATATCTCGAATAGTATATTCCGATCATCTTTCATGAAGAAGTTTTTCGCGCCGCAGTGGAAACTTTACCATCAATCTTTCCTAAGAACTTTTTCGTCGACCAGTCGTTCGTTTCAAACCGATCAGACTTGATTGGGTCAAGAATTCAAGCGCATACCGAAGTTTCCCGTTCAAGAAACTATATTTCGAAGATAGTTTTCGTGGTTAGGAGTTTAACGAAGCAAGCAACTCTTGCTTTCGAGTAAGAGGACAAAGAAGTGAAAACACTTGATTTAGCCTCGGTACTTTTTAATCTGTTAAAATTAATTTTATTTTCATAATTAAAACTTTATTACAACATATTTTTGCTAGGTATTATATTAAAAATGTTTTTCTGTGCTTGAAACTTTCATTCATACTTTTAAATGAATTCCTTATCAATACTACGAGTTTTCATTTTAATTAAAAATATAAAGTCGTACTTTCATGTATATACAGTTTTGCTTTATCACAAATTTATTTGTAATTGGTCACTAGAAAATCTATATATTTTTCGCCTGCCAATTTAAAGAATAGCATGTTTTCTTTTACTTTCAATTTCTTCCGATCGAATTCTCAAAGGAGATTCTCTTTCGAAATCCTTCTGTGTCTTTTTGCTTCCAAATCCTTTCCGATCGCATTAGCCAAGACTATCTTTTTATGCCTTTCTTTGGATTGGCAGGTGAAGACCCCACATTTTATACTCCCAAAATTGATTTACACGTATATGTATATGGTGTCCTTGGCTAGATTTTACCACTAAAATACCCTCTATTTTTATTATGTTTTAGTTATTAATTTTGCGTTTTAGCACACAAAATTGGGTCAAATTATTAGCCAGTTCGCAGCTCGACTCGACTCACTTTGCTGACTCGTCCCGCGGAAGCTGCTTTAATTTTTTTTTAATTTAACCAGGTAAAAACTGTAAGACGACGTGACATAAATCGCAACAAAGCCTCTTTTATTCTGCTTCTTATAAGGCCCATACTATAAAAAAGAAGTCTTACTTTCATATCAAAATTTGTGTGAAACCTTCATCATTTCTTCTTTAAATATTGCTTAAATAGCGAAAACTTGTAACGTAAACTTTGCTGATGCGCAAAAGATTCATGATAGTTAATTCCGTAATATTCGCTCCCGTATACAGCTATAATCTTCTCATTAATAATTTCAAAAGCAGAGAATGATTTTGTTCAGGAAATCTAATTCATGAAGTAGTTCTTATTTTTTCATAAAATTTTTCAGTTTGACTGTTCAGAGTAATTAAACAATTTTACTTGGACGATTCTTGACAAAGGTTTGCCCACCGTCAATTATTTCGGTCGGTTTAACGGGCAAATATTAGCCCGCAGTAGAAGCACGCGTTGTTTCCGACATGAGTTCGCAGCACGATTATGCAAATTCGAGGCATGTGCTCGACGGAAGTTCCTAATTCAATTCGGTTTTGCGTACACGCCGGGTACTTAACCGTTTTCCACTGCAGCTTTGTACATTTCTATTCTTCTGTCCTTCCGTCGCACACCTTTGCGTTCCTATCCGCTCTTCAGGGGTGGAGCTACAGTATCTCACAGGAATGAGAGGATGAGCAACTCTGATAATTTGTGTAATAAAGCACTCGTACACGAGAAATAAAGGGAAGTCCACTTCCATATCCAAGTAATTTACAAAAGAGTATTATCAATGCAATGAGAAAGCGTTAGTCTAGAAATACTTTTAAAAGCATCTCATTCTAGAAATGACATTTAAAATATATTTATTTGACGAAATGAACTTTTTCCCGCTCCGGGGAAAAATTTAATTTACAATATTTGATCATGAAATGAAAGCGACAAGGGCAAAGTTGTTCGGAATATATGTATATATATTTCGAACAACTTTGCTCTTCAAATTTTTGTGTTTTTTGTTTTTTTGTGTGTGCATATCTAGCGAAAAGATGAAGCGTCGATGAAAATGTCGATGAAAATGTTAAAATTATGTTATAAAAAGCAGAAAATTCTGTGAAAAAGTGATATTAAAAAGTAAATATTTTCCCTCTTTTTGTTTTAAAGAAGTAAATATATATGATACTGAAGAGCAGCCTGTTACTGTTCGATTCTGGGTCTAAAGTAATCACCATTTTCGGTTCGATCCACCCTCCGGCTAATGGGATTAGTTTCGCTGCCCGAATACAGTACCTTCGCGTTCGCGTTCTATACAGCGTTTAAAATCAACGCAGTTGAACTAACATTCACCAATCGACGAGCCGACTGATTTCACTAGCAGCAGCGTCTATTACATACTATCAGAAGCATCAGCCTTTTTGTTTCACGCCCGCCTTTACTCTGTTCATTCATTTTTCACCCCTTGAATAGTTTCCTTATATGAATGAGAATTTCAACAGAGATACTTTTTCGATTATTTAACTTGAAAGACCGAGTCAATACTGTTTCATTTCCTCCCACATAGGGATAACATCCCATGATAATAAAACACGAATATTGATTTCACTCAGGTTCGATTAAGTAACTTTTACTCGCTATTCGACTTCCATTCTTCGTTTTTCATTTTGCGCTTTTTCTAAAGGACCCCGTATCAAATACACTGGAAATGGCTTTTAATAAAAAAAACTGTCCATTTCAAAAATCAAATAAAAATTTCAAAAATTTGAAAAAATCCAAAATTTCAATGAAAACGTTTGAGTTATTGTGATTTTTACCTAATTGTAGTTTTTTAATTTAACTTTTATTCTCATATAATTAATTAAAATTGAGTATTTTTATTTGAATATGCCAAATAACAGTGCCGACGGAGATTGTGTGGAGTGGAGTACTCCACACCTGAGAAAATCCCAGGTGTAGAATTTCACACCTGGAAATTTAGAAGATATTTCTATATTTTCCACCAGATATTCATATTGAGAGATTTGCTCAGATATTATAAACAGAAAAAAATGTTCTAACGCGGGGGGGGGGGGGGGGGGGGGGGGGGGGGGGGGGGGGGGGGGGGGGGGGGGGGGGGGGGGGGGGGGGGGGGGGG
>JAUESH010017953.1:0-13109 GCA_032275165.1 Synergus magnus
GTTCAATGGTTTCAGAAATATAGATATTTCAAAAAAATGTGATGCCGAAATTCAACATGGCGTAACTCCCGTAATTTAACAAATTTTCGAAAATCCTTTGGACCCCAAATATCCCTTATATAACACTATAATTTCACAAAGTTTACATAAAATCGAACAACCACTTGCAGATCCTGATATTCTTGAAGTATACTGACCCTTTTTTAAAAATATTGTAAAATGTATCGTCTACAAAGCTTCCTCTATGAGGAAGCAAAAATGATCATATATACTAAATATAAGTACCTAATCATTGAGAACCTTTAAAGCCAAGAGTTTGAAGAATTCAAAGACAGAGTAGAGTTTTAATAAATAAAACATTAATATTACTAGAAATGCAAATCTTTCAGATTTATAAAAACATACTATCCGTTTACCTGAGAAAATAGACAAATGAATCCGATAAAAAAGGGTTTCGTTGCTTTTTAAATTAAGCTTGAAATATCCATATTTATCTCTTAACTTTTATCTGTTATCTAAACAATTATAGGAAATTTTTTTCTTCCTTGAACTTCCATTTTAATTAAGTTCTAAGTCGTAAGATTTAAAGGCATAAAGCATAAAAGAATGTCCCTATAGTACAAAAAATTCCTTGAATATTTCCTGAAGTTCGCAATGTAAGTTTGAGAATATCGCTTTGAGAGGTTAAAGCAAAGTTACCGCAACGTGGAAAATATATCCGCTTGTCCAGCAAAATCTCAAGGGATAGTGGGCGATATTAATATTATAAATAATATAAAAATATTAATTTGTTTGTTTCAGGCATCGTTTAAAATTTATCAAGTTTGTTAAAAGAAGTGGATTTATTTCCTTTCATATATACTTGATAAATTTTAAATGATGCCTGAAACAAACAAATTAACATTTTTTCTTTCCGATTTTTGCTATCGTCCATCGAAACATCAAATTTTTGAAATACATATGCGTAATCCACCTACATACTTAAAACATTCCCATTGACAAAACTTTCGGAGTCACCATCGTATTACATATATTCTAGTCTTCTATATTATTCAAAGTCGTCAATTTTTATGATCCATTATTATGGAGAAAAGAAGGGCTAGGATTAATTTCTCGATCCATTACATATCAAATTGCCCCCCTACGGCGACACTGCGAGCTCGTTTATGGTCTATCTGTGGTGAGAAGGAGTATGGTTAAGAAGCGAAAATGTTTCTTATATAACTCTACGAGAGGCAGATGAAGCCTTTAATAGTCTATTCGTACAATAACGAGATATTTCTAACCAGAAATTCTTTATACTATAAAAATTGTATTAGAAAGTTGAATATGATTCTTATTTCATATAAAGATCAGCATTTAATAGAGATAAGAATAATCTGATTTTTATAATTTACGATTTATTATTAAGTCCAAATTTTAGTGTTTCTTGATTACAAGAAAAAATTTTAGACAACTCGTACAAGAAGGGCAAGTAATTTCATTTTTCTATAATATGCAAATTTTCACAAGTTCGTTTTTAAGACTATTCAAGTTTTTCCAGGGCACTGAGATGCATTAAAAGTTTCATCTAGGATAAGGAAGTTTTAACGCTATAAAAAATTGTTTTTGGGAAAATTTGTATTCGTCATTATAAAAAGCATTTAAGAAAGTAAAACATAGAATCACCATGTAAATTATAAATTTTAAATGTTAAATTACTCATTGATTGTAACTTACACATTATGACAAGAAATAAAATAAAATTTAAAACATATAATTTAATTTGGATAAACTTGAGGTCTTTAAAGATCTCCAAACCCTTTAAAAATTAAATATTTGTTTCAAAAAACTTTCATATCCTCCCTGAAAGTTTCAAATCTTACCGTCTTAAATCTCTTTCTTAACCCAGAAAGTTGAAAGTGGTTCTTAAGTTTACTTATGGAATTAGGAACCTTCGTTGCTGTCTTCTATTTTTGATATTTAATACTTCCATTGCCTATACAGTTTGGGAAACTTATTCTGTACTGAATAAGTCTACTTTTCTTAGTTTAATTGGCCGAAGTGTATTACCTAATTGTCGTCTGGATAATATTAATGACAAATTTTATTTTAATAAATTGTTTTCCATTCACTTTCCATTGCGTTTTTCAATAGTATATTTTGTATCAAGGGCGTAAAGGAGGTTATTTCAAAATAACCTTTCGACCTTGATGAACACGATATTTTTTGTCCGGCTCCCTCTGAAAATGCGACGTCGAGTAAAAAAGCTTATAGAATTATATGTTGGCTTCCTGGGCTACCGCGCTTGCATTGGGACAATGCTGCCATTAGCCACTTTTGGTGCGCTATTCAAATCGTATTATTTACCACTTCGTAATTAATAATAATTTTATTTTAAAGTTTCAAAATTAAATAATTTTAAAGAGAGATTCTCGAGTTAAAATATCCATTATGTAAGGAATAATAATGGATATTTCCGTCAATTTTTTATGAATCGATCTAAAAATTTCCAAAAATCTTCCTTTAATAGTAAGGAACAAATGTCTCACTGGAAGTTCTTTAAACTCTGAAGTTCCCTCGATACTTTTCTTCGCCGAAACTAAAAAAACGTGCTTATCGATCGGTCTGTATATGCAATTAATTGTTATTAAACAATAGGCAGTTTTAATTGCTTTCTTGATTTTGTAGGCTTCACTAGGGTATACTGCATGTGTACACCAAATTTCAAATAGTTTCAATAATAATTGGCTGAGTTTTGACGATTTATGTTTTAAAACATCATTGAATTTGGGGAAAATTTTTTTTTCACTTTTTCATTTTTATTATTGAAAATATTTATCGGATAAAAAAACTTTAAAGAAAAAAAAGTTCTATTTTGTCCTTCTCTACAAGCTTATATTTTTTTTAATTCATTTTTTGAAACTTAAAATTTCGATAACTTTCAATTATGTCGTTGTGAGCAGAGATCGTGCCACTGAGAGAAACTTTACGCCCGCTGATTGCCACCGGACTGAAATTGGCAACTTTACGCTGGCTAGGCAGACACCAAAAGGAGCATTTTCAGAAGGGGTCGGACAAAAAAATCTTTTTCCTACTTTCTTCAAGATCTTTTTCGACACCCTTTTCCCATTCTTTTTCCAATATCATTTCCAAGCACCTTTTTATAAAACTCTTTCTCCCAAACATTTTCCAAACCACGTTTCCTCTTTCTTACAGTCACTGAATATTACATTGTGTAACAAGTGTGGAAAGTTGAACATTCCACGAGTGTGAAGTTTCTAACACGAGATGGAGGCGAGTGCGTGCAAGCCATAATCGAGTGTTGCAAACTTCACACGAGTGGAATACTCAACTTCCACCACATGTCACACACGGTGTTTTTTGCAAAAAATGCATGAAAATGGCAAGTGTGAGGTTTTGGAACGAAGATTCAAGCGAAGTTATGAGCGTCACTTAAATTGTTCGGTTGCACCGCGTGATGACGTCACATGCCATGTGAATATTAATTCTCGAACTACTCAAGGCAAGCGCTCGTAAGTGGTGCCAGTGCGGGAATAATATTCCCGTACGGAAAACAGTGCGGGAATCCTACTTTCCCGCACGCTGTTCTCACAGTAGAGGAATCTGGAACTTTGCGTACGCTTTACGGACATGGAACGTGGCCATTTTCATGCATGTGTTGCAAAAACCATTTTTCCAAATTACTTTTCCAGCCCCCTTTCCAAACTAATTTTCTTAACAAATAGAGTTCCAAGAGAATCCCTTCTTTCCCAAGCCCTTGTCTCACCACCTTTTGCCACCCAATATTCTAAACCCCTTTTCCATCACACATCCATCTTCCTTATCCCAACTTCTTTTCCAAACCCTTTTTTCAAATCCCTCTTTTCCAAAACACTTTACTATCCTCCTTTTCCTACTTCCTTTTTAGACGCCCTCTTCCTATCATCTTTCCCAATCCCGCCTTACCTTTTTCCAAACCCCTTTCTCACCTATTTTTCAACTCCCTTTTCCTACCTTGTTTTTAAAGTATCTTCCTCAAAACCCTTATTCCAACCTCCTTTACACAAACCCATTTTTTTCATCCCCTTATCCAACCCCCTCTTTTTACTATCTTTCCCTACACCTTTTCTAAGTGACTTTTCTCGCTCATTTTTACAATTTGTGAAAAGCACAAAACGATAGAATTCAATAAAAATCACTCTAAAATATCTAGAAAAAATGAATACATTTACATTAGTGATATTTAGGTCTGAGATTTGACAATTATTTCTCAAACCATTATTGACAGTTACGTACGTAAGTATAAAAAAAAATTACAGACTAGCTGTGAGTTTGATTTGCTTCCGCATAAAGGAAGCATTATGTGATTAATTGATCCCTAATGTTAAATAATATAAGGGGCATAATTTCTTAAGCGTACCCACCTCGAAAATGAATGTTGTCCGATCGGGATAAAAATTGGCCCAATTGAGATTTTTTCCTATAAGACATAGATCTTCTTAAAAAAATAGGAATGCCTCGTCCTTAGGGATGCACGTGCGGAAAAAAGAGTTCGCCTGTTCTAGCTCTTGACCTTGCCCGAAACCTGTTTGGTTCGAATGCCTTCGCTAGCTACTGTATTAGAAAGCGCGAGTATAATTTCTTCCTAAGGGTAGGAATGCAGCGCGCGGGATGGGAGAGAATTGGTCTTCTTGCGCGAACTCTTATTTCGAGGTTCCAGAGTACTTAAAATTTATAAAATTAAATATTTCGTTAAACCCTTACATAAGATTCAATTTAGTACAGAGTGGAATGTCTGTCAAATTTCATGAATTTATCTGCACACGTTCTCGAGATATTGCAGGATCGTTAAAGAGCGTGACACACACACAATTTTGCAGGACATCATATTGATATATTCCCCTTGAAATATGTTCAGAAAAACCTTTTTTCGAGAACTGGATTTTATTACCACTACAAAGCTTTCTTTATGAGGAAGCAAAAAAGAAAATGTGAAAACTAATCGTAATTGTGCCTCGCGTATTATTACTTTTTCCATCAGGGAAAAAAGAAAGATTATATTCAAGCTCAAGCAAACTCGAGATAAAATTCACCGAAGATAAAATAAGGCATTTGCTTATAAGGTAATTTTTTCCGCAAAGCTACCATTTATGAAATCCATCTCGAGAACGACTACTGTACTCAGGTTTATCGTCTTAAATCCAAGATGTAATTTACCACGAGGTAAACGAAATGCTAGAAGCAATCTCATTTCACGGGACATGTAACACTAAAGGGTCACATATACTTCCCGTACCACACGGATTGAGTTACACAGAGTCTTTTTCGTTGAAAACATTTTTTAAAGGATGCACAAGAGTAAAGCAAGGAATCGAAAGTGAATTACATTTCTGTAGTGCATATTGAGCGACGCCTATAGTGTGATGAATTGATGATTTATGGTACACTCTTGAGGAAGATGAATTTTACCGTTGTAGAGTAAGTAAAAGCAGGAGAGAAGTTTTCTTTACTATAAAACTGAATTACTTTCTGGGATCGATCACAACCACACAAAAAAATGTTGGGTCTCCGACTAACTTGATTAGTCAATTCCTATGTATTTTGTGCCGCTGAATCCGAATCTGATGTCGGAATTCGAAATTTAGTTCCCATTTTCAGTAGCTGAAATTATGTATAAAAAATGACTAGTCTGGTCCGCCAAAGCAGCGTGAATTCTTGTATATTTTGAGCTAATAGAATTGAATTTACAGATAGGATTACGAATCTAGCTAGCTTTTTTTTCTATAGCGAAACAGTACAAAAAAGAATGTTCTTTCAGGTTATGTTGAAAATGGGAGCTAACTTTCAAATTCCGACCTGATATTCCGATTTAGTGAGTCAAAGTACGTGGGAATTGACTAGTCGAGTCTGTCGAAGAATCAAAACTTTTTTGTGTAGCTGTGTTAGGTAAGTTTCTTACGCCCAATTTCATTTTCACTTTACTTCCACAGTTATACATAGAGATCATCCTGGTGAAAAAGAACAGTCTTGAGGTATAGAGAGGTTCTAAGGAAGAATAGAGTCTCAAGGGATATATACTTAGATAGGGTACTGTAAGATATGGAGAGTCCCGAGGAATAGGGGGATTTCTTAGCAATAGGGATACTCCCTAAGTACGGAGAGGTATCGAGTAGAATAAACAGTCTCGAGGCATAGGGGGAGTTCCTCTGAACATGGAGAGTCCCAAGCGAAAGGGGGACACCCGAGGGATAGGGTGAATTTTGAGGGAAATGAAAGCCGCGTGGGATAAATGGAATACCGTGGATTAGGGGAAGACTTGTGGGATTCCTGTTGGTATCCCTGAGGACCCCGAAGGATAGGGGAATTTATGAGATATAGGGGTATTTTCGAGGTACTGGGGGATCCCAAGAGAGATAAACAGTGCCAAGGGAGAATTTGTTTACTAAAGGACATATGGTGGTCTACGAGATAAGGGTAGTGCCGTAGGAAAGAGGTAAAATAGTGATAGGCACTCTATCCGAGGGATAGAGTACTTCCTGGAGATAAAGGAAGTCTCGAGGCTTAGATAAGTCCCACAGGCAGGAACACCCTCGAGAGTTACGTTTGGGTCCTTGGAATACGTGGAGTTTCACTTAAGGGCGGTGGATAAACGGACTTAGAAACTCGTCGAAATAAAAGTTTTTAAAAATGATTCTAAGTGCGGCCCTGTGACTGTATATATTTTAGAAAAAGGTTTTATGGGAGATATGGGGACAACTTACCAAATATGTAGGGTCTTGCGTAGTCTTGGGTCCCATAAAAATGAAATTACATCCTGGCTTTGATGAGAGAATGAACCTTTTGCCTGAAAATATTCATTTTCTGAAGGGGAGCGAATGCAGACAGAGCAGACGAATCGCGGTAAAAAGAAACTAAACGTCAGACGCACTCAATTATATTAAGAATTTTAGGCACAACACCGACACTGAAGGAAAAACCCGTCAAGTACAAAAAGTTTGAACTTCTTATCCTTTGAAATTCCATCACGAAATTCGCGATTCATTGCGACAAAAAATTGTAATATGTGATTGAAATCGAGAAATATGATTGTTCATGGTCGAAAGAAAGGAGAAACACAATGAGCAGACCGCACCGTACCAAATCACAGCGCAACGTTCTCTTATGGTAAATCGTCTGAAAATCGCTGTTGGTAATTATCATATTTTTTTTTTTTTTTCAAATGTAAGAA
Source organism: Synergus magnus (assembly GCA_032275165.1). NCBI lineage: Eukaryota > Metazoa > Arthropoda > Insecta > Hymenoptera > Cynipidae > Synergus > Synergus magnus. The sequence continues at coordinate 7,211 of JAUESH010017953.1, forward strand.
TCGGAATGAAAACACAAATTTAGACGGTGTATATTGCAAACACGTGTTGAATTTCAACATGTATTTTCAATATATACCGTCTCAGTTTGTATTTTCCTTCCGATTCTCACATTTGAAAAAGATGATAAATACCGACAGCGCTTTTCAGACGACTTTACCATAAGTGACCGTGACGCAGTCTGCTCATTGTGTTTCTCTTTTCTTTCGACCTTGAACAATCATGTTTCTCGATTTCAATCACAAATTAAAATTTTTAATTGAGTGCGTCTGACATTTAGTTTCTCTTTACCGCGATTCGTCTGCTCTGTCTGCATTCGCTCCCTTTTAGAAAATGAATATTTTCAGGCAAAAGATTCATTCTCTCATCAAAGCCAAGATGTAATTTCATTTTTATAGGACCCAAGACTACGCAAGACCCAACATATTTGGTAAGTTGTCTCCATATCTCCCATAGAACTTTTTTCTAAAATATATACGGTCACAGGGCCGCACTTAGAATCATTTTTAAAAACTCGTGACTTCAATTTCTGCATTCTTTCAATACAACCTACAATATTCAAGCATTCAATACAGTACACTTTTGCAAACTCTAGATCGTCGAATTTATGAGTAAAGATGTTAAAAAACCAGTAAATATCAATGCTGTTATTTATCCAATGTAATGTATTACCTTTCGAAAATAATTGCTTTTATATAGAAGTTTAATATATCTCAATTAATTTCTATAATTGCAGTTGCTTCTCCGCCAGACAGAAAGGTCACAAGGGATGACATTGGAGTTCCCCCAGGTTCGCCTACCAACTCGACAAATGCGAGTACGAAGGCGAGCACTAGCTCGACCAGTGGTTCACCTACAGCGCGATGTCAAGTCCCATCGTCCCCAGGGAGAAATGGTCAGTTGTCAAGTAAGTCTAGTCATTTTTTTACAAATTATGCTAGGCCGTCTCGTCTGAATAGATTAAATGTAGTAACGCTATTTGCACGATTCCAATCCACAATTTTAAAGTACATGCCAAGTTTATTATAACTCCACCACTCGAGGGCATCGCAGTGGTCATATCGCCATTACGCTTTTCTGTGCGATTCTGTTCACACGTGGAAAACAGTTTCATCTAATAAAATAAAATAATTAAATTTCTATCAAGTTATTTCCACTCACAAATGGGCCGTGATAAACACAAGAGCGACAAAGGACATTGGGAAAGGCCAGTTGATACGGACCTCGACTTCCTACTGAAGGAAATAACACACCTGCTGAAAAAGGTTAAGAAAATAGCGCGTTCGAAAAGCAGGTCAAAAAAGACAAAACATAACGACAAGCGAGGCCCTGGAGGCTCGTCACGTCATAATCGTCTTCGCTCACGGTCCTCATCACTATCTATATCTCATGGTAGTGCACCTACTCCCAGAAATACTGGGAAAGTTTAAAAAAGGGATGAGTATAACATACGAGGTGCGTCACGCCATGATCAAAACGACGGTGAAAGAAATTCGCGAAATTCGTCACGTCCAGATCCTCACAGATCAAGCAGATCCCGCTCTCGTTCGTCCTGAAAATCCCGTACACCGCAAAAATCTAGCTCTAAGTCTAATAGCGAAGGCCACAGGCGTAATGATAGCCGATCGTCCCGTTTTTTTTTCCTCTTCCAGATCAAGTTCCAACTCGTCTAACAGCAGCCGTTCTAAGAGCCGAATTACTAGACCAAAAAGCCCGATACGTCGAGAATCACCAGGAAGTAAGGAGAACAAAAATTTGACTCCTGAAAACCCTGAATATTTTGGGTAATATTGACGATAACGCCAAAGGCCCGGAAATTCATACATCACTTTCGGAAGTATGGACCAAGCAGGACTTCCCAAAGATCCAAAGAAGCAGTTCTTGGAAAAATATCCAACCCCAATAAACTTCAAAATTCTCTAAGCTCCAAAATTGAATCTTGAAGTCATGGTCATGGATCAGACCGGTCTTAAGAAAGACATTTACCAGATTAATTCAAAAAATCAACTTAGTGCCTTGGGTTACAGTCTGATGGAACTAATAAAAAACACTGAAAGGGACGAAACGAAATTTTCTCGATTAATAGACTCTTTCGCGGATTCTGGAAGAATCCTGATTGATTTCCACTATAAGCTATCCATTATACGAAGATCCTTTATCTTCCCAGGATTGGACTAAGTGGTCAAAAATGTTGCAGATGACAGCGAAGTCGGCACACTCCTTTTTGGAGAAAACTTCTCATAGAGCCTAAAGTCGGCAAGAGCTGCAAAAAAACTCGGCAAAGATATCACAAAACCAGTATAGGGACTCTGAGTTAGCTTCACGCTATATAGCGCGTCGGACCTCTTGTTTTATCTTGTGAGTTAACAAAAGAGGTCCGATCGCTGTATAGCATAAATGCTAACTCAAAGTCCCTACCCAGCTCAATCTTCATCCAATCAAAAAGTAAAATTTTACAAAAACGGAACACCCTACGGAGGAGAATTTCACTCTCGTAATCTAAACTTCAAGAGTCCTCCCAGGAGGAACCCGAGGACATACCAATCGGGAGGGCAAAGCAGATGTCCAAACCAGCACAATAAAGTGTACCACAAACCTCGCAACAAGAAATAAATGTAAGTACTATTACTGGTAGAATAAAGCTATTCGCTTATAGTTGGTCAAAGCTGACTTCTAACCCCCTAATCTCACAGTATGTAACGGGATATAAAATCCCCTTTACAACCAAACCTTTGTAAACTCGAACCCCTACAGAGGTTAAAATTTCCAAAAAGGACGAAATTGAATACCAAAAGGCAATCAATACACTGGTCGAAAAAGGGGCAGTTCTCAGTTGCCAACTAGTGAAGGGTCAATTCATCTCTTCATATTTTTTAAAAGAAAAATCTAATGGGAAAAAACGATTTATTTCCAGCCGGACAAAATTAAATACATTTCTCAATCCTCCCCACTTTAAGCTTGAAGATAGGAAAAGCGCCTCTAGAACTCTATTTAAAAATGACTTTCTGGCAACTATAGACCAGACTAATGCTTTCCTCATGATCCCAGTTGTCGAACCGTATAGGAAATATCTAAGATTTACATTTAAAGGGGAAGCCTACGAATTTTCCTGCATACTGTTTGGATTATTTATAGCACCCTATATATTTACGAAGCTTATGAAACCCATAGTAGAAAAGCTCAGACCGTCCGCCTTTTTCTCAATTGTATATCTAGACGATTTCCTATTAATCGCCAGATATAAAGAGAATGCATTAGTCACCTTTTGGAAAGCTTGGGGTTCCTTGTCAACAAGGAAAAATCTAATCTTGAACTCTCAAATTTTGCAAAATTTCTAGGGTTCACTTGGAACATCCAAAAAATGATATTAGAATTAACCCAAGACAAGATACAGAAAATATTACTAAAGGCACAAAAATTGAATAACTGTAAAAAATTCAAGATTGGAGAACTAGCAAACTTTGTAGGTACCTTAGTGGCCGCATGTGCAGCCGTCAAATATGGGCCCCTTTACATAAAAAAAACTAGAGAGGGAAAAGTTCTTATCTTTACTAAGGGAAAAAGGAAATTTTGATAAGCGAACGTCCATACCATCATCAATGTTACCCGACATCCACTGGTGGATCAAAAACATTCTCATTACCAGTAATCCTATCAGCCTAAAAAAATTTGAAATCAAGATTTTCACAGATGCTTCTCTGTCAGGTTGGCACGCGGCTTGCAGTGGCAGCAGTCTTCATGGCTCGTGGAGTCGGAAAGAATTGAAACACCACATCACTTATTTGGAGCTTCTGACAGCTTTCAATAGATTGAAATGCTTCGCTAAAGACCTGCGGTCATGTGACATATTACTAAAAATAGACAACACAACCGTGATTCCCTACATAAACAAGATGGTTAGCATCCAGTTCCCAAAATTGAGTGGACTATGTAGGGAAATATGGTCGTGGTGCCAGGACCGCGATATATGGATTTTTGCATCATACATCCCATCACGTGAAAATATAGTAGCCGATCGCGAATCGCGTATCTTGCCAAATGAAACCGAGTGGGAACTGGCCCCTTGGGTCTTTGACGAAATAAAAATAGCCTTTGGTGACTTCGATATATACCTGTTTGCCTCCAGTGGGAATACGAAATGCCAAAAATTCGTTTCGTGGAAACAGGATTCAAATTCGTATGCCGTGGACGCGTTTACCATCCCATGAGCCCGTTATAAATTCTACGCTTTTCCACCATTTTCTATTATTCGGAAAACTTTACAAAAAATTATGGCCGACAATGCATAAGGGGTAGTCTTGATACCCTATTGACCTACCCAGTCATGGTATCCCCTATTCAAAGCTTTATTAAAGAGCAAATTCTTGTATTTTGGATCAAACTCTAATCTACTCTCTTGTCCCCCTAGGAAGAAATACCCGCTAGCGAAGAAGCTTATCCTGGTGGCAGGGAGGTTATCCGACAAGCATTTATCAGACAAGGAGTATTAGAATCATCTTTACCAACAATCCTCGCCTCACTAGCCAATGCCACATACCGGCAGTACGGGAAACCCCTGCGCCTCTGGTGGAAATACTGCCACGACAATAAGATATCAGCCTTCGATGCTCCGGTCGCTGATGGACTAAAGTTTCACTTAAAGTTTCAGAAGGCACTAAATCATACGGCATTATAAACACATACCGTTGAGCTCTATCGCTGATATTAGCTTGCGACCTAGGGAGCAATCCAAGTGTCAAAGGATTTTGTAAAGGACAATCTGTTCTCAAACATCCCAAAGCCAGATACAACGACATCTGAGACCCCTATCCCGTTCTGCGTTACTTGCCTAACCAATGGCCGAACTCAGACATGAACTTAGAGACGATGTCGAAAAAGTTTGCCACCCTCCTAGGTTTAGCAACTACTCAACGCTTGTAAACCTTAGCAAGCATCAGACTACCTAATATTAAGTTTTTAAGCGAATCAGTTAAGATATACATTCCTGCGAAATTGAAAACTTCTAATGTCGGGAAAGAATAGCCTATATTGCATCTCCGTACTCTTAATCCTAGACAGGGCCCGTCAATTTATATGTTAAAGCATATTAAAGTTTATTAAAAGTATATTAAAGTATATTTAAATTATATTAAAGTATATTAATTAATTTTTCAAAATTTTTTCAAATTTTTTAACCTAATAAAAAAAAAGTTATGGGTTTTTTCTTCAAAATTTTTGTTTTTAAATGCGCTTTACAGAAAAAAATTTTTTCGACGTTGTATATTTTACAACGCACAGTAGAATCATTTAAATTTAAAATTTTTAGCAGAAACTCAACATTAAAGTGTCTGCGACAGTATAGAATGATTTATCATCCGTCAATTCAGCAAACGTCAAACCATGGGCAACATAAATTATCACACACACAAACTAATCACTTTCGCTCTTCTTTTATTATGTATCATATCGGATTATGAGCCTTAAGGGCTCAGAGTATTTCTCATATACACTCAAACAATCACACAGACGTTGATGACGTCGTCGAGAAGGCCTGAAGAGGATCCTGGTCAAGTGCATGGATGGGATTCCCGTGTACATTAAATGACCACGTTAGACGTACGTTTGACTAATGAGGACTCAGTACGCCTGTCGCCATCTGCTGGGCCGAACGCCCAACTGTATCGTCGGTTCATCAGGGTACCATCATTCCAATTATCATTTAAGTAACGTTAAGGAGTATTGCATTACTGGCGCTGCTCTCTTCCGGATCACTGGCCATGAGGCCGGAAGCGTACGCCCCTTGCGTCAGTCTCTGCTCAACGTTCAACATATAAGTCATTTTATGAATTCACTCTCTTCTTTTGTAACTTCGAGTCATTTTATATTCAACTTAGATTCAATAGTTTTGTGCAACATGTAAGA
>JAUESH010017970.1:0-13106 GCA_032275165.1 Synergus magnus
CTCCAAATCTTGAAAACTTGAAAATAACCCAAGCAGGTAAAAGCGGCCCAACCGACGAAAAAAACTACAGGCTAACAATCGTGCATTCTCGGCAATCCTCGGGTTTACACGAAACACCGACACGCCAGGCGTTTACATGTATTGCTTCCACGAGGGAACATGGTGGAGGCCGAGAATATCCACGATTTCGTGCATCCTCGACAATCCTCGGCCTACACGAAACACCGACATGCCGGGCGTTTACATGTATTGCATCCACAAAGGTACGTGGTGGGGGCCGAAAAAATCCACGATCTGGGATCACTGGCGCTTAGATCATCCTAAGGGCACACGTGTAGATCAAGGGCACAATTTGATTGGACGAATGACTATTAATTAAATAAGAGTCGTGCTGCGCAAGGGATCCGCGATGTGCGCAAGACCCTCAGGACCTGAGATCGACGACTAAGTTCGATCAGAATTTTATCGGCTCGCGGCGGGAAACCTTTGCCTCTCGATTTCTAAATAAAATTCACTTTCGCACATTAAACTTCAACTGGCGATAGATATAAAAATAATGTCGCCAAAAATTGAAGGCGGGGATTTGTTCGTACGTGTCCACAATTTCATCACTCCTTAACTAGGCTTAAATGATTTTGAAAATTTTGAAAATGGCAAAAAATCAACTTTTTCACCATTTTCTTAGAGCTGTAGTACTTTCAACGATTATCAGACCATCAAATGTGTTATATGGTGTATCTGGAATATATTTACAATGAAATAAGTGGATTATGTATTCAGGAATAGCGTCAAACAATTTTTTTTTTCAATTTAAAAAGTATGAAAATATTTTGAATCGTCATATTTCTTATCCTTTGAGATATACACAATATTAAGCATATAGAATCATTAGAAAAGTTATTTGGAAGACCTGCAAATCTATTTGCAAATTACGACGCCTATTGAAATAATTTTTATCATTTTTATCGTTTTTTATTCCGATTCAAAATATTTTCATACTTTTTAAATAGGAAAAAAAAATTTTGGCACAATTCCTGAATACCTAATCCATTTATTTAATTGTAAATACATTCCACATACATCATATAACACATTTGATAGTCTGATAATCGTTGAAAGTGCTGCAACACTAATAAAATTGTGAAAAAGTTGATTTTTTGCCATTATCAAAATTTTCAGTCATATAAACCTAGTTAAGAAGTGATGAATGTCATCGTGGCTTACTGGGTACAAATCTACATATGCTTCGAACTATTTTTTCTGATTATAGAAACCTCACAAAAAATTTATTGGACTTGAAACAACAAGAAATGTGTAATTTTTAACTATTTTTTACAATATTCTCAATGCACAAGTTGAATGCCTAAATCTTTCTTTACCAAACTTTGAGAAAATCTTTTTGGGTCCAAATAGAAAATTTTCTACCCTACCCGAGCTCAGAATAGCATGTTTTTTTTTTTTTTTTTTTTCGATACGCCCTATTATGCACGCTAAATGCGCTTCTGATCCGTAAAAATTCAGAAAAAATGATTTTGCGATATTTCAAAAAAACGAGCAGCTAGGATTTTCATTCAAACGGATTTTGAAATTGTGGACAAGTACGAACAAATCCTCGCCTTCAATTTTTGTCGACATTTTTTTATACCTATCGTCACTTGAAGCCACGCTTGAAGCTCAGTGTGTTCGGACTTGTAATTTTTGTACAATCTCTGTTTGAACAGTTTTCCGATTTGGACTTATAATAAACTCGTTTGTATCTTAACATTAAATTCTGCATTCAATTTATTTAACTAAATTCCTGAAATAACTTTTAATCATCAGTAGATTTATTAAATTATCAAGGATCATCGTTGGAATTAGTCGGTTTATTCTAAACTTCGTGGGGAAACTTTTCAGTATCAACTTCGAAATCAGAACAAACTTTTTTACCAACAGAGTAGCACGCCTTCCTGACTTTTTCCATATCTAACGTAAGTTGTCAATAAATTGCAATTTGGAATTTTTAGTAAATTTTAGATGTTTAAAAACAAAACGATTAGTCCTGTTAAAAATTGCTAAAATCAATTTTAGACACTTTTAAAAGCAACAATTCTATTAACCTAATTTTTTTTTGCATTTTGTGTCATTTTGCTCAAAAATTGAATTTTCGATTTTTCAATACAATTTTTTGAGTTTAAACAAAAAACTATTAACTTGGTCAAGAAATTTTTAAGAGACATTTTGTTGGCTTTTCTAAAAGAAACAATTTTATTCTCTTCACTTTTTTAAAATCTTGCGTTGTTTGGCTCAAAAATGTTCATTTTTGCTTTTTTTTAGTTTTATAAATGTTACAAATTTTTTACTTTTCTTCTTACCGAAAAATGTCATTAGGATAAATTCTTCACATTTTTATGGACTACCAAGAACAATGCATAAAAGTTTTAAATTAAAAAATAATAAAGATTAAAAAGTCTCAAAAATGTGCCAACTTTTTGAATTCGTGTCCAATATGAAAATCTGAGAATGTAAAAAAATTGATTGAGAAGAAGCTTTCAATTACGAGGAAATTTACCTACCCTGTCTAATGAGAATGTAAAAATGTAATATATTAATCATTCATAAAAATTTCTGTACTAGGTGTTGTCGAGGCTGTTTCCGTTCAAGCGAGGACTTTTGCATGCTTACTGGGCTGCCAATGTATGGGCGTTGTATGCAGCCTCTGACAAAATATTGTCGGTTATTTGGAAAAGTCGAGGATGGCTGCACGAAAATAATCAAGCTAAATTAACTGGTGGACTAGTTCAGTTGGAATCTTTTTCGGTACTCCTAACTCCTTCTCCTTTGGCTACCTTGTTAATCACCGTCGTATCGATGCTGGTAAGTATTTCTCCAATTAACCCAAATATGATTTTTTTAAAGTCATTTAATAAATTATTACATAATTACAGCCAGCGCTATGGACCTTATTCTTCAAAACAAATTTAGTTATTGAAAAATATTTTCTAAGGTGCCTTGTTGTTTGTGGACTTTCTTCGTTTATGTTTAGTTGGCACGTTCATGAAAAAGCTATACTAACTTCCATTATTCCACTGAGGTAAGCATATTGCTTGAGTTTATGTTTAATCTTATTGCTATATACAGTAAGGACGTTTTAAAACTGACTAGTATCAAAAATCTCCCCACTGTATTACAAAACTTTATATTTGTTTTAGGAACTTCCATTAATTAGGTACGGAGTTGTAAGGGGTATGGGGATATGAAAAATCATAAATTATTCACGTTTTCATAATTTCATAATAACGTCGGTACGCGCACCTAAATTTAACGGGTTAACAACTAACAATTTTTATCGTTTTTTAAACTCAGATGAGTTCAAGAACTCAAAAACCTTAAAGAATTTAAAAAGAACTTCGCAAGAATTCAAAAAAATAAAAGACTTCAAAAGAATTTCAAATAATTGAAGGTGAAAGCAAAAGAATTTAAGCAAAATCAAAAGAATATTCAAAAAGATTTCAAAACAATTCATAAGAATTCAAATGAAATCGATAGAACACAGAAGAATCCCGTGTTTAATCCCCTCAAATATTTTGCTATCCCAAGAAATATTAATCTCCGATTAACATCTAACACTTAAAAACTTTACAAAATCTCCTAAAATCTTTTGAATATCTTTAAACTACTGAAATTACTGAATGCTCCCTTTGAGTTTACAGTCTTTTCTTTTTAATAAGAAATTTAATATGTCTTCCTTTTACTAATAAGTAATACTTTTTTTATTCCAGTGTGCTTGCAGCAACAGATTCATACGATGCGAGAATTTTCATAATCCTTAGTTCGGCCGGACAAACTGCTCTTTTTCCCCTTCTTTACCCTGTAGATTTGACTCCTTTGAAAATATTTTTTTTCCTTTTTTACACGATTTTAAGCAGTGCGTTTTTAATTCAAATGTATAAACAGTGTCTCCTTCAAGTTTATGAATGGATCTACGTGGGATCATTGCCGTTATTAATACTTTATGAAACAAGCGTTCATAAACTTCTATTTGGTACAAAACTACTGTTTCTTCCGTTAGCTTTGACTTCTGTATATTGTTCTCTGGGTGTAACGTACTCTTTTTTATTGTACTATAATGCAATTATGTCTCAAAAACCTTCGAACCATAAATGATCATGAGGCGACAGAATAAATATATTCAGTTTTCATGTACATTTGTATGTATTATTGTTTAAACAAGTAACAATAATACGTTAAACCGTACACAAGGTTTTATAAAAACATGTTCTTTTTCTTTTTTTTATAATTTTTGTGAAATTGATTTTTTAGCTGTAACTTTTCAAATTATCAAAATTGAACCGCCGCACCGTATAATGGGGTATACAATTTCTTGACCCTTTCTGTACACACGACGGAGTTAGATTGTCGGCGTGGCTCATGAACGTTTTGACGTTACGTCGGCAGCGTAAGATACGTAGCGTTAGCGACACAATCTTGGGTAGCAGCAATCCGGACTCAAATTCGAGGGCTGGTGATGGCACAGCAGTAAGACACAATAGAGGCGATCTAACAACCAAAAGCACCAAACTGGAATACCCACGTCGTGGCGAGCGAAGCACGAAAGGACAGCTTCCTTGGGCGTGGAAAAATGGCACGGCGTTGCACAGTGGGATAGAAGTCTGAAAAATTGGCCGAAAGTCCATTTTTTAGCATCAACAATTTAAGTTTTTTTTTCTAAAAGTAGACATATGAAAGTAGTTGAATACAAAGTTTTATATCAAAATGTCAAATATTAACCAAAATATAAACACTTGATTTTAAAAGTTACGTGTATTTTTCTTGATGTTAAATTTCTTAAATATCTTGTAATGCAAGAAATATTTGCACGTACTATTGAAACTGAAATTTTTTTTACAATATTTAAGTTACTTTAATACGAAAAGTAATGCGAATAAGTCAAAAATGTTTTTATTTACTTAGGGAAGTCTACTTCCTTCAATAAATATACAAAATAATTTGAAGCATCCTCGCCGCCGAAAACATGTATTCCGACGTACCACCTCTGAGGCATAAATTCGTGGTAGTATTCTGTTAAGCACATCTTGAACTACAATTCACATATGCGATTTTTTTGCGAATATTGATAAACTGCTATATTCAGGGAGTTAGAAGTCCGAGCGCGCGGACTCGCTTTTTCACTTATTTGCTAGGTGCCGCACAGTAGGACCAAAAACGTGTCCGTGGACAAATTGATATTCACAAGCCATTTCTAAACCGATTTGAACGTTTTTTTTTTAATTAAAGCTAATAAAATTCCGCACAAAAACGTTGATCCAGATTTTGAAAGAAAAACAATAATTTTTTTTTTATTTAATAACAAAAATTAAAAATACAAAAATTTTTTGTTTTGGAGAGTACCGGGTTTCGAGAAATACTTGAATTCAATCCCAAATACCTTGAATCAATGAAGCAACTATCCAGGAAAATTGTATAATAGCTTAGCAATTGTTTAAAAATTTATTGAATTTTTTTATAAATAAATAAATGAGTGAAAATAGATTCATGGAGAGTGACAGTGATTCGTCAATTGATTCGCACTAAATACGAATAATTTATAGACAAAAACCGTTTTTTAACTAAATTCATGAAAGACAATAAATCATTTGTTATTTTATAAAGAAATTTTATAAACAATTGGTCATATCAGATATTTATGATGAAATAAATAAAGTTTTTTCTACTGAATCGCCCAAAAATTATAGAGAAATGTCACTTACTTATCAGATTTAGTCCTTCAATAACAAATGATGATTGTTTAAGGATGTACGTCCGCCATAAAAGCAAATCCAAGAAGTTCTCCTTTCTATCAAAAATTGAAAATATAAAACATAATGAATATCCTTGCGAAGTTTCAAGTCGTGAGCCTACGTATTTATTGAAATATCATTATTTTAATTTAACATAGGCTCCTATGGGAAAACGGAAAAAATGCGTTCTGAACGCTCTTCTATAAGGAAAAAGCATAAAACGAAATCCAAACTTTTTTTTCTAAGGTTAAAAAAAATTATCCCAAAGTTGCCTGCCTGCGCGCGCAGCGCACGTTGACTTTTCGCTGGAGAAATTCTGCCATTGGCTGTAATCTGGCGCGCGATTTAAAATCGAATTAATTTAATTCGATTTTGAATCGCGCGCCAGATTACAGCCAATGGCAATATTTCTCTAGCACACTCACTGAATCACGCGAGAATCAGCTGGAGGCGTGTGTGAGTTGCGACGTTGCCGCTGTGGTAAACAGCTGTCGCCGCACAGTAGTAGTTTGTATTGGTATACACCAAATCCTAAGTGTGCGTGAGACTGTACTTTACCGAAATTCAAAAGTTTCGTTGTCCACGCAGCATCGACTGCACGTAGAATGAATGCTGCCTGAGCTAAAATTTTGGCGGAGAAGGTTGCGGACGTACATCCTTAAACAAATTTAATTAACAAATGCACTGTTAGGCTATTTTTAGTGGTAGGAACTTGGTTTTTTCAAAGTAATGAAGTGTAAATGATTAATTTTGAAACTTTTAGGGAGTCTACATGACAATCAACAATTTAAATTGTTAACAACAGTTGTATAAAAAATGTTTACCATCTTAGGCATTTTTTGACGAAAACAATTGCCTTTCTATTATGTATTAGAAGCTTGTTATTTACCAATGACTCTTTGCTATCAATCGATAACAATTGATAATTTTCTAAACAAAATTAATTAACAAATGCATTTTTCGGCTACTTATAAAGGTAAACACTTGGGGTTTTCAACATAACCAACTGATAATAACTAACTTTTAAACTTTTTTTTAACAAACCTCGATAACGATCCACTATTGTTATTGGCATTAATAATTTTATTGTCAAATTTTTGTCCCCATACATTTGTAAACAAAAAATTCCGTTTTTTTGTGAATATTGGATCCGCCATTTTGCTTTTTAAAATTTTGACTTCGATTTCGTAATCAGCGACCTCGAAAACACCCTTATACCAATTTTAAAAAAATTCCTATATTTATTTAGCATAGTCGTCCGCCATATTGGATCCGCCATTTTTTTTTTTTTTTTTTTTGACTTCGGATTCGTGATCAGCGACCCCAAAAACCCTCGAGTAAGAAAATTTGGCCCATTTTATCAACATTTTCTACTTTTGGCCAGTTTTTCAGGATTCTATCCCACTGTGCGTTGCACAGGCACAATGGCTAGCGACAGCAGCTTGCAGCGTGACTCGGGCGGTGTGGCATTAAGACGAGCGACGAGTACAAGGCACAACGAAAGACTGAGCGGGTGGACTGCAGCGTCTCCCGCTCAGATCACGTGACCGTCAGGGGCGGATGTATTATGAAGTGTATGGGGGCTTTTGTAACTCCGCTACAGTTACAGGCAGATTCTTTGAAATAGGGACAAAAGCTTGCAGTCATTAAAAAAAAACCCTCATGAAAAGATATAACATATAATAGTTGGATCAAATCCCAAAAATCGACTTATGTAATACTTGTCACCAGCCACAAATTGAATGCTTCGTATGCTCACAGCTTTTCTGCGCAATGTTACGTACGGGTATTTAAAATTATTAAATATGCGAGAAGATAGAATTTTTATGCTGAGTTGTCAATGAGTTCTTTGATATTTAATTTATTAATTTACTGTACGGGGGAGGCTTCCACAAACTGAAGAGACAATTAAAATGTCTCCATTTATTTTTATGTGGTTTCGTTTGCCTTAACTCTCGGATTAATAGTCGTTGTCCCTTTCTACCACGAATTTAATTACAAAGGAAAAATAAGATCAAAAGGATTGGTGAAGCCAATGACAACACAGGTTTGTGAATTCGAAATATTTCAAGCGGTGCTAAACATTTTATTCAAGAAAGTGATGAATGAATTTATGGAAATTAACAGATGAGATGAAATATTAGAAATTTTCACCTTGTGGTGAAATCTGGATACAAGACAGACTCACCAAAACGTTGATTCTTAATACTACCGCAAAAGTCGATCTATCAGAGAAGGAGGAACTTTTACGGGCGGTGCCTTTGAGTTTCATTGCAACGTTAATTGCAACTTTAGTCCTTTTTCTCTGTTCACACAGCACGTGGAACACTGCAGCTACTTTTGAATTTATAATCCCATCACAATAAATTTATCCTAATCGGATCGAAATTCACGCCGTGCAAAGAAAATGCTCTCTTTCGTTTTGAGATTTGAGAGAGGGCTATTTTCTTTCGGAACGTCTTTCAAATTTTGCTGTCTAAATTTAGTCAAGCTTCCGTCGGCAAAAAGATTTTAGATTTAACGTCCACACACGAACACTTTTACTCCCGCGTTTGCTTTTGAGCCTACACCGCTACTCGTTACAGACTCTTGCTTCCGATTATTAGACGGACTTATTCGAACTATCGAAGGTTTTTAAGCTTCTGCGCTCAAATAGGCCTACCCCGCTACTCGTTACCGACTCTAAAGGGAAATCGTGAGCTGGTCAAATAACGTGGACCGATTACAGAACGTTGAAGAATTACAAGTTTCGTGTTACCGAAGATCAGACGGGCGAAGTAGACTGAGCAGTTCCGAAATCGCGAAGTCAAAGGAGAGATGACCTGTCGACGATATTAAGTTCTCTCGAGTTACTGGGCAATAATTTTGGATTGATGCGTCTTTTCCTGCTCTCAACTAGGACAAATTTGGTAGGGATTTGGTGAGGTGGGAAATATTGCTGATCCGATTGTTGCTTAATTGCAGTAGAGTTTGCCGTGATTTTCTTAATTTCATTAGGCAAGAACTCTTGTCATCAGTTTAGATGGAGGTCGGTATTTCCAAGAGTTCGTTTGCTCGTCCCAATTTTGAAACCATTTGTGTTGAAATTTAATCGAAGCAGATTTTAATGGTTTCTGGCTACTAGGTTTTCAACCGAGGTTTTGTCTCGATGTTTATTATCCTGTACCATTGAATTTGAGTTTAAAATCTTAATAAAAGACATTCTTGCATTTAGAATCATCGGTCAAATACTGCAAAAAGCACGTGTCTCTGTTATGTATGTATGTATGTATGTATGTATGTATGTATGTATGTATCTTTATTGCCTTCAAGAATACAAAATTTCTATGGCAAGGGAGAGCCAATATTAACTAAAAAGATATGAGTAATATAAGTAAATAGGAGTTAAGGTGTATTTACTAAGATTCGATTCTTACTGGTCACGTTCGGCGGATATCAGAGCTTATTCGAATAAGGAGAACGCCCTAATTTTCAAAAACGTATTTATAAAATTAAATATTATGCGGAGAGTCATTGGATCAGTATAAGCCAATAAGAGATATAGATTGTTTCTGTTAATCATGTGTAAGTTACTTAGGTTGTGATCTCTAATAGATGAGTATATTGGACATTTTGTAAAGATGTGTAGGAGATCCTCTTTTTCACCCAGATTACACAGTGACATGTTTGTTGTGGGTCAATCACAGTAGTGCCAACTTTTGAGGTCAGCTTAATGATGTATTTGGAAGATGTCCTAAGCTGGGTGAAAATGCTTTTAAAAAGAAACGGAGTTTTTGATAACAGGTATTGTTGAGGTCGTGGATCATTATAAAAAATTTGTTTGTACACGGCACTAAAATTACTATTTTCCAATCTTATCAAATCTTGAGAGAACGTATATTCATTATATCTGTTCATTATATCAACAATTTGAGCTTTAAGAGTGGAACCGTTTAATTCAGTTAAATTGTAATGAATGTCCGCACCTTCCAGGCACCTTGTAAACTGACATAGCCAATTGTATTTTACATTTTTACTGTGTGCGGTTTCGGCCAATTTTTTCATACATATTTTGGGGTAACGCGTGTCATCCATGTCGAAGACCCGTGCCGCCCAGTTCAACGCCATTTTTATGATTTGACCAGACACACAGGATAAGCCCAATTCTAATCTTACTACAAAGTCAGGTGTGTTTCTCGGTAAGAAACGAACTTGTACTTTTTCGTAGACTTCTAAATAGTTCAGACCGACAATCTGAGCCGCATATAATAAGGTACTTTTCATGAGGGAATCTTGTATTTTTATAATCGAAGGCCAGTAAGAACATTTGGTTCGAATTAAAATATTGTAAACCGCTGCCGAGGCTAGATTGGCTCTACTGCCTATGGCGTGAGCTGCCAAACAGAACATTCCTGATCTGGAGAAAATCGTACCAAGATTCTGAAAATAAGAAACAAACTCCTGCTGACTAGCATCATATTTCAAACCGAGAAGTTTTTCGCCAATTCGACCTTTTTTGAAAATAGTATACTTAGTTTTGTCTTTGATGACCGTTAATTTATTTATGTTACAGTATTCCTTCAGGACATTGAGTTTTCTTATTGCATCAATTTTGGATTTGGCTAGAATAATTAAATCGTCTGCATAAATTAAGACCATGATATCTTTGTCAACCGAAATTCTAAGGCCGACCAGACCTTTCCCCCTAAAGAATGTCTCCATGTCGGAAGTTAAGAGGTTAAATATTATGGGGCTCAAAATTTCGCCCTGCAGGACTCCTTCTGTCATCGGTAACTCATCTAAGAGTTCATCTCCCACCTTTATGCGGGTTGATGTTCTCTCATATAAGCTTTTCAGTATTCTGATTATTTTTGAGCTTACACCTAAATCATGAAGTTTTGTCCAGATGAGGGCGTGATTGACCGAAGGAAACGCCCTTGAAAAATCGACTACTATGGCATAGAAGTGTCTGTCTTTTTTTTGTAAATATATCTGTGAAATGGCAGCTAAATTAAAGATATTGTCAACACAGCCCCTGTTCCGGCGAAAACCCGCTTGCGCTTCCGGGATAATATGGCAGGAAGACTCTCATTTTTCTAAGCGGAGTGGTGCAGGTGCATAGGTAAGGGGGTGGAGAGGAATGGAGTTGGATTGCTATGAACGTCCGAGGCGCATCGGTTTAGTTATGATTTTTCATGAATCGGAAAGAGAGAGACGAATTTGGTTCATGTAACGCGTGTCTTTTTTCTACATCTTATTTCCTCCTTTTCTGATATGCCTCTCGCTTGAATTTTATACTTTCCTTGTTTATGGAATTTCTGAAGAGCATAAATAGTGCTTGAAGTGAAGATTGCAGATCTGATGCAAGGTTTTTAGTGAATTTCTTTCGGAATTCTCGTTTCTTCATCGATTTTAGGGTCAAACATTTTTATTAATTTCGTGAGTCAATACGTGCTGTATTGAGAGTTTAATAGGGTTAAATTCGTTACTTGCGAAAACAAGTGCGATTTTGTCTTGGTATTGCTCAAGTCAAAGTTGCATGACCTTTGAGGAATTATTATTTTTGAAATTGGTTCGCATGTAACACGCAATGTTTGCAAATTCTGAAAAAAATCATAATAATTTAGTAAAGCATGGGTTACTTAAATTTCATGGTTTTAATATTGTGTTTTGATTTCTAATTCACAAGAAGAAAATCTCAAAGTTGTGTCACCGTTTTCACGATTCAAATTTCCCTTCCAACGCAACGTCTAAAGGTGGAGAAAGTGCGCGCTACTACTTAGGTCAAAAATATTTCATTTTTTTCTTAGGTGTAGGTGCCCGGTAGACACCATATAAAGGAAAAAGATGTGCTTTTAAAATTAGCAACGTATCACACACTTAAATATTCGACAATTTTTATTTTGTCAAAGAAATGTATCCTCCATCATCGTACTTTACTTCAAGACTTCTCAAATCAAACTTTTTTATGGTGACAGAAATCGAACAGTATGTTGGGCCGAAGAAGTCTACCATGGATCAAGTCAATATTGCAGTGCGCGCAAAAAGTTATGTCAAATTTAAGTGGTGGTCAAAAAATTTCTCTGCAAGGAAAATTATGTGCCTCAAAAATCATGTGTACCTGTGCAATTTATTTAAGGGAATAACTTTTGTCTAAAATATTCTTCAAAAAAGTCCAAATATTTTGAAATATTACAAAAAGTAGGCAAATAATGGAACAATAGGTATTACTTGTTTCTGTCAAATTTTCGGCAAATAAATCTATCCTTATTATAATAAGTTAAGGGCATGTGATATTTTACCATAAGAGCAATTTAGTTTCCGCAACTTTACGCTTGCAATAATAAATATTTTTTGCTAAAACTAGGCCATTTACCTTCGCCTGTACGAAACGGAGGTAAATGGCGTAGTTTTAGAAAAAAATATTTATTATTGCGAGCCTAAAGTTGGGGAAATTAAATTTGCTCTTATGGTAATTACCACATGCCCTTAATCCTTTTTTAATAAATTGAATTAGAGGAGAGTTTAAGAAAATATTTTTAATGTTTCTTGAAAGTATTATATTTAAAATAATAGTTTAATGATAAAAAAATATGTTTCAAACAATTTGAGCAATGTTGTCGGAGTAGGGCAACGCAATGTTCCAGCGCATTCCAGTGGCGGAACGAATTTTACCCGGAAAAATTTGAAAATTTCCGTGAAATTTTGTAACTATGTAACGATCAGTTTCGGTGGGACAAAGCCCATTCATTTGTCCCAACGGACGCTTCATTCAGCTAGGGATGGATTTAGGGACAAATAAACAGAATGCAGAATTTTTATAATAAAATACAAAAATATTCTCTTTATTCCCCTAGCGGATACAAATCTAAATTAATACTAGTGTGAGTGTGACGGTGTGATTGTTTATATCGTGTGGGTGTAATTATGTGTGTGTGTGTGTGTAAAAGTGACAATCTTAAGTGTGAGTGCATGTGTATTCGCGGTTACAAAATTACTGCAGTGTGTGTTCGTGTGTGACTCTAAATGTGCGTTAGAGGAATAATTCGGTGATGAGCTTGCGTAGCGTGAGAAATAGCTGCGTGAGGATTCAGGTCGGTACCTGAAACGAAAGCTTAAGCGTTTAGGATTCGCAGGCAAGCGGTAAACGGTGCGGTGCGGTGAGAAAGGGGGGATGGGGACACTTCAAAAGTCCGCGACGAAGCGGTATTTCACGGCGAGTCCGTTGAGTCAAGCCAGGTCGGTCAGGTACGACTAGAAACAGGGGGTACGAGTCTGACCCAGAATAGGCTGATTATGAGTCAGCGTATCCTTTTACTCGATAGGCGGCCATAGTTGCTCCAGGTA
>JAUESH010018093.1:0-13071 GCA_032275165.1 Synergus magnus
GTCCCTAGTTCACTAACGTGACTTAAAACGAGAACTGTTAGGGATATTAGCTGTGTTAATCCTCTCAGGACATAACATTTCTATCGAATTACTCGTCTGAAAATATTTCTTTGACAAAGATGTTTTTGTATTTATTTATTAAAAATTATTTACTTATTAAAAAATTAGTAATAAAATTTCGAATTTTTCAAAAAAGGATGGATTTATTAGTTTCAATATTTTGTGCAAAATGCGCGCATGCGCAAAGTTATTAACCAAGCTAAAAAATGAGTTCCTATATGTATTTAGGATGTAGGAAAAAGTTTGAAAAGTGTGCCTTAAGATTAATTTTGGAAATTTTTTTTTGTTGAGAAAATGACACTTTTCGTGGATATGCCCATATACCAAGTTGAATTTCTTACAACGGTTTAACAAAATATTTAATTTTACAAGTTTTACCTACTTTTATAATTTTTGTAAAATAGATTTTTCGACTATATGTTCTCAAATAATCAAAATTAAAAGCTTATGTAATAAGAAAAAAGATTCCTTGTGTCGAGGCGAATCGATCGACTTGTAAGTTTAACACATGTAATTGAAAAATAAGAAAATTATGGTTATTTATAATTTTGACAAATTTATTTTTCAACTACAACTTTTAAAATTATCATAATTTAAAGCTGATATAAGGAAAATAAGGATTCCCTGTAACAAAACGAAACGTTCGTTCTGTATGACTAATACATTTCATTGAAAATTAAAAAAGTTTTGGTTATTTATAATTTTGAAAAATTGATTTTTCAACTGTAACTTTCCAAATTTTCACATTTTAAAGCTAATGTAAAGAAAGTAAAAATTTCTTGTGTTGACACGAATCAGATGACCTAATATTAATACATTTGATTAATTAATTAATACTTCCTATATGAGGAAACAAATCATATTTGCTTCCAGAAAGCAAAGTGCTCATTGAATGAGCACAAAAGTTGTTACAACTTCACAGCTAGTTTCATTAATTATTTATTTATATAATTAATTATGACAATGGAGATGAGTGCCATGACTGTAGCGATGTCGATGGCGATGATGGAGATAATGGCGGCGGCGTTGCCTTTCGCTGTCTCTGCTTCCAACAGACGTTTGAAGCAGAGATAGCGACTGATTGGAGAAATATTAATTTAAAACAATATATTACTATTATTTAATAGTTATTATTATTATTTTTATTATTAATTAATAAAGCGTGATTCAAGCTAAATACCATGCACTAAAAGCAATACAAGCCAAATACCATGCACCATAAAGAAAAAAAGCTATCATGCAATACAATTAAGGAAACTTACCTTGAACACGAACTCCATCGTTGGCGGATGAATCTGATGATGGCTGGCGGGGGATGCACTTATATAGCCCCCAAACGTGTGCACCCCGAGGCGAGGCATCCCCCACTTATACTTTTAACTTTATTGAAATTTATGTAAGTTATGGTAATTTATGAACTTGAAATATTTTTTAAACTGTAAGTCTATTAATTTACCATAATTAATATTAAAGATATTAATTTTTTAATATTACAGATCATTAAATTTACATAGACCACATAATTGTCTGGAGCAGAACTCAGGAGAAACATGATAAAATACTAGAAAAAGCTTTTGATATCGCGAGAAAGAATGGGATTCGATTTAATTTACAAAAGTCTAAAATTAGCAAAAAATCAGTAAAATATTTGAGTCACGGCATATCAGAAATAGGCATAACACCGGATGACTCGAAAATTCAAGCAATTTTAAATATGCCAACTTCTAAGAACAAAAATGAAGTTCAAATAATACTAGGCACATTAATATACTTTAATTTGCTTACATAATGCTTACCTAATGTCACCAAATCACTCTCTCAAATGTCACCAGCATCTATCTCAAATGGCACTTGATAACTACTGAAAGCTTTTAAGTTACATACGAGCTTTTATTGAAAATTTTTATTATTTTTAATAATTTTGACATGATAGTAACTGATTTATTGTTGTTTACAGTGTTTTTCGGTGTAATGTGTCATTCACAGCGTTCATATTAATGCGTTTAACCAGTGTTCCCAATTCATGCTCCTTACTCAACTGCGCATGCGTTGCGCTCAGCATCTGATTGGTTGCTATTCGCGCGCAGTTTAAAATGATAAATATAAATTATATAAAAATAAAAATTAATTAAATGCATATTCAAGCGTTTGACATTATGTTGTTAAATGAAACCAGGTGTTTTTTTATTGGTTATCGTTTTTGAAAATCAATGAAATATATTTATTCAGAGAAAATCTAAAATAAGTGTAATATAAATATAGATTACATATCGTTCAATTTTAAACATAATAAACGTTCTTTCAAAGTATCAAGAGCACAGTTTTCTGCAATAGTGGTTTAGTTGTTCCTTCGACTTCAATGACGAATGTGCATCACATACTTCAATAACTCATCAATGGATGGGCAATGTTTCGTTGGTTCCTCTGCAAGATTCGGACTGTCATGATCATCATCATCAGAACTGAACGATTCTTCTGCAGAATTGTCGTTGGAACTGTCTTCATCTGAGTTTTCTGCCACTTTAGCTATTTTGTCTGAACTTTAAGGTTTCCAGGAAGGTTCAAGTCCATCTTTCTCAATACAATTTTCGACTTCATTCAGAGTCAAAAGTTCACAACTAGGAATGCGGTTCATCAATTCAGGAAACCTTGTGAGGGATGATTGTTTTACTGGACCAGCGAGATGAGGCTGCAACAAATTTTTCCACGCATTTTTCAAAGTATCGATCGATAAGTCGCTCCATGCTTTTGCTAATAAACAGCAACAATCTCTGAGAGTCCGTTTTTTTTTACAAAATTCACCACGCTTTCTTTGTCATCAAAATCTTGAGCTACCAGTTCAAATAGAAAAGAACGTTTGTATCTTCGTTTCAATGACGAGATAACGCCTTAGTCCATTGGCTGAATGAGCAATTTCACATTTGGTGGCAAGTATTGAATGAAACATTCAGGATCGATAGCATTTAGTTGTTCTTGAGAAGGGTGAGCAGGTGCATTATCCAATATCAGTATAAATCTGAAAAAATTAATAATTTTGTCATCGTTTATATACTATTGAAAATATTACTTTTTTCTGTGTGGTTATAAGTTACCATATTGACCAAAAAAATATACTTTTTTGAACCAGTTTTTCATTAATAATTTACAATTTTTCAAATTCCTAAGTTTATTCACCGCAATACATTTTTCATTCATTTTTATATTATCTTTAAGGAGGGAGTCTGGTATCTGAATTTCAAAAAATCTCATTTTTTTGCTCACATATTTCTATTGTTTATAATTATATAACTTTACCTTCTTATACCTTTGTATTTACTAACATTTATACCTGTGTATCAGTACAAATTCATTTTGGAGCATTGTAACATAAAATTTTAGAGCAAACCTTCAGTAAAAGTAAGTATGAGTTTTCTAAAAAAAAGTCTTACTAAAACTTTAAACGTTTTTTTCTCAAAACAATGTTTTTTCGGTCGGCTCACTAAATTAAAAATATTCTATTGAACCGATCAAGCTGAAATTTTAACACTTTCTTCACGGAGAAAATCCTACACTAACCATTACACTACACTACCATTACACTCAGTTACCAGAATCCCCCCTTAATCACATTCAATTTAACTTTCCAAACTATATTGTCAATTTTCCTAAAATTGTATTTCGTTTAACTCAAGTGTAGCAGGTAAAAACTCTCAACTTCTTAAAATTAAAAGAATAAAATAATGAATGTCTACCTAGTGTCTCGATTAGGGTTCCTTTCTTTCGCGCTGGGAAGAAAGACATTTGTGTACCAATCGGTGAAGATTTTGCGATCCATCCAACTTTTTTCTGACAAGGGGACCTTTAGCTGTTCTGCTTTTTGGTTGGATCGATACTCTCCTCAATGGAAGATACCTACTAGAGGTTTTCTGAGAAAAATCAAAAAGTTCACCTGGTAGAGCGCTTGGCTGGTAGTCGCAAGGTTACGCGTTCGATTCTCGCTGCACGTACTTTTTTTTTGTTATTCACGAAAAAATGCTTATTTATTCCATTTTTGAATAATAATTAATAAAATTATGACATTTAATGATTATTTCATCATTTTTTAAAATGAAAACTCTGTTTATCGTATCTTTATTATCTCTCGCTTGGAAAGTTGTACGTTTTTTTAAATTCTTCATTCTGCAATAGTTTCTAGTATTTATATTTTTAAATTAAATTAGGAACAAAGTATGTCAAATGAAAATTTCAATGTTAAATACGAAAAATCAGTGGATGCAGTGACTCATTTCATAGAATGGGGATCTCATTTCTGACACCTGTACAACTATAGTATGACCCTGGGAGAACAGCTGTGCTTGTACAAAAGATTTTCGGTCACCAGGACCACCCGATGAGACGGTCTTGGAAAGTCGTTATGTAAGTTAATGTAAGTTAATGTAAGTTAATAAATGTATCATAGATAATTGACTATTATTTCTGTGTTTTATGGAAATCCTTGGCTATTGCTCGAAGTAAAGGCGCAGACACAGGCTCGCCAAGTGCCCTTTTCTGAGTGAAACATATATAAATTGACTTTTCAAAAAGACTTTCATGAACCTGGGAACACTTCTTGATCTTCTTATTTGCGCTGCATTTTTCAATAATTTCCTTTGGCTTCAATTTTTTTGTTCGATAGAGTTTTCGAGATAGATGAGTGGTGCACTTGGTATTTTTCTGCAAAATCCTTGCTTTTCATTCCTTTTTGAGAATCCTCCATTACATGAAAATTTTCAGCCAATGTCAGTCTTCTATACACTCGTTTCTTCTGGAATTAAACAATGATTTCAATCTAAATTACAACTGAATTATTGCAAAAATTAATAAAAAGCGGTTGAATGAAATTAAGATTCTTAAAATCAAACATCGATGTGTACAACAATGCCTTAAATTTTCTTGATACATATATTCAATTAAAGAAAAATTCAATTCAGGAAAAAGTTGATATGAAAGCAAAACGAAATGCACTAAGCCACACACATTCAAGGTATAATTTACATGAAAATTAGTAAAACTCTGATAGCTATTATTTAGATTCATTTACTCACAAAGTTTTCTTTGCTTGCTAGATCCATTTTTCAGAACAGGGACCTTCAAAAAATGATCCACTTTTGATTTAACTGCACATTCAACTTTTAACCTTATTATGCATTTAACATTTCATATTTAACGCAATACGCAAGACGCAATTGATCGCTTAGGTTATCTATGTACATATGTCTGTATAGATTAGGTGATATTTGAGACATTTAAGAGAGGGAATTTGGTGACATTTGAGAGGGCCTCTGTTTTGGATTTCGTGACATTTGGGAGAGTCGAGTGCATTTATAAATATTTCCCTACAAAATAATTTTAAAAAAAATTCAAATAGGAATCATTCCATGCAGATTTTTATACATTTTAGGATAATATAATTTTTAAAAAGTATAGAAATTTTATTAGAGATATAACATCAAAATAACAGTTTCTTCCTTATCGCGAGCACAATGCTAGTACATTCGGTACCCTTAGGGATGTTCGATTCTGATTCGATTCTTTGAAGATCGATCTTTCTCGACGAAAAGATCGATCTTTTGAACTGATTCTCTACTAAGTTGATTCTTTTGAGAATTGATCCTCTTCCCTGAAGATCAAGGTGTTGATTTTTTTTTTTAACTGAAAACTCAAGTCCAAGTGCTCCATATTTTTAGTTTTTTCTTGCTTTTTTAATTTCAAGTTTTCAACTGTTCTTCCCTTTTTCATCATAACACCAAAAATTTAATAACAAATTGTTTAATTATTGAAAGTGAACAATTGTTGTCTTAAATTAACTTTTTGTATGCGTCACTAAAAGATCGATCTTTAGAAGATTGATTCTTTCCAAGTTGATCTTTTGAAGAATTGATTCTCGTCTATTTGATCTTGGATCAACTCAAGAATCAATTCTTTCCAAAGAATCGAACATCCCTAGGTACCCTTCTACTTCTCCATCCATTTTCGCACTTTTCCGCAGTGCTTCCAAATCGTGCTCCTTACTCAACTGCGCATGCGTCGCGCTCGGCATCTGATTGGTTGCTATTAGCGCGCAGTTTAAAATGCTAAAAAATATTATTTTTCTTGCTTATTCTAAATAATGGCATTTCAACTTGTAAAAATGTCCATTATATCGAAATTAATTAATCTTGATAAAAATAAAAATTAATTAAATGCATATTCAAGTGAGTGCCAAAGCATATTTGTTACTTACAGAATATGCATTTAATTAATTATTATTTTTATCAGGATTCATTAATTTCGATTTAATGAACATTTTTATAAGTTGAAATGACATTATTTATAATAAACAAGAATAATAATATTTTTCAGCATTTTAAATTGCACGCCAATAGCAACCAATCAGATGCCGAGCACGACGCATGCGCAGTTGAGTAAGGAGCACGAATTGAGCACTGCTTTCCCGTTCTCGTCTTTTGCTAGTGGGTACAAAACTTTGAACATCTTAGGGACGTGCTTGTGATGTTTTTAGGATGTACAATTTCACATCAGTCCAATCGACGTCTCTAAGACGTCTAGTATTATGAAGATGTTGTAAAGATGACCTGAGAAATCTTTTGTACTGACATCGGATTCTTTTAGGACATTCAAAAGACATGTGCCAAGAGACATCTTATGTATGTCTCGGAGACGTGCCAAGGATATCTTTAAATGAATTGGTGATTTGATCAAACCCACTGCTCCGAATATATTTTGCATACCGTTCCAACAACCATAAAAGTGTATATACCCAGATAGCAAAATGCATGCACTGTGCGATGCACGTGCGTCGCACGCGTGCGACTTTTGTCTCACGGCGTGCACGTCATAGGTAGTTACGTGCGTGATGGTAAAATGCGACAATTCCTAATTATATTTAAAAAAAATAATTCTTCTTCATTGCGTGAAAATGAATTTTTTTATTTTAAAGGCATTTTAAATTCTCGCATGTTACTCGCATTTCAACGACATGCGTGCCACTTTCACGACGTGCGACCCATATGCGTCGCATATGAGGACGCATATGTGTGCTCAGGTGAAGGAACGCGTGCCCCGCACGATTTTTATCTGGGTAGCGGAAGTTACTGGTAAAAGATTTTAATTTTGCTCACCATTAGGGCACCTAAATTCATCGAATTGACACTTCCAGTTTGTACAATCCTTTTCATCGCTTCCATCATCACAATCAATAACCCCATTGCACACAAGGTGCCTTTTCAGACATTGACCACTAGAACATTGAAAATTTCCAGGGCAACCTTCTTGTTCACAGCTTAATTCATCCGATCCATCAGAACAGTCGTTTTCAGAATCACATTTAGCAGCAAGATTTACACAATATGCTCCATCTCTTGATGTACCATTCTCGCATTGAAACTGTCCTGTGGTACATTTTGAAAAATATGAATTTGTTGAATGTTTTTGTAATAACTCGTCAATTTCGTGTTGTTCACTAGATCCACGAGATCCACCTGCACCTAAGCCTATAAAAGTTGAATTGAAAAAACGAGTATTAGGGGCAATAAAGATTGTAGGCTTGGTTGCAGGCTCTCTTTCGTCAGTATCCTCGAAAACAGGAATGAAAGTGGGAAACTTCGTAATACTTTTTTCTGGTGGCATACTGATATTCATTACATCTGTTTGAATGTATTCATTAGTCATTATATTTGTTTGTAATTTTTTCAATGTGATCGCATCTTTTTTATTTTCCTCACTATCGCTATTTTTATCCAAATCGTCCATGATCATTGTAGTACTTACTGAAATCTCCGAATAATTCGTTATACTACTATCTTCCTTGTTTTCCTGTTTGTCCTCTAAATCTAATTCTTTTTGTTCTTTAAGCCTATTTTTTTCCAAAAGAATTTTAGGTATATACTTCCAATTGTATTCTTCATTCTTTTCAAGACTAATTAAACTCATACCCTCTTCTGATGGGTTTTCTGTCATTACTGATGTTATTACTTCCGTCGTTGTTGTGAAAAATTGTCTATAGTCAAACTCTACTGGTTCAGTATCATCCAGAACAGACTCGGAAACTGGCCTGATATCCTCTGTTGTTATATATTCAGATAATTTTGATATTATTTCTTCAGAGACTGTCGTACTTTCTTTGTACTCTTCACTTAAAGCAGGTGCTATTTCCAGCTGGGTGCTTTCAGAACTGTTTTCCGTATTGGTTGAATTATAACCTGCGTAAATGTTTATTTCGTTATGTTTTCTAGTAGAAATAGTAGAAATAGTAATCACCGTGGAATCAGTGGGGTCCTCTAGTTTTACATTCTCAGCTTCGGTTTTTAAAGTACCACCTAAATTAGAAATTGCTGTTGTCTGCAGTTCTTCTGGTAAAATTGGCACTTGAGTGGTTTTACTGTCAGTGTGAAGCTGACGCAGATCCGAGAGTGGTATAGAGGGTAGAGGGATTTCCTTTTCCAAATTCCTCTTTGAATATTCTTGAGTTCCGTTTTGCTGCTTATCTTCTTGTACTTCGACTGCAAAATCACTTCTGTCAAGTGATTCTGTCGTGAACATGTCTTGCTGTATTTCGATCGGCAGTATTGGCACTTGTGTCGTAAATTCAGATTCTTCCTTTGTATTTTTGTATTTTAAATCTTCACGTTTCAAGTAGTCATTAGTCGTAACAGGAGGTCGTGTATCGACATTGAACCGTTCAAAACCTTTTTGAATAGATTCGTCGGTAACATCTTTATACTGATCTTCAACATTTTCTGCACGCTTTTCAACAAACTGTCCTATGAGAGGTTTTGACATTTCTGAATTGTTTGTAGTAGCTGCTATTTCTATGCCTTTGATTTTAGTTGACGTTTTAAAAGTTTGGTCTAAGTGCAATGTTTCGTTATTTTCTTCAATGATGGTTTCGAGGACCCTTATATTTTGATCGTTGTGAAATTCGGTTGCATTGTTATTTTGGTCAACAAGTTTTTTATTATTATGAAAACCTGAGGCTACATCCCTTAAATTTGTATCACTGATATCCGTATTAATTTGTTTATTTACACTTAATTCTTGGACAGAAATATTTATTGAGGTCATGTTATTTGCTAGATTTACAAGACTATTTTCTTTAAGCTGAAAATTTGAGGCAGCACTGGTATTTATTGTCTGATATGCAATTCCATCTTCTACATAGGTCTCAGTTGGTTTAGAAAAATTTTGTTCGCTCTTATTCATTTTTTCAATTTGTACCTGAAGTTCTTGTTGCTCTAGTGCACTCTTGATATCACGATTTTTATCTGCCATTTTATTACGTAAGACAACTGTGGAATTTACTGATTGATTATTTGTCATTATATGTTCATTTTGATTTTGATAAATTGTTTTACTGTTGGATATTATTTCTGGTATAATTGTAAGAGGCTCTGTTGGATCATTTTCATTAAACTTAGTGTTTTCTTTAGTTTCTTTACTATTTTCGTTACCGTCTAAGAGTGGTTCAATGTCAAGACCAATTTTCTGAGGAAGCTTTGGGTAAATTGAGGGTTTTTGAGGAATTGTAGAGATATTTTCACTGATATTGGTATTATTTGCAATCTTCGGAGTAGTGTCGAATTCATCAGAGTCATTCTTTGTTTTGTAAATGGAATCAATTGTTTCAAAATTAAATTTTGACTTCGAATCATGTTTCATATCCTCTTTTTGTAGGATAGACGATTTCACTATGTCTTCAGCAGATATGTCTGCAATAACTCGAGTAGAATTTTTATCATTTTCAAAGTCTGGAATTAATATAGAGCCACTGAATGTAGTATTATTTTTTTCGGCATTCTGAAGTTTCGTTTGGTTATCGAAATTCACATCAATTTTTTGTACGCTACGCTCAAAATTGTGAAAATTACCTGTGAACGATGAATTATTAGGCGAATTTTCATGTTTGGAGATAGATTGCGTTTTTTCAGTAGCGGTTACATCAGCCAATGGAAATTCAGTACTTAGTGATGTTTCACTTTCTACTTGTGATTTTGTCATACACTTTGAATTCTGTTTGGTAGATTCGACATCTTGAAGTGTCAATTCCGCAGATAGGTTGGATAGATTGAACACTGATTTGGGTTCTGACCTAGATGCTAATTTTAGTTCTACAGATGGTTCGGGCTTTGAGATTAGTTCAGGTATTAAAGTTGATTCTGAGTGTTTTATAGACTGCGAGTTTGGTCTAAATCTTGATTTTGATTCTGTATGTGGTTTGGGTTTTAGATTTGACTCGCTGGTCAGTTTTGGGTCTGATTTTAATGTTACTGAAGATTCTAAATTGAAACTTGTGTTTAAAGATTTGAGGTCCAAAGTAGATTGCCAGGAAATATCAAATTTAAGTTCGGTGGTAGCTTCGACTGTAGATATTTCTTCAGTGGTGGACTCGAGTTCTAACTTAGTTTCAGAGGTTGATTCCAGATTGGATGTGTGACCTACAGATATTTGAGAGGGTAATTCAGTTGCTTCCCTTGGAACGTCCGTTGAAAAACTTTTCTCCAATATTGGTAAAGTAGTAAGATTCGGCTCTAGTTTTGGCAATGGTTCTGGCTGTGTTTCAGTATTAGGTTCAAACTTAAATTTCAGTTCCGTAGAAATATTGTGTTCCGATTGAGATATCGTAGCAGATTCAGAATTTGATTTCGCTTCGTTTAAAGATTTAAACTCAGTAACAAATCCAGGATGTTCATTTTTCCGAATTTGAAAGTTATCATTCGAAGGCCCACTCCTACTTTGAATGGAATTAGAATTTGGGTCTGTATCTTGCACAGAAGGCTCAAACATTTTTATATTACTAATGTTATTAACAGATAAACATTCTTTTCCAGTTTTATCTAACGTTTTACCTTCCGAACACGAACACATAAATGTTCCAAGCAAATAGTTATATTTGCAAATTTCGATGCAACCTCCATTTTTAATTTGGCATTCATCTTTCAGAAGATTCATCGCTATATTACTGAGACTGAATTTTCCAACTACGTTTCCGTTCTTTCTTAAATTTTGTTCTGCATACATTTGCGTGATTTCTGGATTGCTCAGTAACGGCCGACTAATTCTGAATCTTACTTCTGCATTGTCGCGAATTTCATAAACTTTAATTACTGACGTATCTTTTAAACGTATTATTTTTTTAAGGCTGTTTTCGATGTCATGAGCAACATCTTTAAATACTATTGACGTAGGATCTTTCAGTAATTCATTCCATTCAAAATTATTTAATTGGATTATTCCACTAAAAGCATTTTGTACTGTTTGATAGACAGCCTCATTTATAGTCGGCCATGGTGAAAAGTTTGATGTATGAGGTGGAGGACTTAAGGGCGGATTTTTAACGTACAGTTGACTACCAGCTGTGTGAATATCACTGAATTGGCGAGAATTTGTTCTATGACCATTTTCTAGAGGTTGTGAAGTTTCCTGAGTGAGTAAAACTCCAGCTGAAACAGATAAATGTTAAGTTTTATTTTGCTTGACTTGTTTCAAACAATAAGTCATATTGAAAAATTTCTCTTACTTGCAGTGAGAATAGAAATTATCACAGCTGCAGATAATAATAAAAAACCGCAACTCCAGCAAAACAATCTTCTCCAATATGAACTTTTGGACCTTTTATCTTTTGTGACGTAAAGTTTCTCCCCTCTAAAATATATAATATGCATTTTTAAATAATAATTTAATTCAATTTCTTGTATATAAAGGTGTTTATTAAAGATTTTTGTAAACTGCTGTGTGCGTCTGTGTAGGGTTTGGATAAGCCACTTGCAATTCTTCTGTAAATAAATTCACAC
Source organism: Synergus magnus (assembly GCA_032275165.1). NCBI lineage: Eukaryota > Metazoa > Arthropoda > Insecta > Hymenoptera > Cynipidae > Synergus > Synergus magnus. Next base: position 11,868 of record JAUESH010018093.1, read on the forward strand.
TCATAAATACTTTGCCTTCTGCTTACTTGTTCAGGTTTATTAATAACTATTATTATTATTACCAATCCTTGACCAGAATAGTCGTCGGAATGTGTTTCAAGTTGTAAGGTGTTTATGGTGATTGTTTTTAACTGTCTATCAGATAATTACGTAGCTTAGTTGTAGAGTTCGGGACTGATTCACTATGGATCACTGGTTTCAGTCTCAAGGCATGCACTTTTTATGAATTTTTTTTGAATTGATCTTGACCATGCATTCAGATGAGTTCAAGAATGATAAATAATTCACCTGAATTCTCCCCAATCTGACTTTTTTACTGGAACAGTTTTAATAGTATTGACGAATAGTTACCTAATATATTTTCGATGTTCATTCACAGGTACAAAGTATTCTTCGTAAGGATCAGTTATTATTTCACAAGCTTCCTGACACTTCATTTTTAAAGCATTCGTACTGGTGTAAGGCGTCATTGATACCAATTCCAGATTCACGGCTTCTATCTGTTCTTTTTTGTTTGCATCTAAAATGAACGGGAATACATGTATTATTAATGTAGTTGCTCAATAATTTAAATATCAATCTTTTTAATTTTTGTTTTTATTCATTTTCCTTTTAATTGGACATACTATTTTATTGCTTGCTTTAATACATAAAATTTAGTCAATTAATATACATTTTAATAAATTTTTTACTTTATTTTATACCGGGCAAAATATAATTTTTAGTTTCTACTTCATGATTGTTGAAGCGGTATGCAAAAAAAATTTAAAGAAGGTCACTATTGTAGAATCGTTCAAATCACCACTTCGATTCAGAATCTTACTTTTAAATTTTCAAAATTGCACTGTTTAAAGTGCCCTTCAATCAAGAGGGGTTTCTTGATGACAGGACCGACGTTGACTTAAATTTTCTGCAAAAAATAAAATATCTATACCAAAATGCGAGAGTGGAGAAGAGGTCAAAATTGCTAGAGGGAAAACGAGGTAAATAAACACTTACATTTTCTAACAAGTAAACCTACGGAACTGTCACTCGCCGAATTTGATGAAACTTTGCATAGAACTAGGGAAAAAAATTGACACGTATTTTTTTATATTGGCTGAGAAACAATTCTTAGGGTAGAAACAACACGGAAAAAATAAGATGAAAAGAAATGGCTGAATTTACCATTTAAAATCGCTCTGAACACATTTTTCCTGGAATT
>JAUESH010018110.1:0-13068 GCA_032275165.1 Synergus magnus
TTAATAAATTTATTCAACATTTTTTTTTCTTTTTCGAGAATCTCACAACCAGTTTTTTTGTGACTCCTGAAAATACCAATCATGAAAGACGCATAATTTACGAGAAAAATGAGTGACTCATTTGACCCCGTATGCTCATCTCGCCCCGCTCACCCCTACATATGACTCTAACTCCAAAATATTATCTCTTTATTTTACTGAAAACATACAAGTATTAAATACCATTCTGTGACATAGTGACTATACTTTTTAAACTAGAAATAAGAATATAAAGTGAAAAAATGCCCAGTTTATTTTTTTTTGATAAAACAAAGAATTAAAATTCTAACCTGAATATTAACATAAATATTTAATTTTTTGTACAAATTAATACAATTAGACCCTTTTTTAGCTCTGTATTTACTCGTCTATTTAAAAAGTATGCACCGTTCTGCCGCGAAAAAGTATCTTATACTAAAATCTTTGTTAACCAAAGTTAGAGCTTGATTCAAACTCATTTAAGGACAAACTTTATTTCTTTGGGCATAAGACACGTCATTGAAATTCCTAAATAAATCCTTAAAATTATTTGGAAACACAAAAGCTTGTTTGAAATCCACAAAATGTTTTGAAATATTTTGCAAATCCTTTGAATCCCATGAAATTCTTAATAACATCCACTGATCTATATAATAACTGGATAGCGGATGGAACACGATTTTTGCGACTAATAGAACGCCATTTTGATTAGAACTATACCCGCTTTCGGGAAACTTCGTGGACTGTTCGCAAAACTTCGTGGACTGATCGGCAACATTCGGTTCTTTGCGATAAAAAATTATCGAACATATATCATATATCGAACATATATCGAGAACATATCGAACCGAATGTTGCCGAACAGTCCACGAAGTTTCCCGAAACCAGGTATAGTTCTAATCAAAATGGCGTTCTATTAGTCGCAGCACTTTTACACGGCATCCGCTATCCAGTTATTATATAGATCAGTGATAACATCTTAAAATTCTGAGAAGCCTTTTAATTTTTTTAATCTCTACTAATCTTTACAATCTACTTTTTTATTTCTCTAACCACTACCACTACCATTACTCCTACTACTACTTCCACATCTACTACAACTACTAATACAAAAATCTACTACAAAAATCTTCCGGACGCTTGCGCGCTTAGCTACCTTTATGGATGCTATATACTTTTGTTTTAATTATTTTAGTTTTAAATGAAGAGGAGAACTTATTTACTTAAAGTTCTATCGACCTTAAGGAACACATTCTCATCATGACACTCGCGGTTCGCGCTCGGCCCTGTTCCCTATATAATAGATACAAATCAATAGTTAACGAGTTTGAGCGCGCCTAAGACGCACGATTTGTTCGTAGCGCTTCGCGTTCTGGAATATTTGATCTCGAGTTTCGATACTCCATATTATTTTTGTAACAGTTTCTCATATCTCACGTTTTTTGTCGGGAGAATTTTATTTTTTATTTTTTAAAAACATTTTTCACGATTAAAACGAAAACCACTTACTTTATCAAAAAATGGTCACAGGAAGATTTGTAGATCTTTTAAAGACCATTAATTATATTCCTTATCATTTTTTCTGCATCTCGCGTTATTTGGCTCAAAATTTGAATTTTCGATTTTTCAAAAAAATTCAAAAAGTTTTTATGCCATTCGTGTTCTTCCTACGCGCCTGAGGAGGAGTTAGAAAGAGATAAATGAGGATAGGCGAGAGATTGAAAAAGATAGAAAAGTGGGGATTAAGTGAGATAAGAACGAGGTTTGATTGACGAGAAGATAGAAAAGTATAGACAAGAATAGGAGATAGATAGGAAGGAATAAAGAAGTGGGGATTGAAAGAAATAGGAGCGAATTGTGATTGATAAAGAGATAGAAAGAGATAGACAGTGATAGGCGAGAGACAGAAGGGTTCGCGAAGTGAGGATTGAAAGAAATAGGAGCAATTTTAGTTTAGATGGAAATAGAAAGAGAGACTTGAATATGGTACAGAGGGTCTAGAGACAGTGGCAACCGAGTTTGACTTTGGTTTGACCTTGCGTGAAATAATGTACCACTTGCTAATTGGTGCCGCCATTGTTAGGGTCCTTCTGCCACATATAGGTTACATATATATACACATGCATATATTCATATATGTGTTCATTTCATGTACAGGATTTGTGTTTGTGTAAGTAAACCGTGCACTTAACCTAACCTGCAAAATAACATGGCGAACCTGCCCTAACAATGACGGCTTCCAGCTAATTTGCCACACTGTCTCTAGAATATGGGATATTCTTTCCCATATTCTTCTGTAGAATATGGGAGAGATAGATAGAGATAGAAAAATGCGGATTGAAGAAGATAGGCATATATGTGGATTGAAATGGAGAAAGAAATGTATAGAGAACTGGATATAGAACTGGATATAGAAAGGGACGGACGGGGATAGGCGAGAGAGATAATGGGATAACGATTATTTACCTCTTTCTATCTTGGTGATAAAAGGAGATAGAGAGGAATATGATTCATATTTCTTTACTTCCAGCAGAGTCAAGACAATCTGACAATGTATGCAGCTTCTCATGCTTTTCAAGATTCTTGTGGTCCTTTAGGTCATAAAGTATTAGCGAAATTAACAATGTAATTTTTCTCTTTAACCCTCTGCCTTGACCAGCGTATCCCCACTTTGTAATCTATACCACGTGATCCTCTCACCGATACAAAATATATGAGTATTAGTGCAAGAGTTTCAGGGTCGTATCTATTAAAAAAGTGCATGGGCCCACTGAATAATATATTTTTTTAATAATACATATATTATTAATAACAAGTATTAAAAATGAAGTATCAGTATCAAAGTTGAAGAATATCTCACAGAAATGCTTCAAATTGGATAAAAAGTGACAGATTTATGATACGAAAACCATTAGGTGGAACATAACTTCAAAAAGAAACGTCAAATGGTATAAAATACAATAGGGAGGAAGAATGGTTTAAAATTTATTTAATTTACAGTTAATTTAAGGTGACAATGTGCTTTAAAGCAATTGTTTTGAAGATTTCGTGAAACATTTGTGCTCAAAAATCATTTTGTATTTTATAATGGTAAAGAGGAGAAGTTACGTTTCGTGACAGGTAAGGAACAAAATCATACAAAAAATTGAGAATTCCCTCATTTTTAATTCATTAGCCTTTTTAAATTATTTAGGTTATAATTTTTTAACGAAGTACTTACATTTTTTATGAAAAAAAAGAAGAAAATAGTAAAGTGAGAAATTTTCTTCCTTACCTGTCACGAAAACGTAACTTCTTCTTCCTACTATTTAAAAATACAAAATGACCTTTTGATTACAAAAATTGCACGAAATCTTCAAAAAAATTTCTTTAAAGCACATAATCACCTTAAATTAACTTTACATTAAATAAATTTTAAACTATTCTTCCTCCCTATTGTATTTTATTTCATTTGACATTTCTTTTTGAGGTTATGTTCCACATGGTGGTTTTCGGTTCATTAACCCGTCACTTTTTATACAATTTTAAACAATGTTGTTAAACATTCTACAACTTTAACACTGATACCTTGTTTTGGCTATTTTTCAACGATATTTTACTTATTATTTAAAAAGTTTCAATCAAGGGGCACTACTTGCATACCTCAAAACAGCTATACGATACAGCCCTGTCGCACTCACACACATCACGTCACGTAAATGAGCACTACTATTGGTTGTTCCCTTTCTACGTGCCTGATTTGACGATTTTTGACGATGACGGTCGAATGACCAGGCAGAGGGTTAAAGAATACGAAGTCTGGCATTGGTTTGGAAGTAGACGAAGACGGTAGTGGCGATGCAGAGGACAATTATGTCATTGAAAATTAATAATTTCTTTGTTTTGTGTTTAAAAAAAGCTTAAAATTGATTTCATATTTTCAAGCACATTGTTTATTATCATTTTCTAGATTTTAACTATCTTATGATCGCTTTAAGGCTGATGGGATTTGAAAGCCATCAGTGTAGAAAAACTCTAATTCTGTTAACTTTTCATACATAAATTTGCTTGCGTTTTTGAAGGCAAAAAAGGGAAAATTTATCTTTTTTGGTAGCACACATAGAGAAGAAGAGTTGACAATTTTTCGCGAACTCACCAGTTTTTTGAGGAAATCATTTATAGTCCTAAAAAAGCGCGAGATAAGTTGACGCCAAGAAGGGCGGACATTTTATAAATATTGACAGCTGCGAATTCACAGAGACATGACTGAGAAACACTGTGCTCCATGAAGGCTCAATTTATTGTCGTCATTTCTATGAAAATGTATGAATAACAAGATTGTTTTAAATTGATGATTGAAATTTGATTTGTCGATAAAAAGTTTGTGTGCTCATGTTGAAAATGAATTTGATTTGTTGCTAAAGAATAGGCATTATGAGAAATCTCCGAAAGTGATGCAAAATATTCGAGAGCTGGGAAATTGAAATGCAAAAATGACTGTTGGCGCTCAGTTTTTCGATTCAATACCAGGATGGAATATTTGCATGATGTGACGGAAGATTATGCAGAGATGCTATTCTGAGCAAAAATAATTTTTAAGTTTTGAAAAAGAAGAAAGTTGAATGTTTATTTAAAATTAAATTTAAGATGAGCATTTAGTTGATTTGAAATAGACATATTGAGATCTGTGCAGATTCAAAGAATTATCGTAAAAGGATTTCGACATTGCGGAAAAGTTCACCTTGGGAAGAATTGATGTTATTTTGCAAAAAAGAAAATGTGGGAACTCGATGAAAATTTGGAATAATGTTTGAGCAGAAATAAAAGATTGTTGTTGTAACAGATTGCGATCCGAGTCGACCTCCTCGATAACGACGACGACACCGAGCACACTCCATGAGAATCTGTGAAAAAGGATTAGCGCAGTCAATTGCTCTAGACAGATGTTCCCCTAAATAATTAAAGTTATGGCAAAAAGAATATGTGAAGGCTAAATTATGCATTTTGATAAGATTAAAATGATTGCAGTAGTATTGAAATTATGATAAGCGAAAAAGAAATCGCCTTCACCGAACCCGCTCTTCCTAAAATAAAGCGAGATAGGACATAACCGGAAAGGTGATGAGATTCTCAAATTGTCGAAATTGACAATCCCAGAAAGATTTGTCGAAAACCCAAGAAATAGTTGTTAATTGAATTTAAAATTTATATATATCGACAAGAAAGTCTCGTTATTTAATTCACAATTCAAAAATGTTTTAAAGTGTTAAATGTGTCATGACGTTATGTAACTTTTGAAATTTGTGATGGCCGATAAGTGAGAGTTGACAGGTTACAAATTTAAAAAAAGTGGATTTGGACTCAGCACAAATAAAATTTCAAAATAAAATTTGTTATATAAAATTAAAATGAGCCTGCGAGTTAAAGCAGAAAAGCAAGTTGTGAAGCTACTTGCCGCGTGGCGAAAAATTTTGGAGTTTCATTTAACAAAGTTGGAAATATGTTGAAAGTTAAAACTTACATTGCTTTTTTATTGAAAATAAAAATTTGGAGAAGGGAAATCCCAAAATCCAAAGCGATGCCAATAGATGAAATTTTGAAAATCGAGGTGTCCCTCGTGTCCGTTGAGGCAGCTTGGCATGGGTAGAGTCCAAGATGGAGTTGGCGTCCTTCTCGAAATTTTCAGCTTGGCTCCAAAAATGATGTTGGCGGCGAAAAATTGGCTCAGGAATGATGGTGGTCTAGAATCCAAAAGTTTTTGGCACTTGATGACGCAACGGTGTTGCGAAGATGTTTGTGGGCAGACCGGGGTGCGACGGAGGTGGTTTTTAGTCGAAACGTGAAAATGGACTCGTCCAGCGTCCTTTTCTTTTATCTCACCTCTTCTGTGGATTTTTCTTCAGAAAGTTGCGTTGAGTTCACAAGGGGTCACCAATATAGGCTTAATATGTGTTGGCCTATTAAATATATTATTTATTTACTAGACTGGTCTAGGTCTAGAAATGAGTTCACATCACAGGTTAGTCACAGATAGAACTTATTGAAGACATGTGCATTGCACACACAGTCGAGAACACGTCGTACTCCTCCGGCTGCCCGTCACCAAGTATACGGGGCAATATGGCGGTGCCGCGAACATGAAGAATGGGGATGATTAGAGAGTCAACCCTTCGGCACGGAGTATATAAAATATATGCGATGGGAAACTCGATGACAAGTTCATGATAATGGTAATTCCCTACAACAGCCTTCAAAGAAATGACGACAATGGCTTGAGCCTTCATGCCGCTCAATACCCTTTTTGTCGTCAACTTATCACGCGCTTTTTTAGAACTATAAATGATTTCCTCAAAAAACTGGTGAGTTCGCGAAAAATTTTCAACTCTTCTTCTCTACGTGTGCTGCCAAAAAAAAGTTAAATTTTCCCTTTTTTGCCTTCAAAAACGCAAGCAAATTTACATATGAAAGATTCGTGTCTTTCCACAGATTTTGAATTGGGCTTTGTTTATTACAACAGAAAACATGCGAAATGTTTTTGCAAACAAAAGTTTTTTAATTTTTGAAGAAAAATCTTTGATAAAAAAAAAATTCGTCTCTAAGCAAACGTCTGAAACTTCAGCTAGATAGATTTTGACGGTTTTTGACAGTTTTTTCTTTAAAATTCCATCAGCCTTAAGGAAATTTACTAGAGGTCGATTACATAGCTTTTCTTACTTCTCACTGCTCATTAGCCATATTTTTTATGAACAAAACTATTCTTATCAGAATTCCATGAGGAAATTCTTTTTTGGAAGAAAATCAACGCAATCATCTTAAACGTTTTATCACATGACTGATGCCATCTGAAAAAATATCAGTGACGTTTGGACTTTGTTGACACGTAAAATGTGGCAAATGAGAAGTTGAAAGTGAAAGACAAGAAGTGAAAAACGTTATGTAATCGATCCTCTGGGCATTCTTTTCTCTGAAAGATAAATTTTTTTGTAATTAAGATATGGTGTTAAAAATATATGAAATTAAAGAAATATTAATATGCAACATTCAAGCCACTTTCATTTTATATAAAATATCTTGCAATGCAATATTTCGGCAATATTGCCACGCTAAATTCTAGCCACTTTCATTTTGAAAAAAAATGTAGCAATGAAATATTTAGACAATATTGCCGTAAAACGTTCAAGCAACTTTCAAGCATATGAAAAGTATCTTTCAAAGAAATATTTGGACAATATTTCTCCATCATATTGCAAATTGCGGACATTTCCTAATTGTAGACACATTGATTCAATATTGCATGCAATATTCCCAACCTTGCAAAATAATATTGCTGCAATATTAAGGGAATATTTCGTGCTATGGGGGCGATGTAACTGGGTAGTGTCGGATTCCTACCGACTAAAACCACCTCCTCCTTGCCCACCATTGACCTAGGTACCAGATTCGTATTCCATGAGAATCATAGGTTATAGGCACAGTACGTCCGGATGCTCTTATGAAGCGTAATCGCTCAGCCAAATGGAATTCTTTCTTGCACGTGTGGATTCCCTGGAATCCATTTCTTCCGCCAGTGCAGACGAACTTTCAGCTTCACATGGTTTTTTTTTTTTAATACATGATAGCTCTTTTTCATCCTGTTCACTTTTATCTACTTTATTAATCTGGTGTGTTTTTTGAAGCCGCTTTTTAGGAATTTTAATGCCATTCCCATTCACCGCTTGCACAACTTCCTGCTTCCTGTATTTCTCACTCAGATTACAAGTTTGTCTTATTTTTTCAGAGTTTTTCTCAAACAATTCAACATCGTTAGCTTTAGCGACTGTGTCTACAACCTGCTGAAGCGCTGAGCCGTATTCGGACACGTAATCGTCCACTAAGTGGTGAGGTTTCTTTATTTGGCGTACAAAATTCGACGCCATTTGATATGCAGATGTACCCTCTTTTGTCTTAAAAGCGCTTATGTCTGGGCGATGTGCAGACGCTTCAATACCTTGCTGATTCTTTCTAGTCGTCAGTGTACTGACACGATTGATAGTTGGGCTGCCTTCAACTATATGCACAACGTTAGCTTTAGCGACTATGTCCACAACTTGCTGAAGCGCTGAGCCTTGGAGGCTGATGTCTTCTGAAACTGAAGTTGTGTTGTATTCGGACACGTAATCGTCTACTAAGTGGCGAGGTTTCTTTATTTGGCGCCTGAGTTTACCCTCTTCGGGCTTCGAAGTGTCTTTGTCTGGGCATTTTCTGAATACACCATTATCTTCCTTACTATCACTAGTTGCCAGGGTATCGACACGAGAGAAGAATAGACATCCCTCAGTCACATCTGTATCTGTGCTCACTTTATGCTGTACAACAGCCTCACATATATTTCGTGACTGATGATTGACTGCTATGTCATTATGGTTTTCACTTTCATTCGTTGCAGGAGTTTCAATTGGTGACACAGTTTCAGTCACTGCAGCATCGACAGTGCTTGCCCCCGAAGATGTGCTAATACTCGAAACGTAATTCTGAGTTAAGAAAGATGGTTTCTTTATTACCCGTTTCGATCTTAAAGTTTCATTCTTAGTCCATTCTTCAGGAACTACAACTGTGTTGTTAATGTAACTTCCATCACTCATGTAAAGAATGTCACTTACTTCACTGATGTCACTTGCCTCACTTTCCGCGTACCAATTTTTTATGTTTTTCTCCGCGGGACGTACCTTTTCCTTTTTATATTTTTGCACCTTTCTTTGCTCAGCAGTGACGCTTTTTTGCAATTTCAATAACCTTGCATTTTCTTTCGCTTCAACAATACGTTGTGGATCTTTAACTTTCATGCTTCTCGCTAATCGACTGTCAATTAATTCTGGCTCAAGACAATCTTGCACAAACATGAGCAATTTTTCCTTCATATTGTTCTGAAAGAAATCACTATCTCTGCTTATTAAAATTATTCTATGATCCTCCTTAGTTTGTAACGATCGGTTTTTCCCCCTAATTAATTGTCTCACCGGACGCTTCAGTCTATGCCAGGGTTTAGGTATTTTAAAGACAATTGAAAACAGATCTAGTTTTATAAAAATAACAAAGAGATATATTTCTCCTAAAAATTACAATGCTAAATATTATCTAGTGTGAGTGTAACGGGTGTATGAAAAAGTGTGTGTATGGATGTTGTGTTAATCTATATTGAACAATTTTAAGTGTGAATGTTGTGTGAACGCGGAGACATTATCTTTAAATGTGTGTGTGTTGGGTGTGAATTAATCCATTTATTTTATATTCCTAAAATTACAGTTTCTTTCGGCGAAGAAGAAATAAGGAGAATCGCCGGGCGAGAGCCACACCGACCTCTCGGTGAGCCGTTCCCGGCTGAACTGACGATTGAGCGTCGTGCAATTAGATATAAAGGGTTAGACTGGAATGGCCGACGCTATGCCGGTGGTGGGGAGATAGAGTAGGGATGTCATACGCTAGGCGCTATGGTCAGGTAACGAAAACCTGATAGATGTGTGCGTGTTGAATGCACACGAGTATAACCTCTCGTTACAAGTTCAGACCATTAAGTAGCATTCTTCCTTATCTACTACTTCTAGTTGACCTTGAATCTGATAATAATACGCATGCTGTTCGTTAATGTGATTACAGCTTTTATCAGTAAACAGTTTGGTGGTCACTTTCATCCCTTCGTCGTAAGCTGTCGAAAGCTTATGATTCCTCGCATTATAAGGGCATTTTATCACAACAAGTTCACCACGTTCTGTAATCCCATCAGGAGAAGCTGCTAAGCCGAGATTATTTGAATCAATGCACAAGCCGCAAGGACTAATATTTGTTCCAGTTTGTGTGCCAGTAAATTTCTCGCCCTTTCTTCTTTCATAAGACCCCAATTCACAGCAGGTTGATTGCTAATATTGGCCGGTTTTCGTATACTTTTCACAATACTGTGACAGGACGTGTGTGGCTTCATTTTACAAACTTTGTGGAAGTTAGATGCAGTCAGAAATCGTTTCTTATAGTAGCCCCACTTGCCTTGAATATTTTGCTCCTGTGTAGCTTCTTTGATTTTCTCACGATTATCTACCATTTTCCGCAACGTCAATCTGTGGTCTATTAACTTCTCTGCATACATACCTTCATCGATATCGGGCTTGTTGCATTTAATACCATAATCTTTATCCGATTTACTTTTTTTAGTTTTTTGGGATTTTCGTTCAATTCGACGATTTCTCTGTTGATGATAACGCTGTTAATTCAGTTTCTAGTGCTTTCTTCAAATTTTCACAGATTTCTTATCTAGCTGCGAGATGATTCCTATTGCTCATTGATTTTATACCAACAGCAGCTTGCAATTTCACCAGTTGCGTATAACCAATACCAGTGTGTAAATTTCCCAAAGTGAGACATTCATTTAGGCGCATGCAGTTATCATCAACAGATGTTGTGTTGATGTTTGACTTCCATGTACACTTTTTGCAACTGAAATTGAAAATAACCTCTTGCCCTTTGCCCTCTTTCTTTTTCAGCTCGATATCAGTAGCATTACATCCAGGTGTAGTATGAGTTGTCAGGGCTGGGCTAAATTGATCCCAAAAGTGCTTGGGATCGATGTAGACGACCTCTTTTCGATCAAAATCTTGTACCCTCTTACCTGATCCTTTTCCGTGATTTTTCGTGTTACTTGGTTTGCGATAAGTTTTCTGTTTAGAACTTTCAGAACTTTTACCACTGTTACTACTCGATTCGTCCTCATTAGAATCCATACTTTCACTAAACGTGTTGCAAGAACCGTCCACGGATTCAGTATCCTTGAAGCTATTGCTACTTGTAAATAGATCTGAAGCAATATGTTCGCAAAGTTTTTCAACACTTGTTTTCCGTGATTCTCCATAATCGGAACTGTTGAATCGATGTTTCTCGCACACCAATGCTTCCATTGATCCGTACATTTGTCGAATGTAATTTACTTACACCCTCTGACACTTGTAGTAGGAAAGCTATTTCAATTGGATACAGCTCGTACTGATTGTTCTCGTTAGCTACATTGCTAAGCAGCACCTTAAATAGGGTATCTGCATTTACAAAAGCTGTTAAACATGCTGTAGGATTCTGACAATAATCTCGTGTTCCCCTTGCATCTCTTGCATGAGAGTCAAACATGTAGAAAAATCCGTTCAATTTCCAGACAGCGATCGTCTTTCCTTCTGCAGTTATAACTGCGAATCCATCCTTTTCAAAAAATGTACGTAATCGCGTTTGAAGATTCTGGAATAAATCATCAACCTGCTGAAAACTTCCCACTGTTCCCCATAGTGGTTGTCCAACTTTTATGAAACGTTTCAATGATCCTACACATATTTCTGTAACCACTTCATTGGCATGTAGATAGTACGGATCTCTCTCATTGATATTGACTGTCGTGTTTCAATACTTTTATTGTACACTTCATGTCCAACCGTTAACACAGTATCCACAACTTCTTTCGTCCACTTTGCAGGCTCCCTCTTAGTGCACATTACTATAGCAACTATAGCATTTGCAGTGCACTGCTTACCCCGTCCTTCACCTGTGAAGGTGAAATGGTTATCATCTTGACTGAAAGAACCTCTCAAAATTTTATATGAAGTATCCACATCTTCAAAAGCATTATGCTCGCTGCACTTCCTATGTACAGTAACTTGAGTGATTTCCCTTTCTTCAATATTTTCTTCTACATTGTTAAGTGCATCCCCTCTTTCTTGATCAACAATAGGGTAACTGTTCGCACAATTAAAAGCACTCTCGTCGGCTGTGTATTCAGTAGAAATATCACAAGCAATTGACGCATCGTCCGAAGAACATTTAACGTGAAGACTTGGACCAAGAGTCTCCTCATTCTCACTTGCACGTAATACGTGGACACTGTTAACGGCATCCCCTTTTTCTTGATCGAAAATTGGGAAAATGGTGCCACTGTTAACGCCACTGTCATCGTTTGCATATTGACTGAAAATATCAGAAACAAGAGACGCGTGTTTAGAATAAGCATTATGGGTAATACTTGGAAGGCCAAATAACTCCTTTTTTTCCCCATTCTTCTCATTCTCACGCCCAAGTAGTACACGTCCGTGTACTTTATCCCCATTTCCCCGAATCACGGATTTATTTTCCAAAGCTTGTTGACGTTTCCTGCGATACCTATATTGTAAAATAGAAAGAAAATTGGTTTCGAGGTTGTATCAACTTATGTGCTCTTTCAATGAGCACTTTTTTTCCTGGAAGCAAATATGATTTGCTTCCTCATAGACGGAGAGAAATCGAATTTAAAACCCTAATTATTAGTAGTAGAAATATAGTACTTATGTATAAGATAAATCTAGTAATTCATCTCCTTTTTTTCCATCTTATAAAGATTTTATTAGAAGGTTTAGACTCAATGGTTGGAGCTAGAGCAACGAAAGGTTGATCAGTCTGGGACTCTGTATAAGATCGCGTTTAGAATCGGCGGTAGGGCAGTAGAGCAACGAAAGGTTGGTCAGTTTGGGACTCTGTATATAAGAGTCAGGTACTCAGTGCACAATCGGATTTTAACGAGTCAAAAAATCAAATAGGGATTCATATATGCGTTATAGAATCTCGGTAGACGTTTTATTGCAGCACCTCGAAAAAGATGATGTAATGTAATGAAAAATTTGGAAAAAGAAAATTGTTTTAAATATAATAACTGCACTTAATTTATGTTTCGAAATACACAATCATTCGCACGGTCTCTTATACATATAATCGCACGCTTCGAAAAATCGCATTCGCTGGGGATTCGAACCCCCGACCCTAACATCCTAAAACCTATACGCACGCACTAACTGACTGAGCTATTTAACCTTTTGGTATTATAAATTTCGGAAAAAAGATTTAAACCTATCCTTATTTTTCAAAATTCAACAATTGCTAAAAACGAGTAACGACCGACTTACGAATTTTTTTTTCAAAACAATAGTATAAATTTATGTTATTAAGGTAAACCGACCATTACATGATTAATTTTATAGTTAATTAAAATAAATAGATATTTTTGAAGCTAGTCAGATCGCACATTAGTGGGACAAG
>JAUESH010018162.1:0-13047 GCA_032275165.1 Synergus magnus
GTATATACGCTGATTGAGTCAGTGGTATACTTTAGGCTGCGAACCAGCGAAAATTCCGCTGATTCAGATTTAGAGAGAATAACTTGAAGTTGTAAAAATGAAGACAAAATGATCGCGCGCGGTGTTGGTTTGCTAGTCTAATTTAAAAATTTTTAAGACTGTGTAGACAGTGGGTTTGAAATAGATGCACAAAGTGCGAGCTTGGCGTTTAGAAATAGTTGAAATGTCGAAGAGTATTAACGAGGTATCAGCGTCAAGGAGATACGTCGAGGAAGGTCAGTCGCGAAAAGAAGATGTTGTAACGTTGATCGATGTAGCCATTAGTATCGCGTAGAACCGGTGGATCTCATTAACGAGCGTCTAAGGTGTAATCACATATCAGGATAGTCGTCGAAGACGCGGACAGTGCACTTTCCTGTTGGTAGGAATATACCCTACCTCTAAGGGACGCGTGTGAATAAGCAGTCCAGGAGAAGATCGCATATCTGAGTGTTGATGTAATTCTCGCGATCCATTTCAGCAGAACCAAAGCATCAGTAGAAATGATATATTCCTGGAAGCCCTGGAAGCTGGAATAGCCGTTGCTTTAGGCTCAACCATTCCACTTCGAGAAATCACTTAAAATGACGTAACTTTTGTGAGCCGCGCTAATGGAACATCGTTGGAACATTACTCTTCGAAGAGAACTTGAAGAATACCCTGTCAGAATTTCTCGGACGATCGTCAAAGGACCGTTAACCCAATATTTATTCCCATTTTGCTCGATATTCTCAACTTAAGTTTCCTCCGCAGTGAAGCGAATAAGATTTTGCAAAAAACTTGATAAAAAAAACAACTAAAACAAAATACTTTACAAGTAAACTCCATTTAAATTTTGTGTAATTATTATCGTGATTGCACGATAATTCAATGCCAGTAGATCGATAATTCTTTGGATTGGATTACCTTTTTGTAATTAGGCTCAGAAGCAAATACAAAAGGAGGAAAGTAACGATATACGACTTCGGGAATCTGAGTTGTAGGAAATCTAATCTAGCCAGTTTTAACTCGTTGGTAACTCACGTAAATCTTGTAACACGACTTCCAGGGCTTGCTCGACTAACGAACGCTGAGGTAGCTTTCGATGCTAATAGGTTAACCTGGAACTCGTGCCCTAGGAGGTATGTAACTCGCCAAGTAAAACATTCTCAGCAACAATTCAAAGATTTTTGTCATTCGTTCACTCTGTTTTCGTGTTTGCAATTTTTTCCGACTTTTCCTAAGCGAATATCTCCCTTCTAGTCTTTTTCGATTTCTTATTGGTCTATGCAAATCGAGCGAAGAGCAAGGGGAACAGAACTGATATCGAGACCTCTTGTACGACCCAAGGACAGGCACTACTTCAACAACGAGACTCGTGACAAGGACGACTCTGGGACGAAGGGGGAGAGTACGAATGAGCAGGAGAAGAAATGACACAAAAGGAAGAACAAGAAACTTCATATTAAGGGTGGGCAATATATCGCGGTTAATGACTTCCTGCGGTGGTTTCTGGTCCACTGAATATTCCTGTTCAAAAGCACGACCTACCTCAAGGACACTTGAGGTAAGATAGAATAAAGTAACGTGATGGACGCTATGAAATTCAGATCTTCGTGCAAGCCTCGTAAAAGTCTATCTCGAGAATAATTGGCAAAATACGAGACATGAACGCAAAACGTTCGCAGACTAACGAATCTGAGCGACGTAAAAAATTGATTTATTGGCGTTTGCATTCTGACAACCTCGATTTCAAACAGAAATTGGTCCTTACTCTCTGTCGATCTTGAATTGAGGCAATTGCTTTGCAAGGCAGAGTGATTGCATCAATTTTTTCGATGTTTATTCCAGACGAGGCAATTCAAGATCAATGAGGATCAATACTTTTTCAGAAAAAAACGAGTTGATTTGAATACAGAGTTTGCTTACTTGTGAAATAAAAGAAGATCTGAAAAATTAAGGTAGCGATCCAGCTTTATAAATCAGAGTGCTCTATAATTTTGTCTCGAAATTGTAGAGTGCTTCGTATTTCTTGAAGAATGAAGAATTTCTAGGTAGTTTATATGTATAAGGAAGTATAAAGAACATGTATCTTATTGTCCTAGAGCTTGAACTCGGTCAATATCTTAGTAGATAACTGGAAGGTTAACCATCTAGAACTTACGTAATTATACTGCTTATGTTATGTACATTGCCTCACGGCACTTCTAATAAATTAAGCTCGTGATTCTGCTCGAAGCTTCGAGAGGGGCTCTATTCCCTTGGATACCGTCGTCGACGAAGGTAATTGCAGTTTTGTGGTTATGGTTAATGCGAGTTTAAACCGACCCGAAGTGATTTATCGTCGTTTGAAGATCAGCCCCTCGCAGCACGCGAGAATTTATCAATACCCCTTGGATATTTACATTTATGCATATTTACATACGCAGCAGCAGCAGAAGAAGGAAAAGAAGATGGTCATCGCCGGTCCCCTGAACATCCGCACTTTCTGAACTTGCATTCGCATTGGCCGGATAAAATGCACACTCTCCGGCTATTTAATATCGCTCTCAGATCGTCCGTATCCGGAGGCATAAATCGCGCATAAATCCACTGGACTTTCGCTGATGTATATTGCCCAGGATTCAAATATTAGCAAGTATAAATTTAGCCTGGGGATTCCAATCAAAGCTTGTGAATCTCTCTCTTGTAGATTCAGGGGCGAGATGAACGAAAAATTTATGATGGAAACTCTGAGTCTCTGAGATTCATCAAAAACTTTTTCTTCCGAAAACTCCAAGTCGAAAATTACTACACAGAGAGAAAGCTATTGGGCCAACCGTGAAAATGGAAAAATATGGGGCAACCATATCTATAGTTGCTTAGCCATTTTTTTTGGTTGCGCTGGCCAAATTTTGGCTGCTGCACCCATAACTATGGTTGCAGCAACTATAGATATGGTTGCCCCATATTTTTCCATTTTCATGGTTGGCCCAAGCATATCTTTTCTCTCCGTGTATACTTGAAGAAAATTCAACATTGTTCTATTCCATCATGAAAGATAGATATAGGGAGATTTAAAGGGAAGCCAAGGGGGTTTGGTCGGTTCATCCTCTTCCTCGCGTATACACTTTCTAATTACGCCACTGAGGCTCGCACTCACGCGAATAAAATATCCCAAGAGAATTACCTCAGGCGCCGTGTTGAGATCATCGACTTCCCCAACGTCACGAACTCCTGCGTACACTTTCGCCACTTGCACTTATATATGTATATACTATAATGTAAATTTAAATCAGCCCTAGGATCTTAGTTCCAAGGTCGTTCTTGTCGTGCGCGAACACGTTGAGAACATAGATGCATGCACCATGCCTTAACGCACTAACATATCAGCTCTCGGATGGAACGATTCAAATTTGCATTCGTGAACACGGGGGCTGAGACTGCAAGAAGCAGCTGCAGTTGCAGACCAGCGTGTCGATGCATTGCATATGTTGTATATGTAAAAGCGGGTGTGTGCATTCGTTCCGCGTTCGTCAACCGAAGCTCATTACGTCCACATTATATCTCATTAAATTCTGCAACTGACGTGAGTGGAAGGCATGCATTACCTCATGCGCTTTTCATTTTGTATTTTGCTAACTTCACTTGGGAGAATCACAGAAAATCCCAGGGATTTTTTCTATCTTAACTTCAGATAGGATAGATGCAAGTTCAAAATATTCAGGGTGTCTAGCGGACCGAGAAACCGGGAAAAACCTGGGAATTTCATTTAGGACTGGGAATTTTTTGTATTTTATCGAAAAATCGACTTTTTTCTAATTTATCTTCTCTTTATTCCATTTGTACTTTATCTACAATCGCAACGTTCCTTCGTTATATTTAAGATTTCTTTCAAAATATAAAGAAAATATTCTCCATAATGAATAAATTAAAAATATTTATACCAAGTGACAGAAAAAGTCTTGAATTTCGAAATACACATTTTTTAATTTATCTGAAAAAGATGTTAAACTTGAATGATATCGGTTAGCTAAAAATATATTTCAAACAACTATAGGAACCTTTAAGTTACGTAAAATGTGTCTTTTTGATATATTTCGACATTCAAGATTTTTTTTGTCTACCTGTATAAATATTAAAAATTTTTGGTTATGAAGAATATTTTCCTTATATTGTAGAAGAAATTCTGTGGATATTATACCAGGAAAGTAAAATCTTTCAGAGCCATTTCAGGCCATGAATTGTAATGAAGTTTTTTGTATTCTAAGCCCGATAGTAACTTCAAAATTTTTTTTCATTCTATCATACTATCTTTTGTTTCATTAAGATTTTTTTGCCTTTACTTTGTATTTTTTTTTCAATCGAAAACTGAGAAAATTTATATGCAGACCTAAAACGGTCTAGCGGAAACTAAACAATTTGTTGACTTTCAAAAATCACAAAAAGAAATCTATAAATTGGTTGGAGGAAAAAAAAATTTCACCGGGAAAAACCCGGGAATTTCAAATTACCTGTTCACTAGACACCCTGATATTGTTTCAATAATTATGAAATTGTTAAGCAGCTATTTATAAAATATATCACGTTTTTTATGCTTCACTCCTTAACTAATTCTAGTCATATAAATTTCAATTATTCTCGCCTCCAAATAATATAATTTGTGAATAGCTTTTAATTCAATATGTAATAAATTCAAGTTCAAGGATTGGATCTACAAATTGTCTTCTTGAGGATATTCCTGATATTCTGTATTTCAGTGAACATTTTATGATTAATTTATTTTAAGAAATATTGAAATTATTTGCACGATAAGCACACGAAAAGTTTTTACTGCGATAATCAAGTTTTAAAATATCACAATATTTCAGAGTAGATACTAAATATCTATAAAAACTTTTGTCATTTCCTGTTTCACAAATTTAAACTCAAAATGACAATTTTACAATTTATTTCAATTTACAACCATCAAATTTGAAAGCTTCATTTTAAAAACCTTTTCTTCTACTTTATTCAGTCTATTTTAAATTTGAATCATTACAATTCTACATATAATTCAAATTGAAACTAAAGAAATTCCATGCAATGGAAACAACTTCAAGTGGTCATATAATTTTACAAACTGAACTTATATAATAAACTGTCAAACTGGATACCAAAAAAAATCACGTAGACAACCCAAATGAATGAATACGAAGATTATTATTTTTTAATTAATTTATTATCCATCGTTCGATAAAAATTATCTAGTGGCGGATAAGTTTTATTTTCGAGTGCATAAAAACGCTGCATTTTTACCAGGATAGAAAAAATCCTTAGGATTTTCTGTGATGTGATCATTAAGATTATTATTATTATTCGGGTATGGCTGATAAAAGCTCCATAGCACCACGGTAAAACCTACTGCCCATCATTAAGATTAATAAAGCGCTATCGCAAACATCAGTTCGTTCCAAAAGCACAAAAATTACTATCTAGAGTTAATAAATTATAGGAATAGTTCTGGTAATGCGCGGAAGAAATTTATTTTGCAAATGCAATAAAAGTACCGTGAAATTCAGAAATGATTATAGAAGCTGGAAACATAAATTTACTGCCTTGAAAAAGGAATGTAATTCATATCTGGAGATGGCATTTGCTTCCAGGAACGTGTCGGAAATAAATAGCAAAATTGCATAGAGATATAAACA
The DNA here is from genome assembly GCA_032275165.1 of Synergus magnus. Lineage (NCBI taxonomy): Eukaryota > Metazoa > Arthropoda > Insecta > Hymenoptera > Cynipidae > Synergus > Synergus magnus. The sequence continues at coordinate 5,688 of JAUESH010018162.1, forward strand.
CGAATGATCACAGTCGGTGGTATATTTTTTGCAAGATACGGCCTTGCGTTGGAGCGAGAGAAGTGCGGAAGACGCCTGTGATCAAACGCAAGGCTTACTCTACACAACTGTAGGGTATGTAATCAACTTGCAGGCGCAGAGGCGCTACTCGATCCTGACGCCTCTAATGGTAGACTGTACAGAATTTTATTGCAGAGTCTGCTATTCCATTCTGTGTGCTTGTATAGAGCCGGGGTATTGTACTATTCGACACGATCGTATCGCGCGGTCGTTCATTTACCGCGCCAATGACAAGATCAGAAAAAGCATGACTCCCTGTTCGTTTCTTCCCACCCCCAACTATCTATCTCTTTCTCTCACGGTAGCTTTTTTTGCTTCTTTTTCTCTATCAAAAGGAACGATCGTCTAGTACGTAGAGAGACGATAATTCTGTCACCGGTTTATTTTATCTTCCTAGGTGACTGCACTCGCGATATGGTTGCTTCGACAAAAATCCACTGCCGATGAAATATCGCACCGCCTTTGCTCTCCAGTAATGATCTCCATGAGAAACGACACTAACCTCCAGGTTATCTGGTCCTCCAGCGGTTATAAATACAGCGAGTCAATTTGCAATGTTTAATCACTTTTTTAGCTAGTTAGTTATTTATTTACTTACAAACATGTTCCACTTTGAATAATTTAATTTAAAATTCAGTTTAGGCCATTCATTGTAAGTTGTTCAGTTTAAAATGTAACTGTCGTTTGCAACGTTTTTAAACGAAAATCAAAAATTTTTTTAAAAATTTATTATAAATCGTCTTCTATTGCTTAAATGGCTATAAAACAATACAATAAATGCTTACAAGCTGGATTTTTTACGCAAATGTGTTTTTACAACCCACGGACTCTAAAAAAAAACTCATAAAAAAAATTTCGAAGTACCCTTTAAATTCTCTGTTGTCAGATTTCTTTCCAAATATTACTAGAAAATGATAATGTGTGATACGAAAAAAAGTTTCTTCCTCACATTTTCACCGGTCTTGCTTAATTATCTCAATTTTTTAGAGATTTTTGTCATATTACGATGTACCAGAAGTTTTGAACGTTCAAATGAACGAAATATTTTTTCCCAATTCTATTTTATCTAGAAATATTGTTGCAACTAAAAATAACAATAGACATTACAATTTTCTTTTGTACAGAATTATTTTCAATGCAAATGAATCAGTATTTTAAAACTGTTTCTAGTTTAAAATACAATCACTACAAAAATTCATTCATTTGAACGTTCAGAACTTTTTAATCACTTATTAGGAGTTTGGGGGTGAAATTAAGCAGTCGGCCGGTGAAAGTATGGGGATGAAACTTTTTTTGGTATCACACATTATCTTTTTCTAGTAATATTTGGAACGAAATTTGACATCAGAGAATTTATAGAGAACTTGGAAAATTTTTTGAAATTTTGAGATTTTTATCTTATAACGAGTTTGTGGGTGAAATTAAGCAGTATAAGACCGGTGAAGATATGGGATGAAACTTTTTTTTTGGTATCACAAGTTATCATTTGCTAGTAATATTTGGAAAGAAATCTGACTATAGAGAATTTAGAGGGTACTTTGAAGTTTAAAAAAAAAATTTTTTTTTTTGAAATTTTTTTTAAAGTCCGGGGGTTGTAAAAACACATTGAAGTAAAAAATCCAACTTGTGAGCATTTATTGTATTGCTTTATAGCTATTTAAGCAACAGAAGACGATGTATAATGAATTTAAAAAAAATTTTGATATAAACTTTGCAAACGGCAGTTACATAGTTTAAAAAGCTTTTGAAGAATTCGGAAATTTGAAATACTTTGGAGGCGCATGAATATTCCCAAATTCTATTTTCCCCAATATTTATTTTACCGAATAGTTTTACCGAATCATAATTTCGGAAAAATGAAAATTGTGTCAAATGGCTATTCGGAAATTTTCAAATATAAAAATTATAACAAATTGCTATTCGGTAAAAAGATATTTTTTAAAATAAATATTAGGGAAAATAGAATTTAGGGAATATTCATGCGCCACCATTCTCTGCCCTGGGATAGAGGAAAGATCTGTTGTCAAGAACTGATCATTTTCAGACAACTTCTTCCATAAACGCTTGGATTACTCCTCTTCCTTACTTATCAGCTATTCATCTTATTTAGAGATATGTTTCCAAACATGCATTCTTGCAATACGAAAGTGGAAAATTATTGGGAGAAGATCATTGCCAGGAGTCGCTTTGCCCCCGGCTCTTATAACATCATGTTATACGACTTCCGTTCTTTTGAGTGTAGAGAAAAATGAAGAGTAATATAGAAGCATCTAAAGTACAAAAGTATGCCAATCAAGTTTGGCCTTTACTCTCTAGCCTATACGTCAGTAATGTCAGTATCGAACGTCATATAAGGATTTCATATTCACATACATCCTTCATAAATCTTCCCTTGGCTGCATTTATCCAGAGGAACTTGAGGCTAGAGGAAACAAAAGGAGAAGGAAATGTAGCAAAAGAAAACAAAAGTAAGGAGTATAGGTGTTGGTTGGAGATAACCGGGAAATTCTCTGTCGTTAACGATCATCTTTTGCGACGCAGAGTCGCCATTAAAATGTTCCTGCTGGTTTTATGGCAAAGTCTGACCGGCGTTTATCATGCTCGTAATACCCTACACCCCTTTTCCTATACGCCCTATTCTTTGCGATCGCAGCTTCTTCACCATGTCCACTTCTCTCTATTCTATATATATTCACTTTCACAAGGATAATGTTCCCTTTTCTCATACAGAGAAAATTCATGATAGCATGATACAGAGACGATCCATGGGTCTAGGGAAATCAGAGAAGGCGGTTAACTAAAAGGGCGCCAGGTATTGCTTTTATAATTAAACCCGTCTGTCGACATTCTTTCCATCAGCTGCATTTTTTTATCTATCGAAATGCAGGCATGAGATGAGTCTATAAATATCTACTTTATAACCTTAAATGACATTAAGCGGTTGATTGCATGAAGTACGTTGATAGCTCATTCCTTGCAGTTCGAGATGATCAGAGCAAGGGTTAATTAAGATTTAGTGCACGGAAAGAAGACGGGATTACGCGGTGAGTGATGTTTTCGATTGAAACCGACTCCCTCGGGAAGGACGTGCTGTGCATGACAGGAGGTAATGGAGATTGTCGATTCTGGGGTAAAAATTGCGATCTCTGGTATCAGCTGGAGTCCGCGTAACGCATATGTGCGGTTGTTGGTGCGGTCGAGCTGTGATTACCGGTTAAATAGATGATTGCCGTAATCATCATGCGCCTCTACATTCAAACGCAAATTACTTTTACAGTTAAATTCGCAAAACAAGTGATTCGATCTCCTACATTGATTAGGTTGTTTATAACAGAACTTGAATTATATACAACTATTTCTAGATGCCTCCTGGGATTTGTCAATAATTAAGTGCAATTAACGACATGCCACTAGAAAAATAAAATTCTCGCGTGTATTCTAAAAGCCACTTAGAGACTCCAACGGTATTCTAAATATATGTCAGCATCTATTTTTAGTTTCATTCTGTCATGAGTTAAAAAATTTGCATTCTGATTAAATGAACATTAAATTAAATTAACTTGAACGAGTGATCTTACCTTGAGCGTTTGTAACTGTGAAGTTGCGATTAGTCAGCACCTGTAACAAAAACAATAATTCTATTAATATTTACTAAAAAAAGTGGTGTAATGAAATGTCTCGAAAATCTCGCATACATTGTTGTTGCGAACCTGAATGGCTTTTGAATGACTTGAAGTTGTAAGAAGGAAAACAAAATAATCGCGCACATGTTGGTTTGCTGGTCTCTTAAAATTTTACGAAAAAATTCGAAATCCTTCAAAATTCGTTAAAATCTCTTAAAGTTCTTAGAAACCTCTTGAAATTCGTTAAAATTCGTGAAAATAACTAAAAATTCTTAGAAATCCTCAAAAAAATTCCATGAAGCCATTAAAAATTCTCCAAAACTTTTTAAAAATCAGAAAAATTTCTTGAAATCCCTTAAAATTATTAGAAATCTCATTAAATTTCATGAAATCTTAAAAAATTCCTCAAATTAATTTTTTTTAAATCAGAAAAATCTCTTGAAATTCCTTAAAACTTTTCGACAAATTCAAACTCAATAAAATATTTTAAAAGTAATAAAAATTTCTTGAAATCCGTTAAAATTAGTGAAAATCTCTTAAAATTCTACGGTAACATTTAAAATCTCTTTATATCCTTTAAAATCCACTAAGATTATTATAAATTTGATCAAATTCCATGAAATCCGTTAGATTTTCTCTAAATTTTTATAAAAATCAGAAAAATTTCTTGAAATCTGTTAAAATTCGTAAAAATATCTTAAAATTGTTAGAAAACTCATAAAATTCCATATAATCTTTTGACATTTCACAAAATCCTTTAAAAATCATAAAAATCTTTTGTGTTCACTTAAAATCACTTAAAAATCGACAAAATTCCTTACAATTCGTTAAAATCTCTTAAAATTCCTTCAAATTTCACAAGATTCGAAATCAATTAAAATCCCTTAGAATTCTTTAAAAAATCTCTTAAAATTTTCATAAATTCCTTTAAAATTCCACAAAATATTCTGAAATCTCTTAAAATTCTACGAATCCTTTAGAAATCCTAAAATTCTTTTGAATTTAGTAAAAATTACTTGAAAATCCTCAAAATCCCTTAAAATTCTTAGAAAAATTTTGAAATTCTTTAAAAAAATTGTTGTCACGAAATGTCTCGAAAATCTGACATACATTGTTGTTTCAAATTTGATTGGCTTTTGAATGGCTTGAAGTTGTAAGTAGGAAAACAATATAATCGCGCGCGTCTTGGTTTGCTACTGATCTCTATAGTCTATGATCTTCTAAATAGTACCTATTTAGAAATTTAACTCGTGACTGTGCGACCTTTTGATACAATTGTTAAAATTATCTTTCGATCTGGACGTCAAACTTTTTTTCTGTCATCTGTCAGTTTCTTGTAAACGAGACATGGATATTCAACGATCCTGATCTTTCTTTTTACGATCACGTCGGGAATAATTCTCTGAACCGCAGCAGATTGCCACGTGATCTTGATTCATTCTTGCAGTCCAAGACAAAAAAGGATCCGGTCCTCTGATTTGGCAAAGGCTCCTTTTTGCGGATTGCAACAGTGGCACCGCAGACGTCGAAAACGATCGTGTAATTGCTTTATTAGCCGAGCGATTAGTTGTCGTTCACGAAAGAAAAGAATTTATTGTCAAGCTCGAATGACGTCCTTCTAAGACCGTCATCCTCACCTCCGGGTTCCTTGAACCTCATCAATACCTAGAACTTGTGGCTCTAGGATCAAGGTTCTAGGATCAAAGCAAAAATCTTGGTTGGCTACGTTTACTGTGGACATCTGTCGTCGAGTAATGTCTCATTTGGGAAGTGTTTTACCGCAATGGTCACGCTCTGTCAAAGTTGTGGCGTCCACCTGTCCGCAGCCATAGGCAGACCAATATTAAAACATGTATTTTGCAGAAATTTACGGTTTGTCTGAAAACAATTTAAATTCCCACATTCCAGCATATTCTCTTTTCGATTAGACGATCGATTCACGTACCACTGATGCTTCCGATAATTATTGCATGTAGGCGTAGTAGCAAAACTACTATTATCATTAGCACATATACATATAAAACCCGCAAACCTCTGCCGATTTGCAATGCAGCAAAGGGGCCACGACCCTTGGCGGAGGATGATTTTGCTATTTTATCTCGCGGCAAAGACCTATGAACCGTAATGCTCTCGGCATAGCTGCACCCGGAAGGCTCGAACCTGAAATTTTTTGTAACTCACTGCCCTCGCCTTTGCGTTCGAGTAATTGGTGCTAAGAATATAAAGATTATATTACTTTTGGTAGGAATTACAAATTAAACTCTTTAAAAAATTGGTTTTATATGCTTGGTTTTGAAGAATGACAAGCATATTGTTGGATGCTAATGATAGTTGGCCAGTTGAACTTTGAAGTCTAAAATACACTCTTATAACAAAAGAGCCATCAATCAAAAAGAGTCAGGCTAGTCGCTACCGGTGATTTACCCTTATCATAATTCACATTCACTTTCATATGGGTCTTAAATCTTCTGAATGCTATGAATGAAGTAACGTGAATCAGTAATTTCCTGGCCATCTTGTCAGATTAGGGAATATACCATTAATCATGTATGAACTAGATAAATTAATTATCATCATTTCATATAAGACATCCTAGGTATTAAATGACAGGCTTGGTTTGATCTTCCCGTTATGCAAAACCTGATAATACCTTACATTTAAACCATTATGTAGTTTTAGAAGCCTTCCGCCCACCTTACTAATGCTAACAGAATCGTTTTCCAATTCTTATACAAAAATTACAGTATTTTCTGAGAATTGCTCGGCGCATAGCTCGGAGGCAATAATCGCGTGCTTCACCTAATTTCCGGGCGAGTGCGTAATGCGTGGCACGGTGTGATGCTGTCGAGGATGATGCGAAGGTAACCAGAGGATAACGGTACGGTCGAAACCTTTCGTGCCGCGTGACTCATTGCTAGGTGTTCACAAAACAATTAATCACGTCTCACGCCCGTTGCGCAACGAGTTGCCCGGGCTCGAGCTTTTCGAACATCTCACCTCTTGGTCCCGTTAGATTCGTCGGGAAAAGAGTGAAGGAAAAACTCAACGTCTTCGATCATCGTCCTTAGAAGAAGAACCTTAGGTACGTTCTTCTCCTCCTGCTTCTTCATCCTAATCGCCATCATCCAATTTCTTAGACTACTCATACACTCCTACGCCGCCCTCGTGATCCAGGAAAAACGAATCTGACCCAAGACCTCCGGCGAATTCACGATTACATGTATGAACAGGTTTACCGAACTCGAGAAATTCAAGGTTCAGACATATTCTATCCAATCGTGACCACTATATTCTATTTGGTTCATTCAAAGGTCAGATTGAGGAATCGCCTTGCCAAACTGATAGAGTCCTAGGTTAAGAAATGTATTTACTGTTTTCGACCTTTGCAACTTGAAACTAGTGTTACTTGATACCCATTGGGATAGGGAATATTGATATACATAAAGTAATAAGATTGCGGTAGGGATGTTCGATTCCGCTTCGATTCTTGAAAAAAATCGAATTTCTTGGACCAAAAAGTCGATTTTTGAATGGATTCTTTACTATACGATTTTTTTGTGAATCAATTCTTTACCCTATGAATCGACGAACCGATTTTTTTAACTTTTAAAATTCTTTTACAGGGAGGCCACATGTCAGGGAAATGTCAGGGAAAAAAATTTTGTCAGGGAAATCAG
>JAUESH010018252.1:0-13033 GCA_032275165.1 Synergus magnus
TTTACATTCTCATCAGGGAATGTATTAGATTTATGTAAAATTTGACCCTCCCAGTTTTTGTCAAATGTCCACGTTTTTTTTTTTTAATTTTCGGGAATTTGAATTTTTGGAAATTTAAATTTTCGGGAATTTGGATTTTCGGGAGTTTGAAATTTTCGAGAATTTGAGTTTTTGGGAAATTAAATTTTCAGGAATTTGAATTTTCGGGTATTTTATATTTTCGGGAAATTGAAATTTCAGGAATTTGAAACTTCGGGAATTTTATATTTTCGGAAAACTGATAAATATTTCGGAAATTTGAATTTTCGTTAAAAAAAATTTTCGGTAATATTATTTTTATTCGGGAATTTGAATGTTCGGTATTTTTCCCCATTGGGGATTTTGGATTTTCGGCAAAAAGATATTGTCCCAACACAACCTACATAATACGCGTACTCGCAAACATGCGCGTATACAAGAGGCTATTCAGTGAGATATTCGCTTTAATTCGGGTTTTGAGCTTGCGCGTAGCTTTCGAAAGGCGCGTTCTAGGCTCGTCTCGTCCGGAACGAGACGTACTACTTGTCCCAAAGCTTTCGACAGGGACAGAACGCGCACAATAGGGGGGGCTAGTGGTGGGAACTAAGTAAGAGGGAATAAGTTAGATACGAAAAAGTAGAAACAAGACAGAAAATAAGGGCAAGATTCGTTTCCTGGAGTTGATTTACCAAAAGGGCGCGAGGGGTAGCTCCTGATTTAGCTTGAAAAAAGCTGACTCGTAAGATCGAACCTGAGCTTCGAAAAGCTCGGTTCATCGCGAAAAAACCGGTATCCGCGGTAATGTAACTGCATTGCAAAAGGGCGTTCTTTCTACGCAGTGAAGATTTTCCAAGCCCATGGCTTAAAAGAAAAGTGAAAAGACGCTGAACCAGGGAAAGCAGCAATTTTCTTAAGTACCAAGTTCGTCTTTACCAGCCAGGTGAGACTCTTTCTCTAAAATTCGGAGCTGAGGTACACAGACAGAATGTTTACAGATAAAAATATATTTTTCCTCCTATACTGTCATCTCAATATTATTCATTTGTTCAAATATTTGATCCCTGGATTCAATCGTTTCCGGAAAGTTCACCTTCTTTTGTTCTAATTCCATTGTTTTACGATTTACAAGTTGCAGAAAATATAAAACGAGTACCTCATCTCCAAAGTGAATTTTGTTGTTAAGCTTGATTATTTGCTTGGGGTCTTTTATTTTGGGAAAGAGGAAAGGTTCTGTTCGTGTTTATTTTCTTTTCGTGAAAATGTGGAGTGAATTTTGTATGTAGTATTCAAGAAAGTCTTTTGAGAAGTGTGTACGTGACCTCAGAGACAGGAATGAAATTTGTAATGCGTATCTTACATCTGAAAGATTGTTCATAAAAGATTTCAGGATTTGAATAAAAAATAAATGCTGGAATTAATGACAGGCTCTGGAGTGTACAAACACTGTAATTCTGAAGCCTTGTGAACGTAAACAAAACGTCGGAATGGCAAGTGTATTCTTAAACGAGCTTCCACTGATTCTTGATACTCTGAAATTTTGGATTTCTCCTATGAGAAATTTTGAATTCTCCTAATTATTTACCTTTATTCTGACTACTTTAAATGTTCTGTCATTTAAAAATGCACTCTTTCCTTTATTACCTTTGTGGAAATGTAATTAACCTGAGAAAATTACAGTAATTAACTCCATTTTTTTAATTACCGAGAGTGATGATTAAATTCATGCTGAAGGAATACATGAAAACTAAACTTTAATTACAAGCCGCACTTCATCTTGAAACTTTACCCAGATTGTCGCAAACTATATTTATCAACTTGTATACGAGATGTTAGGATATAGTAACAAGTTTCGTCTATGAGAAATCCTCAAAACTGCTAATTTTGGATAATTAAATGAGCAAAGCCAGTAAATGATGGTAAATTATAAATGAACCGTAATTTATCTTAATTTCTACGTCCTTTACCTGTTTTCTCAATTCAAACTCATTAAATAATTAATACAGTTAAAGTTTCTTGATCCCATCCGGATCAACTTTTATCAACCCTTGTTTTTCCCTGTAGTCTTATTTTCACTTTGCTTGTATGGTGCTTCGAAAAGCAGCTTTATACCGCAGGGGACGATGCCGTTCATTTTTATTCAGAGTTAATAACATGTAAATAGTCTCTTCTTTGAGCGAAAAAAGGCCGTCTTACTATGAGGAAGTAAATTTATATTTCCATAAACAAGGAAATGAAATTTGCTAGAATATTCGACTGAGAGACTTAAATTAAAATGTATAAATATATTAAAGCAGCGGCAAATAAAATCAATTTATTCTTCTTCAACGAAACCCACTTCAGAAGGGTGACTTTTAATGTAATTTAACTTTTCAGAAATAAATTAACGTGAAATGAATCAAGTTGAAAGAATATTTGGGACATCTTTTTGCCGAAAAACTAAAATCTCGAATGTGAAAAAATAAAGAAAAAATAATTCCCGAAAATTCAAATTTCCGAAAATTTAAATTCCTGAAAATTTAAATTCTCGAAAATTTTAAATTCCCGCAAATAAAAATTTCCGAAACTTTTGTTTAAAATTCCCTGAAAATTTGGAGCAATATTAAACACAATTTTAAAGAGAAATTTTGAATCTATATTTTTCGGGAATTTGAAAATTCGGGTATTTTATATTTTCGGGAAATTGAAATTTTGGTAATTTATTTTCGGTAATATTATTTTTATTCGGAAACTTGATTCAAGAACATTTTCTTATCCGTGTAAGTAAAGCTTTTTGACTTTACTGAACTATGAATTTAAGCCATAGCTACTTGAGAACATTTATTGCAATTTTTTACAGCACTATTTCACACTCGAGCCATTAAAGTACAAAGGCCAACTCTTCTAAACTTTAGTTTCCGTAATATTTCGTTAAGGTCAAAGGTCTTTGTGTCTGACATTTTTATATCCAATTCAAACCTCTTTCGTAGCTACAGATTGCTTCCAATAAAAAAATCTTAAGACGTGATTCAGTTATATTTGAATGTTAAAAGTCACGTCATAAATTATTTTACATTGCTCATTGTTCAATCTTTTTAAATTTAAAGTCAAAAGTATAATATTCTTAGGGAGAATGAATTATACTGATTTTATTTAACACTTTTACTGGGATAACATATTTTTGCCGCAATATTAAAATCGAGAATGTGAAAAAATATTGAAAAAACAATTCCCGAAAATTCAAATTTCCAAGCCAAAATTTCAAATTCCTGCATAAAAATAATATTACCGAAAATATTTATTAACGAAAATCTGAAATTTTCTGGAAATTCTAAATCCTGAAAATAAAACAAAAATTGGGAAATTGGCAAAATTCGGGAAATTGAGATTTCGGTAATTTTGGATTTTCGACAAGTAGATGTTGACCCCTTTTATTATTGGTAGATATGTAAGTCAAAGTTGTACTTGTGCCACTTTCGAATTTCAAATGAAAAGTAAAAATATATAAAGTAGAAAATATGAAAATATGCTTTTCTAGAAATATGACAGATTGAATTTTCAAGTATACATCTTTCGGTCATTACATTTAGAAGTACATCAGCAGCAACAAGTAACAATATTCAAATGACAGATGGAACACTTTTATCGGAGAGTAAAGACCACTTTACCTTTCCAGGAGTTTCACCAACGAGTCTTTCGTCAAGTGTTTTGCACATATCTGCACGAATACTCAAAGCTTTTGATGACGTAGACGAACCTTTTACCCGAGGGTACTCGACTTTCAACTGAGTTTGTATCTCCGATGCTAGTTTTTTCAGATCAAGACATTAACCGGGTACTTAAACCTAGTTTTTAAAGGGCAAAAAATATTCTTGTCTACATCCTTCCATTTATTCTATAATTATTTGAAAAATGGGATCACGTAAATTTACCGAAATTTAAAATTCCCGAAAAGTAAAAATTTCCGAAATAGAAAATTCCCGAAAGAAAATAATAATACCGAAATTTAAAATTCCCGAAATTTTAAATTCCGAAATTATAAAATTCCCGAAATTTTTGTTTAATGTCGGAAAATTTCACTTTTGGGAATATTTAACTTCGGGAATTTGAAATTTCGTTAACTTTCAATTTCGAGAATTTTAAATTTCGGCATTATTATTTGCTTTCAGAAATTTTTATTTTTCGGGAATTTTCAACTTCGGGGATTTTAAATTTCGATGATTTTCAATTTCGGTAAATTTACGTGATCCCGTTTTGAAATTGTGCATCTGAATGGTTCAAATTCCAAATTGTTAAATTTCAACGACCATATTTGAATGGATGCACTTGATAACTTTGAAATTGCTCAATTTCGACTACCTGTGCAAAAAACAAAATACATAAAGCTCGAAACTTTGAGTCAAGTCTCTGTCTTGAAATTATCAGTATCCACAAACTTCTAAAAAATACTGCACTATTCGAGAACTAAAATTTGCGTTGAGTGTTTAAAGTTACTTAACTATGAAGTCGTTTGCCGACTCCTAAAATTAGTTTGCAAGTTTCATTGAATAAGTTTTAAGTGGAAATTATTTATAGTACTCGCATTATTTCAAGAACTCAACTTTGAATACTCAAAATACGTTTTTATTGTCTCTTGAAAGGTTAACAAATAATTTTGTGACTGTTCAATTATTAATTATTAAGAAAAATGTTCTCTCCTTTTTCTCTTTCAAGTGGTCACTTTCTTAATATGAGGAAACTCTGCGTTCTATTAAAGCGAAATTCTTGAACCTTTCTTCAAAATTCATGCTGTAATTTAAAGGTCAAAGTAATTTATTTTTCATCTAAAAAGGTTCTTCTGATATTTATAGAAGGTTTATAAATTTACGTTACACATGATCAAAGAAAGTTGCTTTCAAACTCGAATTGGGTCGGATTCAGTCGAATAGAAATACTGGTTTTCAGCTTGGATTAGGTCGGATTCAGTTGGATTGAAATCCTTGTTTTAAAATAGGATTAATTTCGATTAAACGGATTGAAATCCTTTTAAAACGGAATAGGTCGGATTCAGGGGGATTGGCATCCTCGTTTCCACTTCTTATTAGATCAGATTTATTCAAATAGGAATTTTTTGTTCGTCCTCGGATTAGATTGAAATGAAACTGTTTGGTTCGGATACAAATTCTGGAATGAAATGGATTGAAAAGGATAGAATTTTTTCTATCGAAAACTTTCGCCTGGCTAACCCTTCTCAACTGTCATTTATTCGTTTTGACATAATTATAGGGTATAGAAGTTTGACTAAAAAGGCCTATAATAATACCAACTTTTGTTCTCTGATTCTAAAGAAGTGTTTCAGAGGATAAGATAGAAGCAACAGTTTTCATCTCCCTCTAGTGTGTCCTAGTTCGAAGTCATCCTTTAAAGTCGAACCCCCTTTTCTCCTTTTGTCAGTTATCCAGTTTCTCTCCCTTCTTTTAACATAAATTTCTCATCTTTCACTAAATACACTCTCCTCTCCCTGTTCTCAATTCGCATTGAAATTATCTGGCATTGTTGCACTACGAGGATTTGCACAGTAGGTACAGATAACGGACTTTGCTATTGTTGGTTGGGAGGTTTAGCAATTTAGTCAAACTCGAAGTCGCCTTTCACCGCAACAGATTTTAAATATTAAAGAATCAAAATTTTCACGGAATTATATCACAAATTTTAATTAACGAACCTCTGACTTTCATTATTTTATTGTAGATTTTTCATCATTTAATAATATTTCGCGTGATACGCAGTAAATTATGATAAAGCTATTTACATATTTATTGACCGCGTTTGCATTGTTTCCTGAAACATATTTGAATTAATTCAGATTGGCGTCTACGTTAATTTTATATACTGTTAATGATCGATTATAGAACCTAACATGGCGCTTAACCCACTTCTATGCAATCGCGAATTTAAATTGTTAATGTGCTTACGTTAATTTCGAACGAAATAATCAATATGCTCATCAAACTATATAGAATCCCCCCTAAATATGATTGATTCCTAAATCGACATTGAGATAGTTAAATGTTTTATCTACTTCCCTAGAGTTCTAACAATTTTTTCACAGCCCTCTGCATTTAAAAACATCCGATAAATCTTTTAATTTTCGAAAAAATCGTAAAAATATTATGGGATAACTTTTACGAAAATGACGTTGCCTTTATTTGACATTTTTATTGCACTTTGAGTTTTTTTAGAGAGTGAATAGTACCTACTCCTAAAAACTTTGTAAATAAAAAAATACCTCCTTCTGGAAATCAACATATATAGAGGAAGAAAATAACGAAAATGTATTACTGTGCAATAACCTTCGATCACTATGGCATGTACCAAGCACATTGAGTATATATATATATGCTTTCATGTGTGGAAAATTGCTATCCTTTACAGTAAAGCACGATTCGTTTGATGCAAAATACGGTCATTTTTCTCACATTAGAGACCTAGATATAATATAATGTTCCCAATTACTCATTCTCCATCCAGAGAAGAGGTTTTCTTTTCAAAATAAAGAAATTTTCTCTTTCACAATAAAGGACGGAGAATTAATTACTTAGCAAAGATGCCCATAAAATAATAAATTTTCATTAAAGCTCCTATCTTAAAAAAGTGATATTACCATATATCGAACACATTTTTGTCGAAAACCTGATTGGTCTGGAAATTGCGCGAATTATGTGAATATACCGAATTTGAAAACAATCTTCATATTATTTTCGTTTTCAAAACGATTGCTGTCAAAAAGGTTATATAAAGAAAGAAAATAATTTATAGTACTAAAAATAATTATTTTTAAGTAAAAAATAAATTATTATTAGTGAAGCAAAAAAATATTTCAAAATATATAAGGTTAGTGAACATTATTTGGGAAATTAGAAAAGATTACTTTTAGTAAACTTTTAATTTCATGGAATTTTGAATAATCTTAAGGAATTTAAAGTTAAATTTAACGAAATTTATTGAAATTTTAGAGATACTTAGTGATTTCACATTATTTTCAGGAATTTTATGAAATTTTAAGGGATTTAAAGATATTTTATGGAATATTAAGTTATTTTAAAGACTTGAGAGATTTTACGAGACTTCGCTGGATTTTTAGGAATTTCAAGGGATTTCATGACATTTCATGGGATTTTATGATATTTTGGAAGATTCTGATTGTAAGTAATTTTAAGGAATTTTAAGATATTTTATAAGATATTAATATTTAATAAGATATGTTAAGGAATTTAAAAGAGTTTTACGAAATTTATTGAGCTTTTAGAGATATTAAGTGGATATTAAGTTTTAAGGGATTTTACGAAATTGCATGAGATTTTAAGTAATTTTTCAGTGGATTTTCAGGAATTTTAAGAGATTTTATAAAACTTGTGGAGATTCCTGAAATTATAGACAAGGAATTACAAGTTTTTATATTTCAAGAATTAAAAATTCTCAATTATTTTATATACTTTTCATATCCCCTAAAATATTTTTAAATCCTTCGATTTGCAATTGTTTAGAATCCTTTGAATCTTTTTAGCAAAAGGTGTGCAAAAACGAGAAATTAATCGCGCGCAAAGCGCGCGGATCATAGTTGCTAGTTTATTTAAAAACACAGTGATTGATGTTAAATTTTTTTCATCGAAGCAACGTTTAGCATATTTTTATAAATTAATTTTTATAATATATAATATTATAATATATATTGCGGATCAAAGTTATTTGGAAATAAAGTAGCCCTATATCTCACCATTTTGATGTGATTGAAATTTATTCAAATCACTGCATTATTTGAGCTACGTAAATTTGACTGAATTCACTTCATTGAGTTTAATTTGATTAATCGGATTAGGTCAATGAATTTCACTACATAAACCTGTATTTTGATTTTTGGATTTTCCTCCAAAATAAAAAGTCATTCTTTTTAGTGACTTTATATTTAAATGCTCCCTTAAAGTCACTTGAGTTAACATGAAGTTGATCGATGTCATTGGAATTAATTAAAAAGAACTTCAAGTCAGTTTACTTTAATTAGATTCACTTTTATTCTCCTGAATTCACATAAAGTCACTTAAGATATGTTTTTAATGTTGAACTTGGATCTAAAATAAATTTAAAATTTAAAACGACACAACAATTAACGATTCTTTCTGGCTACTTTATTTAAATTAATAAGTGAAAGTTAAGTTAAAAAACGAGCTGTTAAGTAAAAACCTCATCTAGTTTTATTATCACTTTAGGTGTAAGATAAGCGGATTTAGGGGAGAGAATTTGAGATGTTTGGAAAGATACGTTGGATCTTTGAGGTAAATGTCCTGTAGGCGGGTAAACTGAAAGATAAGTATAGCCTCTTGTGAGCAGTTCGCGTAATCCCATAGATACGTTAACCCATTTAGATTTCCGTTCCTCATCATGCCAGATTGTTGACTTTCTCAAAATACACAACTGAAATAAACCATAACAGAAGATTAAATAAACTGAACTTTTTTCTTTATCATATTCAAAGCTATAAAAAGTGAACAATGAACATTGCATCGATCAAAATTGGATCAGAATCAGGTGCTTTAATGTTTATTTCGGGTTTTTTTCTTTGATCAGACAATTAGGATCAAAATGATTCAATTTTGGAAATCAATTACAAACCGAAACTATAAACTTTGTTCCAAATGGAAATAACCCGAACTGTCCTATCTAAAAAAAGTGATGTTACCATATATCTCGAAAATATTGAACACATAAACCTGATTGGTTTTTTGGAAATTGCGCGAATTGTGTGCATGTGCCGAATTTGAAAATTATCTTCAGATCATTTTATTATTAATGCAAGCACGTAGACATGAAAACGAATAATAGATAATTGGATATATGTCGGTCGGAAGGTGAAAGATAGTCGATAGAAGGTTACTTAGGGCAACTCAGAATTTAATGGAGATTTCAACTTTTGACAAATGGAAATTAATTCTAAAATGATGCCTCAAATGCAATCGAAATTCAACTGGAATTCAGCCCAAGGCAAAGAAAAGCTTTTGCAGAATAATCATTGGGTCATTAGTTAATTGCTATGATATGTATATGCGTCTGCTTTCGTTCTTCCGCATAGATGGAGGCGTTAATAATTTCTTCCAAGGCGAAGGAAAACATTTTATGTCACACTTTTTTGGTGTCCTAGCTTCATTAAAAGTACCCCGTAGATCTCTGCAAGGACTTTTCTTTTGTTTGAAGTTCTTGGCGTCCCGCCGTCGTCATGTACATTTTTTCACACGTGCGTCGCTAAAATGATGTGTCTTGACGCCTCGCAAGCTCGATACACAAGAATTTTCATTATGTGCGTGTTCCCAGGCATACATATTGAAATACGTATACGTACCACGTGCATGCGTTTCACAAAAGAGGAAGGGAAGGAGCGTATTGATCAACTATATAGAAAATAGTTAAGCATGTGACCGTGGATTGTCCCACATATAAGAATACAAGTAGGGTCAGAGCACCAATTGTTGGCACCTTCGCCTATTGTTGGCACCCCTCTTTAATTTGTTTAAACCAATAGAAAAATGCAAATATTTAATGTAGTCTATTCGAGATACTATAATATGAGCAAAATATGATAAAATTTTAATTTTCCTGTTATTTAAAGCAAATTAGAAGGGTGTGCCAACAATAGGTGAACGTGCCAACAATTGGTGCTCTTACCCTAGTTCGAGATATTTTTTTAGGAATTTTTTAATTTGATCCTTTTATCTCCAATTTTTTTAATGTATTCTGGTCAATAAAAAAAATTGGATTGATAGTCGAGAAATTCAGTCGAGAATTTTGTTAATCCTTTTAAGTTCCATTTTAAGATCCAATTTCAGAGATTTATGTAAATTTAATCAAATAGAAACTATATACGCGTTTTTACCAGATTCAATATTTTCTTCTTAGTATATTATAAAACGATAAGAATCGTGAAATTGATCTAAAAACGTTGCAGCTCTTCATTTATGTGGTAACTATGCCGTAAACAACTTGTCATAAAAATGGGTGTAATAAAATCTTAAAGTGGGTCAATTACGTTAATTTTCATTCGAATCAATAAGACTAGCACGTCCTAGATTTATGTATAAAGAGGAGTGGGAAAAAAGTAAATGAATTGGAAATTGGGCAGTCGTTTGAAAAATGATGATCATAATGACAATAAACCTTTTCTGCTAATTTTGTGTGCTTGTTCATTAGAGAAGATTACAAGAGATGAGAGAAAAAAGCTCTTGGTGTCTTTTATGTGAACGTATAAAGCTTATAAAAAGTATTCAAAAAAGAAAAAGACTTTTTTTGGGGTATAATCACTCATAGTAGAATGGAACAGGTACTCATTTGTGGACACGTGTCGACATGAAAGAACATCATAGTAGCTGAACAACAATATACCTTTTGAAGAACGAGTCCATGATTACAGTATTATATTCACATGCATGAAAAAAGCCCAAATGTGACTGGGGGAAAGATTATTCTCTGAAAGAAAAAAATGAATACGGAGGTTTTATTATAAAAAAGCTCAACCCACATTTCTACAAAGAAATCCTTTAAACATTTTATTCTAGTCGTTAATTCGCTCCTCGAGTTTCTTTTAGTTTTCATGGTCGGTTTCAAGCCACTAGAGAGACTAGTTAGAAAGAGAGAAAGAGAGAAAAAATAGATTAATATATAATGAATCCTATCTTTAAAAAGTGATGTTACCATATCTCTCGAAAATATCGAAGACATTGTTGTCGAAAACCTGACTGGTTTTTTGGAAATTGCGCGAATTATGTGAATGTGAATCAAAATTAGGCAAGGAATTACAAGTTTTTCCTTTCTTAAAAAAGTGATGTAACCATATATCGAACATATTGTTGTCAAAGGAATTTATTGTGATTTTCAGAAATTTTAAGGGATTTTATCAGTTATTGACTAATTATTAATTAAATTCTCAGAAATTTTGAAGTATTTAATGAAATTTTCATGGGATTTTAAATAATTTAGGAGAATCAAGTGATTTTATGAAATTTAAAGAAATTTCACGAGATTTTGAAGGATTTTAAAGGTATTTTAAGATATTTCATGGAAAATGAAATAATTTTTAAGACTTTTAAAGGGATTCAAGGGATTTTACGAAATTTCAGTTGATTTTCAGGAATTTTAAGAGTTTTAATGTGACTTCATGGTATTTTGAGTAATTTTAAATAATTTTAAGGAATATCAATTAATTTTACAAAATTTAAATAAATTTCACCAGATATTAATGGATATTAAAATGATTTTAAGGAATTTTATGAAACTTATAGAGATATCTGAAATTAGACAAGGAATTACAAGTAGGAATCCAGTGAATCTTTTTAACAAAAAGAGTGCAAAAACAATAAATTAATCGTGCGATTTAAAAAAACGTAATTTTCAATGATAATTGTAAAATCGGATTTTTATGGTATTCATCCATTTTGAACATTTTCATATTATTATTATCATGACAAATCCATGCTACAGAAATAGATGGTGTGAACATTCATTGTTCATATCTACCCTTCCGTTCTGATAGTGAGTGAATTTTCACAAAAATTTTCAGCGAGATCGATTTATTATTTTTACTCCATAAATTTCTCTCAGGGTCTTGGCATTATTCCAGATTTAATTCTCTTTCCAGAAGAGCTGTTTCCTCTTTTAAAAAGCATTAGTGAATAAATTGTAAGCAAAGTATGAGAAAATTAATAGGGAATACGGTATAATCTTAATTTGGATAATTGAAATAACATCTTTACATTTATGTATGTCTTTTTGGTAAAAATGTTAATTGTAAGGTATGAATGGACTGCATGTTCTAATATCTAATTATTATGTGAATTTGTGAGATTAAGAGAAAAAGAGGTTGAATGTATGTTTAAAAATAGCGATGGGCGAATGATATGGTAGCAATTTAAAATTTACCACTAACCATTGCAGAAACAGCATTATCAATTCCATCGCAGTGCATCCTGTAACCCCGAAAATAGGGTAAACGAGTACTAGATCACATTTCTAGAGTTTCAGTTCCAAAAGACCCTATACATATTTTCAAACCTCTTAACGTCATTGCCCCAATTTTTTTAAATTATGACATAACAGTTTATTTATATTATTTAATTATTTTAGCTTACTTTCCAGCAAGCATAAAACTTTATTAAAAATGGTGCATTCAATGAAAATGTGCATTGAGTCTAAAGGGAGTTATTGTTAATATACATTTATATATTATTGTTAATATACATGAAAAAAAGTCAATCAAGTTAAAAGAAACTCGTTAAAATTATGCAAATACCATAAAAGTATTGAGATGAAACCTGCAAGGTCTGAGGAATATGACTTACTGTTTTCAGCACTCGTTTAGAAATTCTTAGTTTGAGCCGCACTCAAAATGCCTTTTTGATATGTGATGGATATATGCAGTCCTATATATATATATTAAATTTCAAGCGAGGAGGCAGACCTAGAATTCGGCCTTTTAATACATCTCTCACAAAATTGCAATTATCGTAAGATAAGTATCACTTTTATATATAAATGAAATTCCATTTTTAGCTTCGTTGAAATTAATTGAAAATAAGGATTGGTGGTATGGAGATTCAAAATTATTTTCTTTAATAGGCAGGGCTGCCACAGACTAATGTACCTCAAAAAAGTGACAAAAGTGATTAATTCGATCTAAAAAGTGACTAAAAGTGACTAATTTTGAACAAAAAAAGTGACTAAAGGTCGCTAATTTTGAACAAAATAGTGACTAAAAGTAAATATTCAGGGTGGCTACATGTCAGGGAAGTCAGGGAAAAGTTTGAGAAATAAATATTTGTTAAGAAAGTCAGGGAAATGCGAGTAGTTGTCAGGGAAAATAGAAATTGACTTTTATGTAAACTATGTTATTTTTGTCATATTACATATAGAGCTTTTACAGTTTATTTAACAGATTTTATAAACTTTCGAAAGATTTTGAAGCATTATAAAGAATTTTAAAGAACTTCATAAAATTTTAAGAGATTTTTAAGAAAGT
>JAUESH010018261.1:0-13028 GCA_032275165.1 Synergus magnus
AGCTGCGCCTCTAGCGGATTAGTTGCTGTGTGACGTCACAAGTGGAAGTATATATTTACAGCCATTTTCATGCCTGTCGGATAGGGCTGATCAGCCCTTCTCCTAATCGAGTAATTCGTCAAGTTATACAAATCAAGCAGCGTGCGTGCGAACTCTCTTTTACCTTGTGAACTCGACGTGTCAGCACGCAGCTCCCGAATTGTCTCAAGTTCAAGTTTTGTTCAAAGTTTTGTCTTTTATTTCCGATCACCGTCTTCGAAGTCTTCTCTATTAAGGTAGGATTCGACCTTCTTCTGAAGATTTAGCCAAGATTTTATCGATTTTAACTTTTCTTGTGTATCTTTTACAATTTTATATCATATCTTAACTCCTTGGCTGAATCATTCAGTATTTAAAGTGCTATCTTTCAGTTGTTATTTGTTAATTTGTTAAATTATCTCTTGAATTATTATGAATTTTGTTGTGATTATGATTTATCTGTAAATTATCTTAAAGATCTGGAGTGCCGAAAACCAAAAATTTAATCGCTTTAATTTCCAATTTGTGAATATCTTGTTTATTATGAAGTTTAACTGCCCGGATTATTGTATTTCAAACCAGAAAATGTGTTACAATTTCCCCTAATTTTGTAATCTGCCCTCCCAAAATACCGTACCGTTTATCTGAATTATCTTCAATTTTTGTTCCTCTCGTACCATTTATGATGTCACTTTTCAGTTAAAATCTAAAATCCTCTTGTGCCATTTTTAGTGCCCTTTCTCTATTAAATAATAAATTCCTATCGAACCATTATAAATGTCCCTTTTATATTAAATTAAAAATTCCTATCGTGCCATTATTAATTCTTTTTTTTTTTTTTTTTGTACATATGAAATTCTTACCGTGCCATTATAAAAACCCTTTTTATCGATTTTAAAAATCTTATTTATTTAACTGGCTATGTTATTTATTTTGTGAATTATAGATTGTAAATATGTATAAATTTTGATTTAAGTTTGCCAACAAATATCTGAAAACTATGATTTTATCGTTTTTTCACGCTTAAATTATCTTTGTCATTTATTCTCGAATTCTTTTGTAATATCGTCCAGATTTTATTTTAAATTATCTTTGTTATTTGTTCTGGAATCCTTTTATAACCTTGTATAAATTTTGTTTTGTTAAATTTTGCTGAAATTAAATATACTATTGTAATTGATTGTACTATTTTAAATATGAGCTTTATAATTTTAAAAACCCCGCGCCTCTACCGTTATTTATTGTTAGAGCTGAGCTAGTCAATTTTCAATTAACCCTAATTTCTATCTTTATCGCAAATATCTTTTGCATTTATTATTTACTTGTTTTTATCTTCTATCTCTAGATATCATTTAGAACTATCTCGAATTAAATAATTAACTTTGTTAGTTTATCCCTTATCGTTAGTCCCTTTTTGTTATCTCTTTTGAGATTGTTAATTTGACTGAAATTTGCGAAGTTACCGTTACCTTTTATCTCGTTATCTTTTTCTCGTTATCGCATATCTTTTGGGAATAGAGATTCCTATATCTTTATCTTATTCGCATATTTTGGTCGATTCAATTTATCTTTGTCCCAAAGAAGGACTGGCGCCCAAGAATTTGTCTTTAAAGTTTCTCTCTTTATCTAATAATTTATCCCTTTTTATCTGCTTAAGTTTTCTAAAGTTAGGGTCCTTTGTGCGCTCTTTATAGAGACCTTTAATTTATTATAACATTTAAAAAAATGGGCGTCACAGTATATAGAGACCACTGGAAAGAATAAGACTGTGACTGTTTCTGGACCCCAAGACACTAACGTTTTAGCTATCACGGACATGGACAGTTTTCAGGGAGTTACGATTTCTCCGACCAATATGGTCGATTTAGAGTTGGGGGAGGATCGTACCGATTTGATACAGGACGGGAATACTTGTACATTCGTGGTAGAAGCACTGGTGCTTCTGGTTCTCATCGTTGTAGTGTTTCAATTAAAAGTAAAGGTAATTCATTGTTGCGTAAAAACATTTTTTTCATACACGATGCACGTGCATCTAATGTGGCGCATTCGGTATTAAAACCGTCTGGTAACTTGACGTACCGCGAGTTTCGTTGAATTCTGCCAGATTAAATCAACAAAAGGTAAGATATTTTCTTCAGACTTATGTTGAATAATTGTTAAATCAAAAGATTCTTATTTATACAAGCAACTTTTGAATATTCTAGTTTTACTTTCTTCACATTGGTAATCGCGTTTTAAATTCCCTTCCCTGGTTTTTAGGTTCGGTTCGTTGTGACATATAAGACGAAAGTAAATATTTCATTATCAATTGATTAATTATTGTTAATATATCCATGCATATTCTTTCCAGTATTAGAAGTCTCTTATGTGAACTAGATTTAGGTATTCCAAGAATACTGTAGAACGATTACCGCCATTAAAGTTTCACCGCCGGTTTTGAGGTTATGTTAATTCTGATAAGCCTTATAAATAAAACATGTAAATTTGTAACTTGTTTTAGATGTTTCTCATTGAACGGAAAACTAAAAATGGGCAATGGTCCTAAATGCAATATAATGCGTTTAATATTCTGTGCCTTGTATAAAAATTGTATAGAACGTCTTTCTCAAAATAAATTCTCAAAATAAATCATTTTTCATATCACATTGAATATTCTTTCTTCACTCAATTTATAAATAATTATTTAAACCCATCATTTAACCAAAATTAATTTCATCGAACTCAATAAACAACTTTTAATTCCCTTTCAGAAATTGAACTAAGAGCGCGCCAAATTAGCCAACTAGGAAGGATAACTTGGTGCAGGCACACTTTTTGTAAAACTTAATAATTAGCTACTTTAATAGACGTAAATTCAATAATAGTCATACGCATAGGGTTGATAAGATATTGATCTACGTCTTCTTTATTATTTTAATACAGTTTTCAACATATTTAACTTTTAACGGTGCTTCTTATAACATGTGTGCCACATTACCCTCGGTTTCGTAGTCAATAGGGAAGGTTTGCAACCGGATCCAAAGAAGGTAGAACCGATTTTGTCCTACCCGGTTCCGCGTAATGTCAAACAATTGCGAAGGTTTATACGACTAGCATCCTGGTATCGTAGATTTATCCCGGAATTTGCACGAGTGGCCGAACCTCTGACTAGACTTTTCCGTACAACTATAGATTGGAATTGGGGTCCTGAGCAACAAGAAGCATTTAATAGGCTCAAGACCGTACTAACTACCGCACCCATATTAGCATACCCGTCGTTTAAGAATATTCCGGAGAATCCTTTTCATCTCCAGACGGACGCGAGCGCTACAGGTCTAGGGGTGGTGTTGATACAGGTCCAATCAGGTCATGAAAGGGTTATTGCTTACGCCAGTCGTACTCTCACTTCTGCCGAGCCTAACTACACAGTAACGGAAAGAGAGTGCCTAGCAGTTATCTGGGGAATTAAGAAGTTTCGCGAATTTTTGGAGGGGTTTCACTTTAAAGTGATTACCGACCACAGTAGTTTGAAGTGGCTTCATAATTTGCGTAACCCGACAGGGAGACTAGCTAGATGGTCGTTGGAGCTTCTCGAATACGATTTCAAGATATTACATCGAAAAGGAGCCCTTCACCACGTTCCCGACGCTTTATCAAGGATTTCGGAAGACCAAGAGTCCCCGACTTCAGCTGTGGATTTGATGACTGAGTTCGAGAGTTCCGAGATTAAGGACAAGTGGTATTTGAGGAGAAAAGAAGCAGTGATTTCGAAGCCTAGGATTTTCCCGGATTGGAAAGTAGAGAATGGTAGATTATACCGCCACAGACCCAACCCTAATATAGAGGACACATTACGGGACCTCGATGCTTGGAAATTGGTGGTTCCGAGCGAATGGAGACAAAGGATTTTGGAAGAGTCCCATTCGGAGCCCCAATCTGGACATCTTGGAACAGACAAAACCTATTAGCCTATGCGACCATCTTTGGGATTCGATCACCCGCCAATTGGAAAAAGCTTACGAGTCCCAAGCCAAATACTACGATAAAAAACACTCGTTGCTACGTACGAGTCTGTAAACTCGGTAAACTACGTTACTAGCCACGTGACTCTAACGGCTGCAGCGATTGGCTGAGAGTATCTTTGTTGCGAACTCGCCTTCTGAAAATGGGCGTCAGTTACTTCCGTCCGCCTGTCATCGAACTTCCACCCGCACCACGAGAATTTACTCTCTCTCTGGATGTTGGAATGGCAACACGTGTCTCTTTTCCGCTGTGTTAAAATACTAAAATTTCAAGTCAAGCATTTCAATGAAGTGATTGCAATTTGTATTGGATATCGATAGACGTATTGACGTATTCCACGATGGCCGAGGTAAAATTTATGATTTCTATTGGCAAGCTAGACAAAGTAGGTTAATAATTGTTTGAAAGCGTATAGAAAGTTCGAAACCGAACTACTTTGTCGAGTTCCGCCATTTTCTATCTCTGAATTGTATTTGTTCTTCGGTGAGACTTATTTGCTAATTATTCCGTGTGTTCAGAATTCAAAGTGCTCCATTTTCACGAATTAGTTAAATTTAAATAAATTTAGAATCAGTGTTTGCCTTTTTTTATTAGATTTGAACACGGGTGTGGTTGTGATACCGCGTAGTATGCCCACCACGTGTCATCAATTTTCTGAAATAAATTTAAATGGTGCGTAACGTAATCTCTCCGCTTAAATCAACTCAGATTTCAAACATTGGAACTCTAACCACTCATTTATGATTGTTTCTTTGATTTTACTGGGTTTTCATTTGTTTTTCTATTAATAAATGTTCGCAATTGTTTCATCTTTGGTAAACCTGGTCTCGGTTTATTTACTGTGCCCTTTTACAACCCTTGACCTTGAGCTAGTTTTATTAGGTTTTTCAGGATCAAATTTATTTTCAGGATTTGTGTTATTTGAGATTCGTCGTTATTCATTAAGTAATGAATAACTGACGCCATATAAATTCGAATCTCGGGATTAAAGATTAAGATTAAAGATTAGGGCAAAGCTAAAGATTTTTATAACATTTTATAAGATTGTCGATACCATCGGGTGTGGTCTAAGACCTACCGCATCACAGCTGATGAAAGGGGGTCGTAGGTGCCTCCGAGTCGGGGAAGAGTTCGAGTGCGGGAAGAGTCCGAGTGGGAGGTGTCAGTATGGGTATCGACTATGCCCATTAAATTAAGTTATTAATTTCCAAATTTGGTTGCAGGTTTTGAGTTAAACACTTCACTTTAGTCACAGTCAGTTTTCTTTATTATACAAAAGACATGTGCATTGCACGCACAGTCGAAACACGTCAGACTCCGGATACGGCCCGTAACCAAGTGGCAAGTGACGAGACAAAATGGCTTCGCTAAGAACATAGAGAGTGGGGATGACTACTGGAGTCAACCTGACGACGCGGAATGCATAGTCATAGATGGGAAACTCGCTACAAATTTAGGTTCGTATATATTCCCTACATCAGCAAGCCGGACTGTTCCCCGGCTCGGGAATACCTTCAACACGATTGAATGATATTACAACGTGTCATCCCAAAATATTGTAAGCAATATTATTTACTGCTAAAGTATTATTTTTGCATGAAATTCAAAATTTCAAATCGCGCAAAGTTTAGAGTAAATAAATATTGTTCAATGCAGAAATAAACTGAATCTTCGGCGACCAAAAAGGGATACGCGTGGATTCAGCATGAGAAGCATGAGAAATTGAAAGCTACGATTTTGGAGCAGGATCGAAAAATAGAAGCTATGGACCGAGCGCTCAGAAAAAACAACTTGATTTTGTTTGGAGTGGATGAAGGGGACGACGAAAATCTGGAAAGCGTGGTCTGTGGGATCTTTAAAACTCACCTTAACATCGACCTAAAAACGGATCAAGTCGACATGGCTAGGCGTCTGGGCGGAAAAAAGCGAGAGATGTCTCACAGGCCCCGCCCTATCCTGACCCAGCTTTGCTCCTTTAGAGACAAAAAGCTCATAATGGCCCAACTGAACAAACTTCGCGGTACAGGAATCATCGTCTCAGAGGATCATACAAAAAAGGTCCAAAAAGAAAGAAAGACTCTGCTCCCATATTTGAAAAGAGCAAGAGAGTGTGGCCTTAAAGCTTCTTTGGGGTACAATCTCTTATTTGTGGAGGGAAAAAGATTCTACGTTACAGAGCTGCAACACCTGGAGAGCATGATCCGAGATGCAGAGGATAGCCAAGAGAGGGACGAGCCGTCGGTAAAGAAGAGCACTGGACAGAATTCGAAACGTAAGGCCTCAGAATCCCCACCTACAAACTTCAATAGCCAGAAGGAGGGGCCTCCTCCTAGCATCCAGACCACCTTGGATAGAGGTAAGGGCAAAAAAATCCAAAAAAAAATAAGGAACCTGGGCTCTGGCGGATCTGGTGCAAATTCTCCAAAACTTATCTTCTGGAATTGTCATGGTTACGCAAGATTTTTAAACTCTAGCATTAACTTAGAGAACTTCGATGTAATAGGTATCGTTGAAACCTGGCTGACTCAAATGCCAAAAAATGTTCACTTACTAGATGGTCATTATTTTTTCTCTAATGCTCTAAAAGAAAAATCAAGAGGTAGAGTAAGTGGTGGCCTAGCGCTTTTTTTAAATAAATCCCACTTATATTGCGAGCTTATTGATAAAACGGAATATTGGATCATAGTATGAATCACCAATGCCAACTGGTCGACTTTCATCTTGGGTATTTGTTATTTTAATCCAGCGGCTGACATTGATGTTATTTTACAATTATTAGAAGAAAGTTTAAGTGCATTATCAGATAAATTTAATAATGTCGCTACTATTATTTATGGCGATTTTAACAGTAGGATTGGATGTTTGGGCCAAGGTCCCCCTCAAATTTTTACTCACACTGATTTTTGTATTAATCGTGACGGCCAAGATGTTGCACACAATAGGAGGGGGCTAAGACTGGTCGAGATGATGGAGGATAACGAATTCTACCTACTAAACGGTAGAACGCGGAGTGACAATCCAGCAAAATTCACTTTCGTGAATACAGGCGGAAAAAGCATAAATGATCTGGTTTGGTGTAATGCTGAGGCACTCAGTTTAATAAATGATCTAAAGGTGGATCAATCCGTACCCCTTTCCGATCATTTCCCGGTCTTGGTGTACTCCTGTTGTCTTCCTGCTTCTGCCAGACAGCCTGACGCTTCGAAGGCGAACAATAATAAGACATCAACCTACCTCAAATGGGACGATGGCAAGCGAGAAATCTTTTCGAACGAATTCTATTTATCAAATAAGACCAAAGTTAACTTCGATAAAATTGATATTGATGAGTTAAACTCGAATCTTACGGAGGCAATTGTCGATAGTGCGAGATCTGCTGACATGTATAAAGAGAGGAAAAAATTTTGTAGTAAATCTAAACGCGACAAACCCTGGTTCGACAGTGATTGTCAACAAGCAAAAATATTACTAAATAGGGCATTAAAAACAGCCAGCAGGGATAACTTTTCTGACGAGACTAAAATAGATTACATCAAAGCTAAAAAGTCGTACCAGGCCCTAACCAGCCGTAAAAAATCGAGTTTTGAAAATAGTATCGTGGAGGGCCTCGAGAGGGTAAATGATAGTAAGACTTTTTGGGAAACCGTGAATAAATTTAGAGGACTGAAAATAAAAACTAATGCTCTTACTACAAAAGATTGGGAAAATTATATCCGCTTTTCCCTCCCGCCGAGACGCCTGTCCCCAACCTTATTCACGGATGTTCGTCACCCGTTATTAGATAGTAGTATTACAGCAAACGAAATCATGTTGTCAATCAACAAAACAAAGCCTAATAAGGCCCCGGGGCCGGATCAGATCTCAAGTAATTTCTATAAAAATTTGCCACCTAATTGGCTCCTATATCCTGAGTCATTTTTTAATCGAATACTTGAAAATGAATATTTGCCACTTGATTGGACGAAATCTTTGACACATATGATTCACAAGAAACACGATCTTCTAATCCCAACAACTTCAGACCAATTGCTCTCCTAAACTCCAGCTTAAAAATTTTTGCACAGATTTTACTATCAAGGTTAGAAAAATGGGAGTCTTCCTGCCATATTATCCCGGAAGCGCAAGCGGGTTTTTGCCGGAACAGAGGTTGCGTTGACAATATCTTTAATTTAGCTGCCTTTTCACAGACATATTTACAAAAAAAAGACAGACACCTCTATGCCATAGTAGTCGATTTTTCATGGCGTTTCCTTCGGTCAATCACGCCCTCATCTGGACAAAACTTTATGATTTAGGTGTAAGCTCAAAGATAATCAGAATACTGAAAAGCTTATATGAGAGAGCATCAACCCGCGTAAAGATGGGGGATGAGCTCTCAGATGAGTTACCGATAACAGAAAAAGTCCTACAGGGCGAAATCTTGAGCCCCATAATATTTAACCTCATAACTTCCGACATGGAGACATTCTTTAGGGGGAAAGGTCTAGCCGGCTTTAGAATTTCGGGTGACAAAGATATCGTGGCCTGAATTTATGCAGACGATTTAATTATTTTAGCCGTATCCAAAATTGATGCAATAAGAAAACTCAATGCCCTGAAGGAATACTGTAACGTAAATAAATTAACGGTCAACAAAGACAAAACTAAGTATACTATTTTCAAAAAAGGTCGAATTGGCGAAAAAATTCTCGGTCTGAAGTATGATGAGAGTCAGCTGGAGTTTGTTTCTTGTTTTGAGTATCTTGGTACGATTTTCTCCAGATCAGGAATGTTCTGCTTGGCAGCTCACGCCGCAGCCAGTAGAGCCAATCTAGCCTTGGCAGCGGTTTACAATATTTTAATTCGAACCAAATGTTCTTACTGGCCTTCGATTATAAAAATACAAGACTCTCTCATGAAAAGTACCTTACTATATGCGGCTCAGATTGTCGGTCTGAACTATTTAGAAGTCTATGAAAAAGTACAAGTTCGCTTCTTTAAGAATCTTTTTCGCTTACCGAGAAACACACCTGACTTTGTAGTAAGATTAAAATTGGGCTTATCCTGTGTGTCTGGTCAAATCATAAAAATGGCGTTGAACTGCACGGCACGGGTCTTCGACATGGATGACACACGTTACCCCAAAGTATGTATGAAAAAATTGGCCTAAACCGCACACAATAAAAATGCAAAGTACAACTGGCTAGGTCAGCTTACAAGTTGCCTGGAAGGCGCAGACAATCATTACAATTTAATTGAATTAAACGGTTCCACTCTTAGAGCAAAAATTGTTGATATAGTGAACAGATATAATGAATATACGTTCTCTCAAGATCTGATAAGATTGGAAAATAGTAATTTTAGTTCCATGTACGAACAAATCACTACTGTGATTGACCCACAACAAACATGTCAACTGTGTAATCTGGGTGAAAAAGAGGATCTCCTACACATCCTTACAAAATGCCCAATATACTCATCTATTAGAGATCACAACCTAAGTAACTTACACATGATTAATAGAGACAACTTACATCTCTTATTGGCTTATACTGATCCAAGAACTCTCCGCACAATATTTAATTTTATAAATACATTTTTGAAAGTTACATATATTACTTATACCTTTTTAGTTAATATTGGCTCTCCCTTGCCATAGAAATTTTGTATTCTTGAAGGCAATAAAGATATATACATACATACATCTTCTGAAACCATCTAAGTAAGTTATTTTTGTTGAAAGATTAGATTCTAATTAAATCTATCTCAGCAGTTACTATCTCCGTGCTCAAATTTACATTATATATGTATTGATTTATCCGGGATAGTATTTCGTAGGTTTGCTGTTAAAAGGGGGTCGTAGGTGCCTCTGAGTCGGAGAAGAGTCCGGGTTGGTGGTATCAGCAAGCCGGATGTTCCCCGGCTCGGGCATACCTCCAACATGATTGGAGGACATTAAGGGTGTAACCTAGTTGGTAGGCTAAAAAAATAGGCTATTGTTATGTCAAAAGCACGTAAAACCCATTAAAATTTCCCTTCAATTATTCCTATGTTTCCCCGTTTTGGTCAACGCTCAAAAACGATTGTTGATCCGGGATGGGGATATCAATGAGACAGATTTCATAATATATGTGATATTTATTTAAAATAAGAAACGAAGTTGAGTGAGTTCCTCGAAAAGCGTCGTAGAGATCCAGAGTTTTACCTTAAACAATAAAAACCTATTTTTAAGGAAAAACCTTTGTAACAGGGATCAAAGAACAAACGAAAGATACTTACTTGAGAGAACAGGTATAGTTGATAGATAAGAGTGGCAGAATTATCCCAGGTTGACAGATGAGGTTAATAACTTGACGGATGACCTCTCGAATTATGCCCGGTTGACAGATAAGGTTAAGAATTTGCCGGATGACCTCTCAAATTATGCCAGGTTGACAGATGGTGTTAAGAACTTGCCGGATGACCTCTTAAATTATGCCAGGTTGACAGATAAGGTTAACAACTTGACGGATGACCTCTCGAGTTATGCCAGGTTGACAGATGATGTTAAGAACTTGCCGGATGACCTATTAAATTATGCCAGGTTGACAGATGAGGTTAACAACTTGACGGATGACCTCTCGAATTATGCCAGGTTGACAGATGATGTTAAGTATTTGCCGGATGACCTCTTAAATTATGCCAGGTTGACAGATGAGGTTAACAACTTGACGGATGACCTCTCGAATTATGCCAGGTTGACAGATGATGTTAAGAATTTACCGGATGACCTCGCAAATTATGCCAGGTTGATAGATGATGTTAAGAACTGGCCGGATGACCTCTTAAATTATGCCAGGTTGACAGATAATGTGAAGAACTCGCCGGATGACCTCTCAAATTATGCCAGGTTGACATATGAGGTTAACAACTAAGGTTAACAACTGAGCATCTCAAGTTAGACTGTTGAATCTAAACACCACTAAGTGGACGAGCACAAATTTTGTGAACAATGATTCAAATACAGTTTATAAACAATGATTATACAGTTTTATCAATAATGACGCGAACACAGTTTATAAGCAATGATTAATTTTATACGAGCACAATTTTATCACTAATGATACGAACACAGTTTATAACCAATGATTAATTTTATACGAGCACAATTTTATCACTAATGATACGAACACAGTTTATAAACAATAATTAATTTTATACGAGCAAAATTTTATCAGCAATGATGCGAACACAGTTTATAAACAATGATCAATTTTATACGAGCACAATTTCTTGATCGATGATTAATTTATATTACCAAAAGAATATTTTATACAAGAATAACGCGAAATTCGGGACCGGAAATTACTACTAAAAAGTTACGCGAAAGAAAAGGAACTGAACTTGACTGAACTATTGACCACTGACTTGCGATGATCTTATATGTAAAATTGGGTGGTCGATCAGTCGTTCGGTGCCCCACCATAATCGATCGCTATTTGGCTAGGTCGATCTAACCGTTCGCCGCCCCGCCACAATCAATTGCTATTTGGCCAGATCGATCCCCCATCAAACGTACCCGCTACTTGCTGGTGTGTTTACACAGATAGGCGTTGTGCGTTTTGTCTGGGGAGTAGTCATGATTACATGACACCTCCCCCCCAAGATCGGAGATGATCATGAAATGATCGTCTTCGATCCCGTGGAAAAGGAATAAATAAAATATGAGTATGAAATCAGATTCAACCCCTATATACAATTAATAATGAAGCACGGCATCGCAAACAACCACAATCAATACCAAACCAAGAAGGAACCTGTGAACACAGGACCTCGAACCCTCTAAGTTCGCTTCACTATTTATCCTGTCACAACTGATACAAGCCCTTTAATCGCTCATTACAAATTATTTGGCGTGCGTGAAAAGTATCGTTGATAACGTAGGATAAAATGAACTTCGAAGAATATTCTTTACAATTTAGATTCAGAAGATTCTTAGAGATGTTTCAAAATTATTCACGATTCTCCTTCACTGTTATTTGAGGGAATCCTGAGGAATTATAAAAATTCCTAAATCGAGCAAAATGAAGGAATCAAAATTTAATGCTATGACCCAGCTTAATATAAAATCATCACGAAGAATTGCAGTGGTCAGTAATCATCATGTAGAATTACAATATAACGATGAAATAAACGAATTATTAAATAAATTTTTCGATCAAAATAATATAGAGAGAGAACCAGCAAATAAACCTCAGCCGTTTAAAATTAAAAGAAAAAACGAAAGCCATGAATTTTTAATGAATGTATCAAAATTCTCAGATAACATGAAAATTCTGGAGTGAGGGCCATGAGTTTTTGATAAAACTAAAAATTTTTAATGAAGGCCTTGAATTTTTAATAATGAAGGCTATCAAGAATAAAAGATATTTTTCCGTCCCAAAATTTTGCAGGTTAAAAAAATAAAGGTCTAAAGTCCTTTTATTGGCCAATTGACAACTTTCATTTAAAACAAGACCTTTTTTTTCTTCAAGAAATCAAAAAAATTATCAGATAACATGAAAATTCTGGAGTGAGGGCCATGAGTTTTTGATAAAACTAAAATTTTTAATGAAGGCCATGAATTTTTAATAATGAAGGCTTAAGATGAAGTGAGAATAATTGTTGAGTTACCTGGATTACCATCATGAAGTCTGTGTCGATAATTAAGTTAAGTCAATCATCATGTGGTTCCCACGAGTAATCATCATGTAGTCAGTAAAAATGTAGTCCCCGGAAGAAGTTAAGTTCAGTTCAACAACTGTCTTCAAATGAAAACTTTTCTCATAACGGAAATTCCCTTGGTGGTTCCTGGGATACTCATAAATAAAGTGAATGATGCGGATGTGGAATCAATAAACAGATTATAACAGACGGTATGCAACAAGTTCTCTTCTAGCCTTTTCCATATTTTCCCTAAGTTCTCTAAATTGTGCTATATAGTCCACAGATGCGTTTGTGGTAACATTAGGTGGGGTGGCTTCAAGCTCTTCCCTTAAACTTCTTTCATG
>JAUESH010018315.1:0-13018 GCA_032275165.1 Synergus magnus
AAACACCTTTTTCGCATGCACATGTACAGTACGCTGCATGTATGCCTTCCCATGTGAAGTTGGATGTTTATACGTTTTTCAATACGGAATCAAGTTTTCACCCAACTTCACGTGGGAAGGCATACATGCAGCGTACTGTACATATAAAATTTCTAACTAGTTCCGGAAGCTTTATATTATCCGTCTAATTCTACTTGTATACAAGATTTTTGGCGTGCCGGCACAATTTTCAATAAAGAACTTACTTTTCGCGTCTCTGCGTCGTTCAATTCTCTAAAGTCTCGTTGCTGATCTCTAAAATCTCTTAGCTGGTCTCTAAAATCTCGTTGCTGATCTGCAATTTTTCGTGGCTGGTCTGCTTGGACCGACGCCTCCAGTCCTTTGTGTTCACTCTTTACACTTTTTCACTATAGAATTCACACTTTTCGCGCAGTAACTTTCACTTTTCGCGTAGTGGAACCGTGCCCTGGGCCCATAACAGACAGACTGACTGACTACGCGACTCGCTACTCGCTACGCTATAATCGATACTTTCTCTATATACTGCTGCTGCCTCGCGGCAGGATTGATGAAGCTTTATGTGCTTCTCACACGGATCAATCGTTGTCAAGCTATTTTTACCCTTACGGTGCGACAACTCCTGGTCAACGGTGCTTATTCTGCCTGAGGTGCTTCGTCAAGTCAGCGGTTTTCATCTCAACGGCTTGGTAATTATTATCTGTTAAGAGACTCTATGTACGCTGTTCCAGGCGGTGGAGTTCTCTTCTTTTGTAAATTGTTTTGTCCGCCTACCAGACAACGCACGCTGTTCCAGGCTGTTGTTTGGTAGTTTTCTTCTTACGGTAATTTGTTATTTTTTGTGTGTTTCACATGAAGTAATAGTAAGGAGTAGTAACTCCGGTAGTGGGGGTAGGACAAATGCACCTCCAAGTAGGGATGCTCGATTCTTTAAAAAGAATCGATCTTGAAATCGTTCCTCCAGAATCGATTCATCTAAAAAATCGAACCCAAAGAATCGATCTAGCAAGAATCGAACCAAAAAATCGTTTAAATAAAAAAACTTAAATTTTTTAACAGGTTTTTTAAACAAAATACATTTTACATTATTTTTTTTAAATAGAAAAGCATTTTAATAAGATGTTAATTATTTAGTAGAATGGAATAGAATAATAGAATGCGTTTTTCTAGTGCTATCAGATCGCGGACCGGCAGAGTCGGCGCAGTGCGAAATTATATAGCTAGCCAATAGAAATTTATCGGGAATTTTAAATCGCTATGTACGTACCTTAAATTATATCAGCAATATTATTATAAAAAACTCAAAATAATTGTAGTAAAATTTTTATTCTACACAAGATGGTTGAGGAAAGTGGTAAGTTGAAAGGAAAGAAGATTTTTTTTTAGACTGCTGATATAATTTTAAGTACGTATATAGCGATTTAAGATTCCCGCTAAATTTCTATTGGCTAGCTGTGTAATTTCGCACTGCGCCGACTCCGCCGGTCCCCGATCAGACAGCACTGCGTTTTTCAATAAAATGACAGAGCTTCTATGAATTACTAGGAGAATATTATTGGCCGAAATGTCTTAGTGTTT
The DNA here is from genome assembly GCA_032275165.1 of Synergus magnus. Classification (NCBI taxonomy): domain Eukaryota; kingdom Metazoa; phylum Arthropoda; class Insecta; order Hymenoptera; family Cynipidae; genus Synergus; species Synergus magnus. Next base: position 1,597 of record JAUESH010018315.1, read on the forward strand.
CCCGTTTTCTGCTTTTTTCCGTTGTCATAGGAAGGTGTCTTGGGAATGCGCGGGAGACACCCTGGCGGGGGTGCAGGGGGCGCAGCCCCCGGTGGGGAGTTCGAGGGGCGATGCCCTCCGACTTAAAACAAACCGACATATTATGAAATTATTTTTGTTTTATTAATAAATTTTACCAGAGCGTCGCTCAACATAACTTAAAAAAATACGCAAAGCGTAAACACAAACGTGAAATTATTTATAAAAATTTTATTAGTAAGTTGTACCTACTAAAGGTTCGCAGAACTTAACTTAAGAATACACGCAAAGCGTAAACACGAACGTAAACATTTTTAAGTAAACATCAAGATTTTAGAAAACGAACTAATTACTTTTTTTATTTTTTGGTCTGTGCGACATCTATTTAAATATCTTGTGAAACAATTGAGCATTGAATAAAACGACCACAGAGAAGATGGTTTATATTTTTCGCTCAGTTCCTTGAAATATGCCATCAAAACTGTTTCCGAAGATGATGTTGTATTGTGTTTTTTCTTCCATTCCAGAAATGTTTTGTAGGTGGATTCGTAATGAACTTTTGATTTCGAAGGCAACAAATCATCACTAGCCTTTTTTGCTGCTTCACGTAACTCGGGTGTTGTGCACGAATGGAATTCACCACTGTCATCACTATTTTCTTTTTCCATTTTGTTAATACAAAAAAAAATCAGAATGCACGGATTATGTATATCGTGAAAAATGGTGAAATAAATTTTAGGTTAGAGCGTCAATGAGTATACGATGTAGTACCATTGAACGCACACAGGTGTCAGTATCGGAGTAGGATAATAGACCGACGCAGATCCACATGCGCGTGGTACTGTACAATTATAGCGTCATAATAGTCCTAGGAGTATTATGGAGCCAGAATCGTACAGTCCGTCCCTCCAATCGTGTAAACGGTCACTTTCAGAACTAAAAAGAGGCTGATAAAACGAGTAAATCATGCCTGCGTTACATAAAATAATTTCTAGGCCTCTACTGACCTTGTCTCCTATTTTACTGCAACCGCACCTTACACTGATGTATGCTTGACACGTAAAACTGTACAATAAAGTGATTGATAAAACAGAATTCTGTTTTAACTGGTGTTCATATATACCGACCTTTGGGAATTTGGGGAATTTAATAATTCGTAATTTTACAATTCAGAAATTATATAATTGGATAAATTTGTATTAAAAAAACTTTTAATTTTGTTTTTTTCGTAAATTTGTAGATAAATTCTATATTTAATATTTATTTTTTCGGTACTTTTGTTGGTGATGTAGAAATTTTTAAGTATTTTACACGTATGCTCAGGTTTTGGAAAACATTTTGTTGTAAACCAATCCTCGTACATAGCACAAGGCTATGGTGAGAAATAAAACAAATTCAAGTGAAAAGACCAATAGAATTTCAATGATATATAAAAGTAAATTATGTGAAATGTATGTAATTTTATTTTTTTGTATACTAAGAAAGTGTTTGCAACATAACTTAAGGAAACATTTTTAAATACAATTTTTAAAATTTAGTTTTTAGGATTCGCAATCATCTTTGCTATTCTACTGTAGAAAGGTAGGTACCTGTTTTATAGCTCACGTTTGGATATCCCTGATACAAGAATCGAAGGTATTTCTCTGCATTCTGACAAAGATCCTGAATTGGATTTTCATTGTGTACAAGTGAGGCGATTATGTAAATAGAAATAATATTTTTTACTAAAATTATTTAACAAGTAAATTTATAACTAAAAATTTGATTAAGGGTCATCTTAACAGGCTGGAAAGTAAAATGATTATGAATAAAAGCCATTTTCAATCAAAATAATTTTAAAACATTTAATACCGTCAACTGGTAAGTAGTTACCGACTGTCGGTAAAATAGCACCATTCCAGTCGATAATGTAGAAAACTGTCTGATCCTCAGTCGGTAATGTAACTACATTCAGTAAGGGCCTCTTTTGGATGGTTATTGGCTGTTGGTAGAAAAGGGATCTACCTTACCGGCGCGGGATTTTTTTTACTGAAAGTAGAAGAGAAAGTGACAGCTAGTAAGGATTAGATTCACTAAATGTGTACGAATAACCTGAAAGTTGTGACACAGCAAACATATTTTGTTGGGATCAACTTTGGGAATAATAAACGTCATCGAATCCGCGAGTCACGACTCTGCCTGCGTTTCGATATATTTTTCGTCGATTTTCACTTTTACCGCATAACGGGTACATAATTCACTTCTCGTTCTGTTCACATTATCCAGATCGTGTGCAACAGAATTAATGTTCCTAAAATGGTGGCACAATCATGACCGAAACGTCAAAAAAATTGATTCGGTCTAGTAAAGATGCAAAAGTTGGGTAAAACTTTAGTCATGATATAAATATAAAGCGCGTTTATATTTCTGCAAGTTATAATTGTAAATCAAATCAATATCTTTAATTTCGTTGTGTATAGTACTTTGTTGACGATTCAGTGATATAAAATAACAACTAAACCGCGGATTAAATAATTAAAAAAAAACACCTGAAGGACAATGTTCGAAAATTAAGCAATCTCTTTCCGGTTCAGTAATCGCGTCTGGATCTCTCTCTGAATAAACTTGTTTTTCGCTTAATTTCATAAGAGAATTATCTATTAAAACCATTATTTCTTTGCATAAATGAATCACCTTTTCTTATATTTGTTAATTCTATTATCATCTTTTTGTAATTCAAATGTAATTTAATGTTTAAATGTTTTTGTAATTTCAATGAATAATAATTCTATTATCTTAATTTTGTAAGTAAACGAGAATTAATTTTTCTAGTTCACTCTAAAAAAAATTCTATTGGTAGTGAAATGACATTCCTTTCAAAATGCATCCTTTAAAATTAAACTGATTTCTTTTAACTGTCAACGGAATCGTTTCACCGTTAAAAAACTCATCTGTTAAGTGCAAAACGTAACTAGTTTTACTGCTTCCAATATGCCCTTAATTAATTCCAAATAGCTACTTTTTTAAAACGAAATAATTGAACCGAAATGAGATAAACAAAGATGCATTTGAATAGAAACGAGTTAAGCTGAGACAGAGAAGAAGACATTCAAAAAGATAGGTTTAGAAATAGGCTGGGATAGAAATCCGGGGATTGAAACTGATAGGAGTAAATTTCGATTGACAAGGGGATAGAAAGAGGTAGATAAAGATAGGCGAGAGATTGAAAGGGATAGAAAAGTGGGTATTAAAAGAGATAGGAGCGAATTTTGATTGACATGAAGATAGAAAGGTGTAGATGAGAATAGGAGGGAGATAGGAAGGAATAGAGAAATGGGGATTGAAAGAGATAGATAGGAGTGAATTGAAATTGATAAGGAGATAGAAAGAGATAGACTGGAATAGGCAAGAGATAGATATAGATAGAGAAAGCGGATTGAAAGAGATATGCGTGGATGTGGATTGAAATGGAGATAGAAAGGGATAGAGAACTGGAGATTGAAAGAGATAGAAGCGAATTGAGAATGACAAGGAGATAGAAAGGGATAGACATGTATATAGAGAGATAGAAAGAGAGAGAGAAGTGGGGATTGAAAGAGATAGGTGTTGATGTGAATTGAAATGGAGATAGGAAGGGATAGAGAACTGGAGATTGAATGAGATTGACAAGGAGATAGAAAGGGATAGACAGGTATATATAGAGATAGAAAGAGATAGAGAAGTGGGGTTTGAGAGAGATATGAGAGAACGGTGATTGAAAAGGAGATAGAAAGAGATAGACGGGGATGGACAAGAGATAGAAAGAGGTAGAGAAGTTGGGATTAAAAGAGATAGGCGTGGATGTGGATTGAAATGAAGATAGAAAGGGATAGAGAAGTGGAGATTGAAAGAGAAGCGAATAGGGAGATGGAGAGAATAGATAGATAGAATTGAGATTGACAAGGAGATAGAAAGGGATAGAAATGTATATACAGAGATAGAAAGAGATAGCGAACTGGGGATTAAAAGGGATAGGAGAGAACGGTGATTGAAAAGGAGATAGAAAGAGATAGAGAAGTGGAGATTGAAAGAGATAGGCGTTGATGTAGATTGAGATAGAGATAGAAAGAGATAGGCAGAGATAGAAAGGGATAAAAAAGAGGAAATTCAAAGAGATAGGCCTGGATGTGCAGTGATATGGAGATAGAAAGCGATAGACGGGTATAGGCGAGAGATAGAAAGGTATAACGGATAAACAATCTTTATCCCCTTCTATCTTAGAGATAGAATGAGATAGAAAGGGATAGGATTTCTATCTCTTTACTTCCAGCAGGGTTGTACAATGTTTTAGTTTAGTGTTTATTTGTATCTGCATAACCTCATGGTATATATATTTTATAAAGTTTTTACTGGCAAATACTTTGACAGTTGAACAATAGCATTTGAAACGACAATCCTTTAACTGTTAAAGGATTTCCTCTCATGCCAATTTTGAATAGAAAATCCTTTAAGTGTAATCCTTTGAAGTGTAAAGTAACCTTTCTATCTTTTTTTTTTTTTCTTCTTTATAATTTATTGTGTTCCCTTCATTTTGTGTTATTTCATCATCGACTGGCACTCAGGTTACCACTTGCAAGTTGCTCGACCATCTTGAGAGAAATGGCCATTCCCTGAAACGAGGCAGGGGTGAAGGTCACTCTGAGTGCAGACACTATAATATTCTTCCACAAACGATTTGCCCTCAGTCTGCCCATTATGCATTCAGAAATTGTGCGATTTTCAGTCTTTTTTTTTCTTGAGCTAATAATAAGAGCTGCACATGAGAGGAAAATGATAAATTTCAGTCACGAATATACAAATTTGCGATACAAAAAGTTTCGACAATGTTTATTGTGAGTCACGTGAATTTTTATGTTCTGAGAGATAACAACTGATAAAGCGAAATAAAGAGATCGAGTAAGTAAAAAAGTGAGATAGAAGATTTAGAGTTCTTTTTAAAAATTAAAAGTTCAGTTTTTTCTTGTCGTGAGGAAAGATTAAATATTCAGGTGAGTCTTTTAACTTGGAAAATTTTAGTAATAGTAAAAGTATAATTTTTATTGTACAATTTTAAACTGACAGTATGTCCTGCATTCTTAAAAATATTTTCGTTGCTTTAATCTGAAAGCAGTATCAGTGAAAAGTCAGAGAGAAATGAATTTAAACGAATAAATAAATTGAAGAAAACTCGAGTGAAATCCAATGAATTGAGGTGAAATCGAATTAATTTTAATGAGATTGAATGATATCAACTTTCAAGTAATTTTTACAATAAATTGAAATGAAAAATAGGGAACCATTTTTTTTTTTCATTTATATATGTATATTTGAATCTGTTCAATCTACTTCTATGTTTGTCAACACCAGATAAGATAACATTTCATTTTCTCGGTGAAGTAACATTTTATGAAAGATATCACAAACAACTGTTTTTTTCGTATCTTACATTTGTTGTCAGATAACAGAAATTCAATGTCGTATCTAAGTTTTGTAAGAAAATTTTAAACATTTAAAAAAAAAATTTTATTTTCGGGAATTTAAAAAATTTGGGTATTTTATAGTGTCGAAAAATTGAAATTCCGGGAATTTGCAATTTTGGTAATTTTCTACTTTCCTTAATAAATATATTCGGTATATTTAAGTTTCGTTGGTAAACATTTTCGGTAATATTATTTTTATTCGGAAATTTTGAATTTAAATTTTATTGGGGATTTTGGTTTTTCGGTAATAAGATGTTCCAATAACATGGTTATTTATACAAAAGATTACAATATTGATGTTCGAAAAACAATTCATTGTGCACAATAAGGGCGTAAGATACGCCCTTATTGACCGCCCCTCGAACACCTTCGAGGGGGGGTCAATAAGAGGGATATGCCCTTATTGATTACCCCAGACCAATGACATACGCCCTTCTTTATCCCCCTACAACATGTAACATACGCCCTTATTGACCCCCCTAACACGTGACATACGCCCTTCTTGACACCCCTACATCACGTGACAATAATTGAGATTTGTTAATATGGTTCTCCAGTTGGTTAACAGAGGATGGATAAAATCTCCAGTTGATGATTGGAAAGCAATTGATGTAGGTCTCCAATTGGTTGATTGATCATGGATGGAATTAATTGGTATAACATCCCAGTAGGTCATGAATAGAAAGTTGGTGTAGCTCTCCAGTTGGTTAATTGATCATAAGTGGAATTAATTGGTATAGATCTCCAGTAAATGATGAATGGAAAGTTGGAGTAGCTCTCCAATTAGTTAATTGATCATAAATGGAATTAATTGGTGTAGATCTCCAGTAAATGATGAATAGAAAGTTGACGTAGCTCTCCAGTTGATTAATCGATCATAAATAAAAGCAATTGTTGTAGATTTCCAATTGATAAATAAAAATGAATTGCTGTGAGGGTATGAAACTGTACTAAACTTTGTCACAAAATCTCAAGAATATAGTAAGTTATCAATGAATTATAGAGATGAGAATATGAAAATGCACTATGTCACAAAATCTCAAGAATATAGTAGGTTCACAATGAATTTTAGAATGCACATTAACAGATTAAACTACGCGTCGAATTGGGTTCTTAGGGAATTAGATTACGATGAGCGTGGAACAACCGGACTTCGCGGGACACAATATTAGAACTGATGACAAGCTAGGTGGTCGAACCTGCAACATACGTCTGATCACACTTAAATGCTACGTGGTTGAAGTCGCAACATGGACCGTTCGCGTATTTCATATGTTTAGGCGTTACAATGATTTGGTCACATGACAGAGCATTAAAACTTGCCAAAGAAAATCTACTATTATAAGATCGAACTAAATATCTAAATTTTTATTGTAAAATAAATTTTTTAAATCTTTATTATAATCTTTGAAAGGAAAAATTTATATTTTACTTTTCACGAGCAGTACCCCTGCTCATTACATATATATAATAAACTCGCGCATCATCCATCGGCGCGAGAGAGCCCGCTATCCCCGCTTCTCGCGAGACTCGACGGTGCGCCTGCGCGCCAGGTCAGGCGGCCGGCGGCGAGAATATATAAGGCGCTCGTAGTCGCGAATTGAATGAGTTCACCGGGGACCATGGGGGCGGCTTTGTTCAAAGCCATCCTGGAAGTCCAGCCCCTGAAGAACATCTCTTACAGGGACCCGACGCACGGCTAGATGGCGCAACTATAGACGTGTATCGGACAAAGGGGTTCGTTGGATACAATATCCAACCAGACCTGGATCGACCTGAGTCTGACTGACCGACCGAACCGTCACCGACCGTACAGTTACCGACCGAACCGTTACCGAATGACCGACCTGATCATCGCCACACTCGCACTTCGCTCTCTCACACTCACGTAAACTAGATTCACACCGCTTCACTTCCGCTCACTTCATACACCTCACACGCACAATTTTAATTTGTAACCGCGAACCACACCACATTTACATTTAAAGCTATAGAATAGATTCACACACAACATATACACACTACATTTTCACACATACGTCACACTCACAATAGCTCGAAATTTAGAGATGTAATCTTATAGGAAAATATAGCCTTTAGTTTGTTAAACCTTAAACTTAAACACATTCTCATCCCACGCTTTGCGCTCCGAAATATTTGTTCGCAGCGCTGCGTGCTCCGAAATATTTGATCGTCGCGCTTCGTACTCGATTCTTCATTTGCAAATTACACAATTTGTTTTTTATTTCAGAAGAAAAGAGAAATTTATTTTCTTAAGGTTCTCTCGACCTTAAGGAACACATTCTCATCAGGACACTCGCGCTTCGCGCTCGACATTTGATTTAATAATGATATAAACCTCACGCTCCGCGTGCTCGGCTCTGTTCACCGTATAATAGATTCAAATAAATCATTAAAAAGACGATTAAAAGAATTGTCTTAATTATTTACTCTTGGTATAAATTATTTTTTTTCTATTCTTATAGGCTCCGAATGATACTTTTCGAAGCAAATATGGATTTGGGAAAAAATCCTATATATCTCAAAATTATTTCAGAATTTTTTCATTTACCAATCTTTTTATATCCTACAATAAGTGCGTCTTCCGATAAGATTACATGTTATTTTCAATCTGAAAGGTTCCAAAATTTTAACCAGAGCTTCAGTGCATTTCAATACATCTCTCATCCAAATAACTTCTCTATTCCTTCCCATTTCTCGCCTATTCTTGTCTATCCCTTTCTATCTCCTTATCAATTTCAATTCTCTCCTATCTCTTTCAATCCCCACTTCTCTATTCCTTCCTATCTTTCGCCCTTCTCGTCTATACCTTTCTATCTCCTTGACAATAAAAATTCGCTCCTATCTCTTTTAATACCCACTTTTTTTTATCCCTTTTAATATCTCGCTTATCTTCATCTTCCTCTTTCTATGTCCTTGTCAATCGAAATTTATTCCTATCAGTTTCAATACCCTGATTTCTATCCCAGTCTATTTCTTAGCCTATCTTTTTGAATGTCTTCTTCTCTGTCTCAGCTTAACTCTGTTACAATTTCGGTCGTTGATTTAAACTTTAATATTTTTAATATTTAAATTTAAGTAAATATTAAGTATTAAACTGAGAAGATTGGACTATAGTCTCTCATAAACTATAGTCGTGCTGAAATTGTTTTAAGATTCTAAACCTGAGGGAGGTAAGAGAAGTACACAACATTTAACAACAACAATAAAAAACAAAGTTTATTGTTAAATCAAAATAGATAAAGTTCGTAGCTATAAAGCATTGACTCGATATAATCCAAAGTATAAGTCGTAGTAGAGACTCGATATAATTCTAAGTCCGACAATTGGCTGAATAAGATACAATTCTAAGCTCGATCTGATACTTTAGAATTTGACAAGTACAAAATTGGAGTTTGTCTTTTAAAGACCAAACTCAATGCAAAGCAAAAATAAATACAAGTTCGATATTAATACTAGTATAACTCAGATACTTAGAATCTAAGTCGAACCTGGAACAGAAGAAATATCACTCGGGAGCAATGGGCATACCGGTGACAAAATTATTAACTAACTCGAGATAGCCTGGTACAGCGTACACCTCGAAGTTAGGACAAGTATTACCAGAAATAAAGAACTCCAAAAATATCAAATATAACCAGTGAGAAAAACTACCTTCGACAATCGTCATAGGCAAGTGCCGTACTGAGAGGTAGCCTGATACAGCGTGCACCCCAGAGGACATACAAATCAAAATCAGAAATAATCAATAATTCAATAATATCACACATAACATCAATAAGGAGGTTTTGGAGAAGGGATTTAGAGAGGAGCCACAGTAGCCTGATACAGCGTGCACTGTGAATTCCTAGGTAGAAGCTATAATACCTTTTCTCAGCCTGAAGCCTCTGAATATATCCAGTATTCCGGGCATGTTGATTCCGAGGGAGACCGACGCTGGACATCTGGCGGGATTTGGCCGAGCATGCTAGGTGATATAGCGTGCTTCCCTCACTCGTCCATCCCACCGAGTGCGCGCGCATCCCTGCGTGGCGAGCGGCCACGCGCAAGCGCTTTCCGCTGGACCCATATGTACGAGCACGACGATGTCTTCACGTCCTGGGTATAGGGCGGGTTGCCTATCCCCAGACACTCTCAGCTGTGTCCATATTCAGGGGCACAGTGGTACCGTTACAACTCGTTTCTATTCAAATCCATCCTTGTTTATCTCATTTTGGTTCAATTATTTCGTTTTAAAAAAGTAGTTATTTGGAATTAATTAAGGGCATATTGGAAGCGTGACCTTAGCTATATATATTCTCCCAATTTATTCTTAAATGAATAAATAAAATACATCTATGAGATAGAGAAGAGCGGATTAAAAGATAAAGCAGTGGAACCATATTGGCACATGGAAACATTAAGTGGATAGAAGTAGCTGACAAGGAATAGTATAAGATAAAGGAAAGAGGGGATTGAAATAGATGGGTTAATGATTATACTGACAGAGATTTAAAAAGATAGAGGCGGATAGACAAAAGATAAATGAAGAAATTGAAGACATAGGTTATAGATATTAACAAAGACATTGAAAAATATAGAGTTTAATAAATAAGAGATAGACTGTGATAGAGCTCTTTCGGATGAGTGATATTGGTTTTTACCGCATAATTCCTAAGTCCTTCGTTAGCTCAGTGGACTAAGCGTTGGACAGCGGACTCGATGCGCGCGGGTTCGCGTCCCTATAGATGCGGATTTTCCAGTGTTATAATACGTTAGTGGTATGATTAGAATAATATGTGTGTACAAAATATTATAGTTATAAAATTATTATGCATGTTTAAAGTAAGAAAATTAATAAGTTAATAAGGGAGAGTTAGCCTTAGGGATAGAAAAAGGTAGAAATTTCTAGTAAGGGAGGTAGATTTAGGGATAGAAAGGAATAAAATATTTTGGTATAGAGATAAACTAAGAGATAGAAAGAGATAGATATTACCAGAAATAGGGATAGACTGAGGGATAGGAAAAGATAGATATTACCAGACACAGGGATAGACTGAGGAATAGGAAGAGATAGATATCACCGGACACGGGGATAGCATGGTGGATAGAGAGAGATAGCGTTTTGTGGATGCAAAATGGATACTTGGAAGAGGTAGAAAAGTTCTATCTCTTTCTATCTCCCTATCTCTTTGTATCTCTTTAATTCCAGCAGGGATGGTCACACGAATGTTTTTCCGAAATCGGAAAATGTAAAAAAATGCTGTCCAATGACGGCAAATTTGAAATTACGAATATATAAATTAAATAAATGTAATGTTAATATCAATAACTTGTTAATAAAAATACACTTTTAGAATATTTTGTAAATATAGAAGGAAACTGGTAGAAAAGATTAATTATTAAGAGTTTATTTAGTATACTGTACAAAAATAACTTACAGTGCTTTCTTGAAAACATGTTATTTATTCCATTTTCCCATTTATATAATATCTATTTCTTTATCCACATCAAGTAATTATTTAAAAATTTATTACCGTAATTTACGAAAAAATGTTCTGATTTTTGCTTTGAAGTGCTGTAGTTTCTAAACTAATATAGATATTGTACATTTTCTTTCTGATTCTAGTAGTTCTTTCCGTTCTCTTTAGAAATTTACAACGAAATTTGTAAAATTCTTAAAACTGACAAAATGGCGGCGGTTTTTCAGAAAATTTTAAAACTCAGTTTTTTCAAAAAAGCCAGCGTTTTTTTTTCTTGATTTTTTTCTAGGTAGGTACTGTTATGGCAAATATATCTCATGAGAGTTTATCTTGTGCCCGTGCCTTGGAGAGAAGAAAACATTTTTTCTGTTATTGAAAAATGAATATTCACATTTTGTGCAATAGCAAGACAAGATACGAAAAAAGTCAAACAGGAAAATTTAT
>JAUESH010018426.1:0-12991 GCA_032275165.1 Synergus magnus
GTGGCGCCATCTACTGCTGATATCAACAACTTATAGCTAAGTAAAATTGTTAGCAGCGCTTTAATACCGATAAATATTTCTGAAACAGTTAAATTTCAAATTTCCCACCAATTTGATGATGGAGTCATCTACTGGTGGTATCAATAACTTATAGCTAAGTTAAATTATTAGTTGGTGTTTCTGTACCTATAAATAAATGTTTTCATGAAAGTTAAATTTCAAATTTCCCGCCATTTTCAGAAGAATCAACTTTTAAATTTCCCGCCATTAGCATAAGATTTAAATTTTAAATTTCCCGCCATTAGCCTAAGATTTAACTTTTAAATTTCCCGCCATTAGCATAAGATTTAAGTTTTAAATTTCTCACCATTAGCATAAGATTTAAATTTTTAATTTCCCACCATTAGCATACAATTTAAATTTTCCGCCATTAGCGTAAGATTTAAATTTAAATTTCCCACAATTAGCATAAGATTTAAATTTAAATTTCCTGCCATAGTGATCTACCTTACCGACTGTCGGTAAAACAGGGAGTTACCGACAACCCAATTACCGACGGCGGAACTACGTAGTAGTGTCACAGAACTCTCATAGGTATACTACTAAGTGCAATATCACTATATATGGGCATATCCACGAAAAGTGTCATTTTCTCAAAAAAAAAAAAAAAAAAAAGTTCCAAAATCAATCTTAAGGCATACTTTTCAAACTTCTGTCCTTTATCCTAAATACATATCGGAACTCATTTTTTAGCTTGGTTAATAACTTTGCGCATGCGCGCAGTTTGCACAAAAATTTTTTGAAAAATTCCCAATTTTATTACTAATTTTTTATTAAATAAATAATTTTTAATAAATAAATACAAAAACATCTTTGTCAAAAAAATATTTTCAGATGAGTAATTTGATAGAAGCAAGTAATATTTTTCTATTATTAGCCTATTTTTTGTAATATTTAAAAATATTCTGAATTTATGAAAAAAAGTTTTATACAAAAGTTTGTTACGTGACCGTAACTAATCAATAATGTATTGCCTAATATGGTTCGAATTGTAACACGTGTAAAAGTTGAGGCGAGAGACACATAAAATATTATCTCCTAGGAATCGATAGAGACGAGGTCTCCCTGAGATTCAGAGAAATCTTGAAAACATTAAAACACACTCGGGGGCCGAACTATGACCCCTTTCGTTCTCTCAAATGGAGAGAAGCTCAACGGCCCATTAGAATATTCTCGGAAATAAGGTACCAACCACTTACGATCCCTCTCGTTTTCTTTCCTGGAAAAAACACGCTCATGGAGTGCCGATCGATGAGGAGGGTCCAAGCTTTGGGATACCCCCGAAGGAGCCAGGAAGGAAAAAGCGGATATAAAAAGGGTCATGGAAATCAAGCAGTTACTAGTCGGTAATCGGAATGCCACTAGTCGCCAACCATTACTAGTCGTCAGAACTAGACTTGTCGCCCACCAGAACTAGTCTTCAGAACTTCACTAGTTTTCGAGTAGAATTTCAAGAGCGTGCATCTAGTCAGTTCGAGTGTCCAGGTAGTCAGTTAGAGCCAGTTCCAGTGTCCAGCTAGTCAGTTAGAGTCAGTTCGAGTGTCCAACTAGTTAACTAGAGTGTCCGACTAATCATCAGCTCCGACCTGTGAGGTCTCAAAGTCTTGCCAATCAACATCAGCAGTCAACTTTAATAAAAGGGTCAGTGTTCAGCTTTCATCAGGACCCATCAGTCCTGGGTTCAACAAAATTATATCAACTCGTGAGGGTCGTACCAGAATTGGATATTTTGGATTTCCAAAAGAGGACTCCTACCTTCATCTAGTAAAAATCTAAACAAGTAAATCCTTACAAATTATAACTTTAATGGTCCACTTTTAGAAATATAGAGTCTAATCTGAAACGTTCCTTGCAGGACGGGTTCAGAGATCTCAAGATTCCAAGGTCCATCACTCTCTCTATCTTTCCTGCGTGTCTCTTTGTCTTCATAAAAATTTGTAAATTATAAATAAAGATTCATTGTGTGAAAACGAATTACCATTTCTTGGCTTGATCTCGTCCCTAGTTCACTAACGTGACTAAAAACGAGAACTGTTAGGGATATTAGCTGTGTTAATCCTCTCAGGACATAACAAGTTATTCCTTTCAATAAAATGGAACTTTTTGTGTAGAATAAAAGTTTTTTGTTGACATTAAACTTTTGAAGCAAAATAATTTTTTTACTTTCTTTAACTTTGATTTTTACAAAATGCACATGATTTTTGAGATACACAATTTTCCTTGCGGGGACATATTTTGGCCACCTAAATACAGCAAAATCAGCAAAAAATTTGATCCTATCTTGATGCGCGCGATTTTCATAGCTACTGCCGCTGGAGTGGGCATTTTCGCTAAAAATTTGGAGTGGACATTTTAGCCTCAAATTGGAAATAACTTTTGCGCGCACTGCGATATTAACTTTATACGTGCACGAAAAAAAGTTTGGGTAGGCGGCTGCACTAGCAGTAGTAGAGCAGCGTCACCGCGCGTGTGGTGCAGATACTGCGTCACATTCAGGTGAACGGATACTCCAAGCTTGCTTCGAAATTCTCTCCCGATAGCGTTTGGCGCGCTGCTTACTCAGCAAGTTCGTGCAACGGCTATACCATTATGGGACAAAATCTCGCCCACAACGAGAGGGCGGTTTTACGAAGTCGAAAGCACATCGCTTTCCTAGCGTTTGGCACGGCCTTTCCACGTACTGGGAGAGCCGGTTACCCAAACTTCTTTCCGTGTGGTAAACTTCTTCGCCCCAACATACTGCTTCATTTCTGTGAGCATAGAAAAGTGTGCTTCAAGTATTCTTGGAGTAAAGAACGATGATGGAGTGGACATTTTTTCGCCAAATTCAAAATTTTCGATATTGGAATGTGTGATACTTCGATAATTTTAGAAGCATATTTTTTTCCTTTATATGATGTTTATTGGCCACCAAAATCTACTAAAAAATCGAAAGATTTTTGACCTGGGTAGTTGCGCGCACTTTTCACAACTCCTTTCCCTGGAGTGGACATTTGAATTGTGAAAGCGGTAACAAATATTACACAGGTATATTTTTGGGATTTTATCCAACTATTATATGTTATATCTTTTTATGAGGGTTTATGTAATGACTATAAGCTTTTGTTTCTATTTCAGGAAGTCTGTCTGTGAATTTTTGTGCAGTTTAACTTGTATTTTAAGTGTAAGTTTGCCTATAATGCAACGGTGACAAAAAAAATGACACTTTTCGTGGATATACCCATAAATGAGAACTATGAAAAAGGTAATTGATATTATCGAAATCGATTCTCAATTTAATCTGGCGGATATGTTATCAAAGAGCTTAGATAAAGTAAAATTTATCAAAATTAGGAATGCGTTAAAATTAATTTAAATTGTTTGAAAATTAAGTTGATTAGAAGATGAAATGTGAAGTTCGCATGTAAGTTAGTATGTAAGACGTGAAATAATTTATGCGTGATATGAAAAAATTGTATCATTAAACTAAATAATAAGTATTGATTTATAATGTTCAAAATTCAAGGAGGCGTGTTGGAATATATGAATATTTCAACATTTAAAAATCTAATTTGATTTGATTCTAATACCCGTGTCGCCATCTCTCAGCTTTTACCTGGAGCAAGAGCCTTGTAACAGTCACGTTTGACTGAGCACATGTTGTGCATATAATTAATATTCCTCTTGTATTGTGTACAATAGTAATTAAGAATAAACAGTAAAATTAGGATTGTGAGCACCTTATTTTCCCACATTCACCTGAATAATCCAAGAATAACCAAAACTTTTTAACTTTTCAATAAAATATATTAATCCTACAGGACATCCAATTCGTGTCGAAATAGGAAATCTTTACTTTTCTTATATCAGCTGAAAATTATGATCATGTAAAAAGTTATAGTTGAAAAATCAATTTTTCGAAATTATAAATATCCATAACTTTCTTACTTTTCAATAAAATATATTAATCTTATAGGTCATCAATTTGTCTCAGCACAAGGAATATGCCAAAATGTTATCAATTTATCTATACACGTTCTCCAGATATTGCAGGATTGTTAAAAAGCGGGACAGACACACACTCATACACAAATCTCATACACCCGGACAATTTTTCAGGACATTATATTAGATATATTCCCCTTGAAATATATTGAAAAAAAAACCTTTTTCTGGAAACTGGATTTTGTCACTACTACAAAGCTTCCTCTATGACGAAGCAAAATCTTTTGAAACCCTTCAAAATGTTATCGAAATCTCTTAAAATTCTTTAAAACTCTTTACGTACATCGCTTGAAACACATTGTAATAACAAAAAATACCTAAAACACTTTGAAATCTCTTAAATCCTCTTTAAAATCTTTGGAAATCCTTAGAAATTACCTAAATTCTTTTTAAATGCTTAGTAATCCCTTGAATATCTTGAAATCTCTTAAAAATATATAAAATTCCTTAAAAGCATTTGAAATTCTGTGAAATGACTGCAAAGATTTCAAGAAATTTCAGTAGATTTCAATTGATTTCTTTTCACCTATTTTGGGAATTTGTCTACTTTTCACGTTTTTTCAGTTGATAAAGTTGAATCATATGAAAAATTGTTAACATTTCCGATTTGAAAATACTTCCAGATGATTAAAATAATAAGGAAAGTCAATATTTTAAAGCTAAAAATATTGTTATTTGAAACTTTTTAAATTCCTTAAAATACTGTAAATCATTTTAAATCCTTTAAATAATTTAAAATAGTTTTAAATCGCTTGAAACTCTTTGTAATTTCAAAAAATACCTCTAATTTATGTTTAATCGTTCAAATCTGAACAAACTCACAGAATTTGTTTTAAAACCCTTGAAAAGTGTTTGCAATTCATTAAAATTCTTAAAAATCCTTTAAAATCTTTAAAAATCCCTCGAAATTGTTAAGAATCTCTCAGAATCTGTTAAAACGTTTATTGGAAATACATAAACAATTAAAAATGGTCCTTTTGACAAAAAATAGTGTGTGGTACACATGCATACTAGATTGCTACTCATGTAATTTTAGTATTCACCGGCAGTTCTTTGGCTTATCCTGCAATTTTTCGCAAATTACTATTCTCAATAACTCAATAATTCTTTTAAAAATGATATACATTAAATATTTTACAACTTACAAGTCCGATTTTTCTTCTTTATTGCTGGTAGCATCAATCGATTCCATCTTCTTTTTGGCTTTCTTTTCTTTTCTCTTCTCACGTCGGCTTCGAAGGAAACCTGTAAATTTATTTTAAATCATAAATCCGGATGAAGATGATAGTATATGTAACACGGAGGTTACATCGGGCCCTCTCTCACTACATCCCTGGGCCAAGTATTGATCGGCCGGAGGCCCGATCAATGACGGAAGGACCCGAAGGTACCCGAATAGCAGTGCGCGAGTCAAGGAGCGACTCGCAATTGGTCAGTCCTTTGCCGCCCAGCATTAGAGCTAGACGCTCTTGAGTTTCTGTCCGCTCGCTACCGGAGTTAGCCGCTCGCGTTCCCCTGTAAAGTGCCACACCCAAAAGGACGCCGACGCCCTGGAAAGTATCCTGATTGTTCCAGAGGCCAAGGACGGCCTGATCCTGAAAGGGCGAGACGCCCTGTCTGTCTTATACCTGGCACCCAACAAAAACGCCTCGAATTTTCCCTATTGCCGAGGAAGGGTGAAACAGGACACAATAATTTGCCTTTGCTGGGGGTAAGTGAACGAAAAAAAAAAAATGAAAACCACTGTGCATACGTCTCTCATCTCTCTCTCAAAGATAAAACTATTATAGGAAATTTAGATGTCTTTACTTTCAAATGTTTACTTGGACATGAAAGATTATTTTCAGGAAACGATTTCGTAAATTTTGCATTGTATTTTCTAAGTATTGCTTTATGTGAATTTACAGTAAGTGAAAAGTGCGCGTTTTGGAAGTAGAAATCGCGTAGGGAAAGTAAAACCTAGAAGAGGAAAAAATAGTGAAAATTTAAAAAAGTGTTAGGCAAGCGAAAAAATTAATTTTGAACACAAAGAGGGGTGAAAATTGACATCGGTTTAAAGGAAAAACCGTTAGAGGAATAGAAAAACGTTTAGGAACCGTGAACTAGAAAACGAGAACAAAGAAATGGTAAAATCGATTTGAAGTCGAAAGAGTTCTAAAAGTTCCAAATTTGGTAAAATAGTGAAAGTAAAATTTGAAAAGTGAAAAAATTTCGGACGGAAAAGACCTGAAAAAGGTAAAACCATAAAGAGTGAAAGATAGGAATTGAAAAACGTAGTTAGAAGCTTCGAGAAGCTTCGAATTTGAAAAGCTGTAGAAAACCGGAAAATAGGCGAATTTATAGTGGAAAAGTGCATATAAAAGTGCTAGGTGGTAGAATTTCGGAAAAGAAAACGGAAAATAGAACCTGAAAATAAAAACGCCCATAGAAGCTTCGGGAATTGAAATTTGAAATCAAAGCGTGGGTAGCAACAGTGAAAATTTCCAGAGCCGGAAAGTTCGAGAAGCATGAAAAGTGAAAGTGCGTTGACTCGGTCGAAAGGAATTCAACAGTTAAGCGCATTGAGCGAGATCAAGCGTATAACTCATCGCCTAGTCCGAGCGGTATCTTAGTAAATATTGGTCCCTCGATGTTTTTAACGAAATTTTCGGATTCTTGGGTCTCGAAATATTTAATGTACAAAAGGGCACAGTAGGATAAGCATGTATAAGCTGCACCCAGCCGAATCTGTTCGAAATTTTCACCCTGAGTTGGTACTAATATAAAGTTCAATTCCCCAGAAGATTATATCTGAGATATCATTTTTATGGGGGTTAGAAGGAAAATAAAAAAATCGGTTTTTTTTTTTAGAACGGCTGGACCGATTTCGATGAGGAAAAAATATGTTATGGGTCCCAATGGAGGAATGTTTCGAAAAACTTATGGGATATTTTAGACAAGAAGAAAAGGTCAAAAAAAATTTTCAATTTTTTTCCGATTTTTTTTAAATGGAAAATTCTTGAGACACACTCACAGTTTTTTGCCTAAATATACCTTGAATTATGTAGAAAAATATATGAAAGTTTGGGAACAATCGGAGTTGTAGCTCATGGTTAAAAAAATGAAAAATCTCCAGCGTACTATTGACAAGTACGTTGCCACCTCGCCTCTCACAATTCGAGGTGATTTTTTATTGTGAGTCCCCTTGACTCTCAAAATTCGGGGTGGTTTTTTATTGTGAGCCCCCTCGCCTCTCAAAATTCGGGGCGGTTTTTTATTGTGAGTCCCCTCGCCTCTCCAAATTCGGGGTGATTTTTTATTGTGAGTCTCCTAGCCTCACAATTCGGAATGCTTTTTTATTGCGCTGGCGGCGCAAAAAACAAATGTTTCAAAGCATTTCAGCTGATGATTTATTGAATTTCCCAGAAATGACACAGAAAGATCTCAACATTCTGTTTACCGGATCGTACCAACTTTAACAGGCGGTATCATACCTTGCCAAAATGATGTATGAGGATGGAGAAATTAACATGCAGTATGTAAAAAATCGAACTAATGTGTTGAAATTGATGATTCGGTCTCGCCATATTTCCCGGTAACCATGTAAATGCTTCATAAATTATAAACTTATTAGTGTTGGAATTTTCGGGGTACTAGAGTATGTATGTGATTGTGCTAATGGGAACAGAACTGTTGGTTGCTGCTCATACATCGCTGCAATCATCTACTATTTGTCTCACGCAAGATATTTGGCTAAAATTGTCAGATCTGTTGAAATCCTCAGTCGAATGTTTCAGTAACGTAAAATTGTCCCTGTTATTGAAAGTGAAAGTGAAGAAAATTGAGAATATTGACGAATAGAAGATACCGAGGTTAGTGAGAGGCAAGGGGACTCACAATAAAAAAGCACCTCAAATTGTGAGAGGCGAGGGGTGCTTTTTTATTGTGAGTCCCCTCGACTCTCAAAATTCGGCGTACTTTTTTATTATGAGTCCCCTCGTCTCCCACAATTCGGGGTGCTTTTTTATTGTGAGTCCCCTCACCTCTCACAATTCGAGGTGCTTTTTTATTGTGAATCCCCTCGCCTCTCAAAATTCGGGGTGGTTTTTTATTGTGTCTCCTCGCCTCTCAAAATTCGAGGTGCTTTTAATTGTGAGTCCCCTCGCTTCTCAAAATTCGGGGTGGTTTTTTATTGTGAGTCTCCTCGCCTTTCAAAATTCGTGGTGTTTTTTTATTGTGAATCCCCTTGTCTCTCACGAACCTCGGTATCTTCTGTTCGTCAATATTCTCAATCTTCTTCACTCTCACTTTCAATAACAGAGACAATGTTACGTTGTTGATACATTCGACTGAGGATTTCAGCAGGTCTGACAATTTTAGCCAAATATCTTGCGTGAGACAAATAGTGGATGATTGCAGCGATGTGTGAGCAGCAACCAACAGTTCTATTCCCATTAGCACAATCACGTACATACTCTAGTACCCCGGAAATTCCAACACTATTAAGTTTATATTTTATGAAGCATTTATATGTTTACCGGGAAATATGACGAGACCGAATCAGCAATTTCAATACATTAGTTCGATCTTTTACATACTGCATGTTAATTTCTCCATCCTTATACATCATTTTGGCAAGGTATGATACCGCCTGTTAAAGTTGGTACGATCCGGTAAACAAAATGTTCAGTTCTTTCTCTGTCATTTCTGGGAAATCCAATAAATAATCAGCTGAAATGCTTTGAAACATTTTTTTTTGCGCCGCCAGTGCAATAAAAAAGCATCCCGAATTGTGAGGCGAGGAAACTCACAATAAAAAACCACCCCAAATTTTGAGAGGCGAGGGGGCTCACAATAAAAAACCACCCCGAATTTTGAGGGGAGAGGAGACTCACAATAAAAAAGCACCCCGAAATGTGAAAGGCAAGGGGTCTCACAATAAAAAAGCACCCCGAATTGTAAGAGACGAGGGGACTCACAATAAACAATCACCCCGAATTACGAGAGGCGAGGGGACTCACAGTAAAAAATCACTGTGAGAGGCGAGGTGGCAACGTACTTGTTAATAGTACGTTGGAAATAAAAAATTGGGTGGTTGACACCCTACTACCAGGCTGGAGATAAAAAATTGGGTGTTGCAGCAGCACAACAAATACTGGGCCCAAGTAAATGGATGTAGACAGGCTAAGGGCATCGTGGGTGAATGCCACAGGAGGGATTTGGCCAGTACCATCCTCAACTGGCCCAAGAAAGGTGTAATGGTGCAGATGCTCATTGGGTACAACCATTTGAATTACGATAAGCATAAGATGGGACTGGCACCCAGCACCGCTTGTCGCAAATGTGGTAGGCACGATGAGACGTCCCTACACATCTTAGATCGGTGTCCGGTTCTTGCTGGGCTCAGACATTAAACCCTTGGGTCAGCTATTCTGGAACGAGAGGTGATCAGGGCGCTACCGGCTAACGACATTCTAGGCTTATTTAAGAGGACTGGAATGGGGGGCTAGCTAGCGTCGAGGGGTGAGGGAACTGGTACAATGGGCTGGTAGCCTAAGCGCCTTTAGGGCCCCACGTGGGTGGGGCACCTCGCCTGAATTAATTAACTAACTAACCCTGAGCAGCAACTCCGATTGATCTCAAACTTTCACATATTTTTCCACATAATTCAAGGTACTTTTAGACAAAAAACTGTGAGTGTGCCTCAAGAATTCACCATTAAAAAAAATCAAAAAAAATTTCATAATTTTTGTTGACCTTTCCTTTCCTTTAAAATGTCCCATAATTTTTTCGAAACATCCCCTCCCATTCGGACCCATAACATATTTTTTCCCCATCGAAATCGGTCCAGCAGTTCTCGAGAAAAACCGATTTTTTTATTTTCCTTCTAACTCCCACAACTCCCATAAAAATGATTCCTCATATATAATCTTCCGGAGAATTGAACCTCATATTAGTACCAACTCAGGGTGAAAATGTCGAACAGATTCGGCCGGGGGCAGCTTATACATGCTTATCCTGCTATGCCCTTTAGAAAACTTTGTATACAAGGTGGCGAATTAAATCGCACCAGGAAAATTTCAAGCGTTTAGAGACCGGGTAACTAAATTGAGTCCGATAGAGTAGTGAGCCATGTATCATTTGTCGAGAAGGGGAAACGGCAAGATGGCGGAATCTGGCGAGAGAAGAGAGGCTCGTTTGACAGGTAAATGAACGCAGACGCCGACTCACACTAATATTTCGAATGAAACTTTAACATAGAGTCAAGTCCCGATACGAAACAAAGCGAAAACTTTGACAGATACCAGAACACAGACTTCAACAGAGACTTACACAGAAACTCACACAGATACTCAGTCTGAAGCGATAATGGCATTTCACGAGATTTAGTTTCGAATTCGCCGAAAGGGGCGAGATTCAGATTTTGAACTGTATATAGGTTCGTTAACCGAGACGCGGAGAGACATCGAAAAAACAAAATAGTAGGATAGATAGCGACGAAAAAGAAATCTCGCTACGGTTAATGGAAAAAAGTGAGAATGACGATAGGTTTAATGATGTAGCAGCTAATAAGAAAAGTAATGATAGGACTGAGAGTTGCAGAACCGAGAAACGGAATAAGCCGCTAGGAAGATAAAACGCTAGAAAGAGTAGCATAGAGAGAATAGGGATTTTGCGCGAAGTAAACGAAATTGAGGAAATTGAAGGCAGGTTTGAGGATGTGGAACCGGACGTTGAGGATACGTCAGAAATTAAAGACGCGTTGCCTCAAAATAGTTTAGATCCAGAATTAAATAGGCAGGTGACAGGTAAGCAGTTCCCCGTTACTGCGAAATCAGAATATTTAAAGTCGGATAGCGTCCAAGTGGAAGAAACTCGATTCTTCAATTCAGTAGATTTCGAAGGAGAACTTTTCCGAATGTTGGTTGACACAGGACAATACATTCATACGCGGGAAAAGAAATGATGGATAGAATTTCGAAATTAGAGATTAAAATAGCAGAACCTTCAACGCGTAGTCTCGTAGTTGCCAACGAGAAAACTTTGCGGATAACAGGACAGGTTTCAATCCCACTGTTCGTTGGCAGGGAAACTAAACGAGTGTTAGTGAGGTTAGTCCTAGATTTGAAATCTGTAGGAATTTTAGGGATAGACGCGTTGAAAGCCCTTAGAATGACATTAAACTTTGATAACGAAACTTGGTGGTTATCAAGCAACCCTCACACAAAATATAAAATGGAGTCTCATCTTAATTCTCTCCAACAACCGATACGTAAATATTCGGAAGTCATGTCAGAAGGGCAAAGGGGTTCTGGAAATCATAAGGAAATAAATTTAGGGAAAAAGAAACCCAAGAAAGAAGATAGGCTGCAAGAAAGCAAAACTAAGAAAAGCTTAGAGGTTAGGAAACCTAGTTTCGGAAGCAAGGTTAACCTAAAGGGTGGTCAGAAAGCACCGTACGGATCAAGGGATAGTGCGAGAGTGAAATCTGGGGGAAATGGTGCGAGGCAAGTCTCAAAACTATCAATAATTTCGGAGAGAACCCTAACTCCGAAAACAGGTCCCAAAAAATTCATTCCTAGTTTGCTCTAGGTTTCATTGAGAAACAGATTCCAGTGTTTAGAGAAACTGACTTAGGAAGAAGCAGTCAGATTTGATAGAAGAAATAGTAGGGAAAATAGGCTGTCAAATTTTGGACAGGAGAAAAAGAATCATAAGAAAGTAAGCTCGAAAAACGATAGGATGTTTGAGTCAAGAAAGGTAAAAGTTGTAAAACAGGTCCCAAAAAAGTCATAACTAGCTTGCTCCAGATTCCGCTAAGCAACAGATTTAAGTCTCATAAAGAGGGACTTTGTGAGAATAGATTTGAGGGCAGGGAAAATAGGCTGCCGAGTAGGAGAGAGTTTAAGGTAAAAGAAAGGGTTAGAAAAGTAACCAAAATCGAGGATAAAATTAATCGGGAAAAACAAAGAATTAAAATGGAAAAAATAAATGGTAAAAAGAATAACTAGTTGGGAAGAAAGAACAAGGTGGTCATTTTAGTGATTTTGACTCAAATCTGGTGATTTTCAAAAGCATATTGTGATTTTTTTTTCAGCGTTTGTCTTGTCACAATTTAGTGATTTCGAGCAATATTTAGTGATAAATTTAGTGATTTTGAAAGTCCATAAGAGCAGAAAGTCCATAAGAGTGAAAGAGATGGACCATTTTGATCGTTCTCTATCTCTTACACTCTTGAATAACTAAATATACAATACCGTTTTTACTGTTTCATGTAATAAACCTAATATACTTCATTTTAAAGCTGTTGTCAATGTTTAAAATGTAAGTTTTGCATTATAAGCTTATTATTACAGCTTTCTACTGCTTTTATTCCTGAAGTATAATATAAATTCAAGTTTCGCGCCTTTTAAAAGATAAAATCTAGTGAAAAGTTAGTGATTTTTTAATGTTCCAAATTTAGTGATTTTTCGAAAGTCCGACTGGGATTTTCTACTTGAAACAGTTGGCCACCTTAAGAAAGAATAATAAAGGTTTAACACGGGAAGTGTTTAAGAAAAATGATAAAGGTTTAACACGTGAAGTATTAGGAAAAAGAAAGATTACAGAAAATTTAAGGAATACGGTAATTTCAAAAGGTAACATGATTAGGACAGACGTAGATTTCGCAAAAGAAAAAGATAACTGGCGTAGAACCAGATTAAGTCTGGATTATAAAAGACCAGAAGTTGTTGAAAATTGGCGGGCTAGAGACCCCCAAGTGCAGGGTTCTAGGGAGAACCAGGACAGATTGCAATTGGACAACTGTTCGGAAATAGGTTATTATGTTTGTAATTGTAGGTTTTGTCAAAAAAGTAAACCGTGGACTCAACCTAAAATAGGGTTGAGAAGTAGACAATAGGAGTCATAAGCTAACGGTTAAAAAATAAATCATGGCATTCCAAGTGCGTAAGGTTTTGAGGGAGGG
>JAUESH010018520.1:0-12954 GCA_032275165.1 Synergus magnus
TTTTCTCATCCCCCCCAAGCAATTCATGCAAAAAAAATGAATCGGATATTTTTTTCCGCAAAATTCGACAGATTGACAGTACTATTAACTACCGGAAGTAGTACAACACGCATATTGTACACTTTAATAATAATCACGCATATTTGAGTATAATTAGCACATAATTTACACGTGGACATTAATATTTGTACTTCGGATGTAGTGTTGGACATATAATCCAGCTGAAATAAAATTAATGATGAGAATTATTCTGAGAATAATCTATTCAGAACAAAAACCAAATCTGAAAAATGTCTTTTATTTCAATGGGAATTGCAAATAAAACAGAAAAATAGTCATCTACAGTTTTGATACGTGTGCCAATGCAAATAACTTGTTACCAACTTGGTGACTTGACCTTGGTTTTATTGGTCTATTTCTTGCCGCACAGTTTTCATACGTTACGTTCAAATATTCTTCCTTATCTAGACTTACAAAACCATTTGAAGGCTATAAAAAAATGAGAACCATTAGCAAAATTGCGCAAAAGTTTCGTTATAAAATACTATCGTTTCTCAGTCCTCATCTTGCTTTCGTCTTCTGTACAGCAATTGATAAAGTAGAATTCCATCGTCTCAACTCTGTAATTAATAGTCCAAAATGGTGGAAAAAGAATATATGTATATTTTCATTCTCTGTGCCTATTTGTCTCAGGGAATTATTGCTACTTTTTTGGAAGAAGATATTGGTAACTAACATGATATCCTCAATAATTGTATCTGGAATTAGTGTAGAGATTAATTTATCAAAAACTTGCAGGGGAATCATCGAGTGTTCTCGTTCGAGAAAAACGTGTTATTAATCGGAAGCGGGGTGAAGACGTGCCAGTGAATGTTGGAGCTGTTGCCTATGCTGTGAGCATTAAAAAATATAATCGTTTGCATTGCATGGGGAGTATACTCTCGCATTACACTGCCATTACTGCTGCTCGCTGTGTTAATCTTGAACTATCGCAGTACACAGTTCTCTCCGGTTCAATATACGCACGTCAAGGTACATCTCACAATATAACAGGGACAAAAATGCGCGGCCATAATCCGTCAAGATCTTCTACATTTATGACTGGCATAGCCTTAATCACAGTTCATCCACCTTTTATATATAGGATGAGTACTGCCGCCATAGATTTGGGCACAGAACCTGTTTTGGCAGGTATGCTTGGAACTATTAGTGGCTTTGGTGCCTACACACATTCTGAAGCAATGTAAGTTATCGATAATAGTATATTAAATATTGTATAAAACATAATTGTTTTGAGTGCATCTCAATTTTGACTAGAAATGTTCCATGTCGACATGCAGAACTAATCTAAAAATTTGTTTTCCCCACGATTTCAGACGTGAATCGCAATACTCTAACAGACTACGATCAATCACTGTACCAATAATTAAGCATCTGGATTGTGTAAATATCTACCGTGGCAGTTTTCCGATTACGGAGGAAGATGTTTGCACTTATCATGCACGAAAGCAATGTGCTCATACTGATGCTGGTGCTCCTTTAGTTGTTGACCATGTACTGGTTGGAGTTTATATTGGAGATATTGATACAGCAGACAGAGAGTGTCCTATTAAACCTGATGTTTTTGTACTTGTGCAACATTTGAATTATGGTTCATGGATTAGGAGAAACATTGTAGATTGAATTGCAGCAGGGTCGGATTTATATTAGGGGCCGTCGGGGTCGCGGCCCGGGGCCCCCAAATTCGGGGGGCCCCTCACTAAACACCAGAAAACATTTTTTAAATAAAATAAAGAAGCCCAGTGGGCAAAAAGACATTGTCATCCTCAGGACATCCTAAAGACATCCTTAGGACGTCCCCCACATTTTAACCGGCCCTAGGGCCCCCACAACCCTAAATTCGGCCCTGAATTGCAGTTATGTAACAAACAAAATTAATTAATGCAACCTACGTTAGAAACAGAATATACCTTTTTCATATAATCTATGCAATCGTCTAATTTATTTAAATAATCTGCGTTGCACGGAAAAAGATTGCTATGGTTGTCACAGCTCACGGTCGTACATACAGGTCCAGAAACTCCAGTGGAGGGGATGTAGTAAAGATGATTCGCTTTTTGAAGCTTTTCGTAGTTCAGAAAGCAGCCACCGTATGTGGGCGCTGTGATCTTAAAGTAGCGCGAAATTTAAATAGGCTACACAGTGTGTATACTTCTAGATCACAGCGCTCCATTAGGTGGCGAGTTTAAGAACTACGAAAAGCTTCAAACAAAACTAAAATAAAAAAATAAAAAAACTAAATAATTTATTTACTTTTGATATAAGATTTTCAATTTCAAATTATTCTACAATTTTTTATGCACAAAACTGGAAAACATACACTATTAAAATTTTATCTTAAAAGTGTACAATTTCACAAACTTTCAATTGCGAATTATGTAAATTTTACTATTTTCTTTTTAAAACGATCGAACTTTAAAGATTTTGTACCTTTTGTGTAACTTAGTTAACTGCAACAAGTTACAATTATTCTTGTGCGAGGGTGAACAGTTTATTTAAATTTTTTTACGTATGTGTTTATTTTTGACTGAAGTATTTACGATAACAAAAAATGAGAGGAACAGAGAAAAGTGTTGGATAATTAAAAAATATAATTCTATCATCATAAAAGTCTAGCACAATTCGGCTTAAAAATTAATCGCTATAAAAATATTGCAGAATATGTTAGATTAAGAAAGGCAAAAATTGCGCGAAGAGCTTATATTGGTCTCGCCTTCCGTGCAGCAGTTAAAACAATAGAAGTCCATCATCTCAACTGCGTAATTAATAGTATAAAGTGCTGGAAAAAGAATATAGGTGTCTTTTCACTCTCTGTGCCATTTTGTCTCAGGCAATTGTTGCTACTATCTTGGAAGAGGATATTGATAAGTAACATGATATCCTCAATAATTGTATCTGCAATTAATGTAGAGATTAATTTATCAAAAACGTACAGAGGAATCATCGAATGTTCACGTCCGAGAAAAACGTGTTATAAGTCGGGATCCTACTGAAGATGTTCCAGTGCGTGTTGGAGCCGCTTCCTACGTCGTAAATATTAGAAAAAATAAACGTGTGCATTGCATGGGGACTATACTCTCGTCTCAAACTGTCATCACTGCTGCTCGTTGTGTTGCTCTTGAACAACCAGTGTATGAAGTTCTCTCTGGTTCAATATGTTCAAGTCATGGCGTACCTCACAATATAACACGTAAAGCAATGCATGGCCATAATCCATCTAAATCATCTAAATTTCTGACTGGTATTGCCTTGATCACTGTTGATCCTCCTTTCGTGTATAAGACTGTTACTAACCAAATAGAATTGCACACCGGACCTGTACTCCCTGGTATGCATGGCACTGTTAGTGGTTTTGGTGCCTACTACTATGGAGGACCGTAAGTTGTCAATGATGATATGTCAAATGCAAAATATGACAATTGTATCAAGTAAATCTCGATTTTCACTGGATATACAAGCTTCATTAATCTAAAAATTGTTTTCCTCACAATTTCAGAAAGCAATCGACATGTCCTGCTAGACTGCGATCAATCACTGTGCCGATAATGAACCATCTGGAGTATCAAAATATGTACCGTGCTCATTTTCCGATTACAGAGGAAGATATTTGCACTTATCACGCACAAAAGCAATGTGGTTATTCTGATGCCGGTGCTCCTTTAGTTATTGAACACAAACTGGCTGGGGTTCACATTGGATATATTGAAACAGAAGGAGGAAGGGGGTGTCCCATTAAACCTGATGTATTTGTATTCCTTCAACATTTCGAATACGGACCATGGATCAGGGAAAACATTGTTGGTTAAAAAATGGATTTATTCTTTTGCAACCATCGGAATTAATGCAATACGTATCAAACTTAGAGAATAAATACGTAATACACATAATGTACCTTCTCCAAATCTTTCTTTATACATATATATAAAAGTGTCACGATGTTTATGGCCACTAAACTCTGAAACTACTTAACCGATCTTGATGAAATTTTGTATACTGTGTGTAATTTGGCCCAACTTGAGGCATAGGATAGTTTTTATCTCGATTAATGACCTCAATATTTTTTTATTGCAAATTAAATGTTTATTATAGGACAAATTTGTAAGTTCCATGAGTTTCTAATAGATGGCGGTGTAAGTTAGTTTCTTGACCGACACTTCAACATTTTATGTTACCTAGGTTGGGTAAGCAATCAATAGATGGCGCCATGTTTCGATTTCTTGACACTTTCAATTTTTGACGTAACTGTAAAGGGAAATGATAAAGGGAAATGGTAAAAGGATATGATAAACGGAAATGGCAAACGGAAATAGTAAAATGAAGTGGTAGAGGGAAATGCTAAAGAGAAATGGTAAAGGGAATTGGTAAAGAGAAATCATGGTATAGGGAAATGGTAAAGGGAAGTCATGCATATATTTAAAAAATCTTTCTTCCTCGATTACCTCGATTCCTTATATTCTAAAAAATATCCTGTATTTTAAGCGAGATTTAAAAGTAAACTAGACTAAGTCCATTTTTTGTTTTAAAACAAGTAGGCAAGACTATTTTTTTTTGGTTATTTCTTTCTCTTTGTCTCCAAACAAGACCGATATTCTTAATTAAGGACTTTCATTTAAATTGATTAATTTTCCAAACATATAATTATAACAATTTTGAAATTTAAAAATAAAAAAAAAAAGAATGGATGTTTTATTAAAAGTAAAACTGATTGCGACATCAAAATTTGGATTCCCTGGATAAGTCATATACGCAAAAACATTTTGTTTCCAAAAATTGGATTAAATCCAAGCGAAATTTAGAAATTGTTATAAAAATTTAATGAAAGAGACACCTATAAAGCAGCACGTGTAGAATACGTATTTTTAAAAATGATGCAAGCATTATTACTGCAAATAAAGTTAGATTTATAAGAAAATTGCCCAACGCAGAATGACATTGTGTCACAGTATTTAGTTAAGAAATTCTTTATTTGTCCTGTCGCTTTACAAAGTTAGAGTCATTAAATGTTGAGTATATAGTGGCATAATAAAAGCCGAAAATTTCAAAAAGTGCTCATATTGGTCTCCTGTTCGATATAACAATAAAGAAAAGTACAATTCCATCACCTCAATTGTGTTAAATGTATAAAATGCCGCAAAAAGTATATACGCATCTGTTCATTCTCTGTATAATTTTGATTCAGGGAATTGTTGCAGCTTTCCTGAAAGAAGATGTTGGTAAGTAAAATGATATCCTCAATAATTGCATCTGGAATCAAACTCATGTAACAGCTGTTAGAATACGCGCACTGAAAATTAACTTATCAAAACCTTGCAGGGGAATCATCAAATCTTCTCGTCCGTAACAAACGTGTTATTAATCGAATTCCCGGTGAAGACGTACCAGTGGATATTGGAATTGCCCCCTACGTGGTAAATATAAAAAACACCAATCGTATGCATTGCGTAGGATCTATACTGTCGCATCACACTGTCATCACCGCTGCTCGGTGTGTTGTTCTTCATATTTCCGTCTACACAGTTATCTCTGGTGCAGTATATGCATATCTTGGTAACATCCACAACGTAACAGAAAAAAAAACACACGGCTCTGAAATATCTAGAATTATGGGTAGTGGTATTGCCTTGCTGACTGTTGATCCACCTTTCGTATATAGCCTCAATACTGACAAAATAGATTTGCATGTAGCACCTATACTGAGAGGTATGCGTGGAACTATTACTGGTTGGGGAAGCTACGTCGGTTTGAGACGGTAAGATATCAATAACAAGGTATTAGTTACATAAAAAATATTTCAATGCATGCATTTGGGGACATTCGTTCGAATCAATAATAAATACTAATCAATCACAACTATTCTAAAAATTGGTTTTCCCGTGATTTCAGAAGTGAATCGGCACATCCTAGAAAATTGCGATCAATCAATGTACCGATAATGAACCATCGGGATTGCGTAAACAGTTATAGAGAATATGCTCAGATTACAGACGTAGATATTTGCACTTTTCATCCACGTAAACAATGTGGCTATACCGATGCCGGTGCTCCTTTAACTATTCAGAATTTACTAGTTGGGGTTTATTATGGAGGAATTGTATCAGGGAGGTTGTGTGAAATGAAACCTGATGTTTTTGCATTTGTGCAACATCCCGAATACAGTCGTTGGATCTTGAATAACATACAATGAAGTGCAGTTACGTATAACTATTGAAATTAATACAACTCTGCCTTACAATGGAATAACATGGTTTAGCGGCAAATTAATGTCAAAAATAAAAATTAGAGATAAAAACTGATCTTTCAAATATACTAATGTCAAATAACTTATTTGCTTTAGAAAATTTCAGGTCAAAGTAAGTATTGTGTGTTGATTCATAATTAGTAGATAAAACATTAAGCACTGCCAATAAAGTTGGACGATTATGTAACATAATTAGTGTAAAAGCACAAAATTCTCGAAAATTGATATTCTGTATTAAATATATATACGGCTGATAATATAACTTGTGACTGAGTATTTGTCGTTGCCTTTTCTTGCGGAACCATTTATTTGTTCTAGCGCCTTATAAAAATTAAAGACATTAAAAATAGCTTATCATCACCGAGAAAAATTTATTCTTCGTTTATGAGAATAATTCCCCTCTTGAATCCTCTCACATTTTCCTCTCAGAATGGGAATATTCCTCTATAAATTAGTATTATCTTCTGTTTTTAAGAACAGGAGCCTCTTCATTTGAGAGGAATCTTCTCTAGAAGAGAACAATTCTCTCAAATTAAGAGAATACTTTACATACCATGTTGTAGAGAAAAAATTACATCAGAATAAGATGAATCCTCTGAAACGAGGAATACATTTTTCTTTAAGTCGTATAAAAATTGTTAAACATCTTGATACTGTGAAGAAAAGTGGAGATCAAGCGATTACCGCTTTATCCTTTCTTATGAGACCATTTACTTATACGTAAATTTAAAATTTATGAGGGTCAATAAAAAGTGCGTATATGAAGTTTATAAACTTGGAAGCATAATGTTTGGATAAACGTCTGCAATGTTACGGTAATTGTATTTAAAATAGAGTTTTTATTCATGAATAAAAACTCTATTTTAAATACAGTTATAAAGCCACGTGTCGAAAATGTTTCCTCAAAAAGGTGTAATCATTACTGCAAATAAAGTTAGATTATCAATTATGAACAAGATAAACATGTAGAGTGCTTTAAAGCGGGCATCTCGCATTCATTATTACATAATTTTTAAATTTATATACCGGTAACGGTATCTGGGTTAAATCATCAGCGCGCACTGATGATTTAAGTCTTCAGCTAATAGTAACACTATATGCGAAATGTGTGTACTATATCTATCATATCAGAGAATTATTAAAAATTGCGTAATAAGTAGTATTATAAAAGACGAAAATGTCTCTAAGTATACACATATTACTATCGTCTTTTGTTCAGCAATTCACGAAAACGTAGAACTCCATCATCTTAACTGTGTAATTAATAGTATAAAATGCCGGAGAAAGTCTATTTGTATTCTTTCATTCTCTGTACCATTTTATCTCAGGGAATTTTTGGGACATTCCTAGAAGATGATATTGGTAAGTAACATAATATCCTCTATAATTTTATCTGGACTTAATATAGAGATTAATTTATCATAAACCTACAGGGCAATCATCGAATCTTCTCGTCCGGAACAAACGTGTGATTAATCGAATTCCGGGTGAAGACGTACCATCGTTGATTCAAGATTTTCCCTATGTTGTGAAACTTAGAAAAAGCAATCGTGTGATTTGCGTAGGAACTATACTGTCGCGTCGCACTGTTATCACTGCTGCTCGGTGTGTTACTCCTGATGAATTACCATTGTATACAGTTGGCGCTAATTCATCATACACGAATATTGGTCAAATGTACGGTGTAACAGGGATACAAATTCACGGTCAACATCCACCTAGATCGAATGCATTTACGACTGGTGTTGCCTTGGTCTATGTTAATCCACCTTTTGTGTATAGCGATAATACTGGAAAAATAGGTTTGCACCTTGGACCTGTAGTGACAGGTATGAATGGAACTATTGCTGGTTGGGGAAGCTTCTATTATAAAGGAATGTAAGTTGTCAATAGTATTAATATACCTAATAGGTACATAAAACGAGATATTTTAGGCACCAAAGACGTGGAGTGGATTGAATCAATGCATCACTAATATAAAAATTTCTTCTCCCTATCATTTCAGGGTTCAAACGGAACATCCTAGAAGACTAAGATCAATCACTGTGCCGATAATGAACCATCGCGAGTGTGCAAATAGCTACCGACATCTTTTTAACATTACAGAAAAAGATATTTGCACTTATCATGAACATAAACAATGTGGTGTTACTGATGCTGGTGCTCCCTTAATTATTGACAATTTACTGGCTGGGGTTTACATGGGAGAAGTGATATTAAGAAATTGTCACATGAAACCTGATGTTTTTGCACTCGTGCAACATCGCGAATACAGTCAATGGATCAGAACAAATATTGTACATTGATTACATAACTATAAAGTTGTGTAATCATCAGAATTATAATACAGCCTCTTTCGCAGATGTACAAACTTTAGTATTTTGCAAATAAAGCCGGAAAATTCGGAAAGATAGATATTTACCGTAAACGCAATTTAAAGTTGTAAATTTATTAAAATTGAACAATTCAATTTATTTAAACTTGCAATTCGCGTGTTCACGATGAAACACACTTCGTTTATATCGAGCCATCCAGGAATTCACACATTTGAATTATATCGAGTCATTCCGGGGCCGTAGAATTGCAAGTCCTTTGATTTGTTGTTTAAAGAATAAACTTTGTTATTGTTATTAACTCCTGTGTATTTTACTCACTTCCCTCAGGTCTGAATCTTAAGTTAACAATTTCAGCATGACTTAACGTATAAGAGGGTAAAGTCACTTAGGATTTACGAAATAATAATTCTTTAAATAAATTAATAAGAATTCCTCAAACAAGATTTCTGAATAGAGCTTTATTTATTTTAATGATTAAGGCTAGAAATATTAATAAAATAAAACACCGATATTGTTACACTAGAAACAAAGATTGATTTTCCAAACTTGTTAATGTCTGAAGTGTCATTTTCTTTGTGAAAATTCACTTGTAGTGTTTGATTGTTGACTATTGATTCAAATATCTGTAGCAAGGTCACTAATTGTTAATCAAATTCCACTGATTTGAACCAAGAGTAAATGTTGACAACTATAATATAATAACTATAATACAGTTGACAACTGTAACTATACATTCATATATTCCTACGTAGGTGTCAATTATTATTTTTCCATTGTGTAATGGATTTAGTCTTTTGTCATGATAGTGTTTACAAATTCTGTATGAAGTTCTTTTTTTTTAAATAAATAATTTAACGACATTTTCTTGATCTTGCTCGATATCTCGAGATAAAGATTGAATTTGAGTTTTATTTATACATATTATTTAAGAAGACTTTGTTCAAGACTTTGTCGTCGTCCTTCCTTACGAAATCAGTTATTTGTAGTAAAGCAATATAAAAATGACAGTCATTAAAGATTGCGTAAAATTTTAGTTATAAAATATGACACATCCAAAAGTGCTCATATTGATTTCGCCATCTTTGCAGACCTTGAACACGTAAAATTCCCTAATCTCAAGTGTACAATCAACTTATAAAATGCCGGAAAAAGTATATTTTAGTTTTTTCATTGTCTGTACCGCTTTGGCTCATGGAATTGTTGGGACTTTCTCGGAAGAGGATATTGGTAAGTAAACAACATCCTCAATATAATTGTATTTGGCATCATACTTGTATTTGGCATCATACTTCGAGTAACTGCTGTTAGAAAAAGTTACTGAGACATTAATTTATGAAAAACTTGCAGGAAAATCATGGAAAGCTCTTGTCCGAAACAAACGTGTTATTAATCGTTCGCCTGGTGAAGAAGAATTCCTGAGACCTGGAGAAAAACCCTACGTTGTAAATATTAAACTAAATCGTCGAATGCATTGTGTTGGAGCTATACTGTCGCCTCACACTGTCATCACTGCTGCTCGATGTGCTAATTTTGATCTATATTTATACACAATTGTTTCTGGTACAACATATTCATATCTTGGTAAAAGTCACACTGTAATAGGCAAGAAAATTCAAGGCAGAAATCGGGGTGGATCGTTACATGTGGATGGTGTTGCCTTGATGACTGTTGATCCACCTTTCGTATATAACCACAAAACTGCAAGCATAGAATTGCACACAGAACCTTTACTGACAGGCATGAATGCTAATGTTACTGGTTGGGGAAGCCATGTTTATAATGGACAGTATGTTATCAATAATAATGCATATTACATACATAAAACGTACACGGAAAAAACTCTATGGTTGTGACAACCACAGAAATAGTAAAATATGTTACAAATACTAATTTTTGATTGCTACAACCACGATTTTCATTCAGTTGCCACATATTTGTGGTTGTTGCCATATAGTAATTTTGGTTATGGCAACTACAATCGTGGTTGTGGATACCACAAATTGAAGTTGTATCATATTTTACTACATCTGTGGTTGTCACAACCATAGCATTTTTTTCCGTGTAACATTTTGGGCGTTAAGGACGTGAAGTGAATAAAATGCATGTATGTATTTGGCGGAAAATGGATCGAATCAATGCATTACTAATCTAAAAATTGGTTCTCACACGATTTCAGAATTGAAACGAGAG
Organism: Synergus magnus; assembly: GCA_032275165.1. Classification (NCBI taxonomy): domain Eukaryota; kingdom Metazoa; phylum Arthropoda; class Insecta; order Hymenoptera; family Cynipidae; genus Synergus; species Synergus magnus. The sequence continues at coordinate 10,825 of JAUESH010018520.1, forward strand.
AACCCAGAAGACTACGATCAATCACTGTACCGATAATGGACCATCGGGAGTGTGCTAATTTCTACCAACGTATTTTTGAGGTCCGAGACGAGGATATTTGCACTTATCATGAACAAAAACAATGTGGTTATAATGATGCCGGCGCTCCTTTGGTTATTGACAATAAATTAGTTGGGATTTTCCTCGGAGAAATTGAAGCAGTAGAGAGAAATTGTCCCACGAAACCTGATATTTATGCACTCATACAACATTTGAAATACAATCAATGGATCAGGACAAACATAATACAATAAGTTAGTTATGTTACGACTAGAATTATTACAATACACATAATACTTCCATCCATAATTATGTACACATAGTCTAAAAATGTACTCCTGGGTCGAATAAGTATTTTTGAAGTAATGTAATTATTAACGACTGCAAATAAAGCTAATTACACAGTTCAACAAAATTGGAGTTAATTGCCACCGGAATGAAACGTATCATTTCTTGTAGATTTTTTGGCGCCGAATCCAATTTCGGCCGTAGAATTATTGCTCCAGCGCGTCAGGATCTCGAGATATGCTAATCTCCCGGAAGTAGGTAATTTTCATGAAAAATTTATGTTGTAAAATTCCAGGGAATATTGGGCGGGAAGGTTCATGGAAAATTTTTTTCTATACGTGATATGTAAAATTTTTATTGAACCTGTTATAAGACTGTGAACAAATTTGTATTTATCATAAAATTTATGGCCTTCACGTGTTTGTCGCCGTCTGTGCTTACGAAACCATTTATTAGTACTAAAGTATAAAAATTCCGTACAGCAGTTTAAGAAAACGTAGAACTCCATTTCAACCGTACAATTAAGTCTCTGAAATGCCAGCAAAAGTGTATTTGTATTTATTCATTCTTTGCGTCATTTGGTCTCAGGGAATTCTTGCGACATTCCTAGAAGATGATATCGGTAAGTAAAATGATGTCCTCAATAATTACATCTGACATCAAAATCATAGAAACAATTTATAAAAAACATGAGAGATTAATTTACCAAAAATGTGCAGAGGAACCATCGAATGTTCTCGTTCGAGAAAAACGTGTTATTAATCGGACGCCAGGTGAAGATGTACCATTGACGAATGAAGCCGCTCCCTACGTTGTGAAGATAACAAAAAATAATCGAATGCATTGCGTAGGAGCTATACTTTCGCATCAAAATGTCATCACTGCTGCTCGGTGTGTGGATTCTGATCTACCATCGGTGTACAGAGTTATCTCTGGTTCGCCATATACGTATCATGGTCTAATTCATATGATAACAAAGACAAAAATATACGGCCATCATCCGTCTAAAGCATCTACATTTGCTAGTGGTATTGCTTTGATAACTGGTGATCCACCTTTCGCGTATGGATGGAATACTGCAAGCATAAATTTGCACGCAGGACCTATATTCCCAGGCATTCATGGTACTGTTGTCGGTTGGGGAAGCTGCATTTACGGAGGGCCGTAAGTTACCAATAATAATGTATTAAATACATCAAACAGAATAAAACGCACGTATCTAGCGGACAATGGATCGAATAAGTGCATCACTGATGTAAAAATTTGTTCTTCCTGTTATTTCAGAACTGAAACGACACATCCAAGAAGTCTACGATCAATCAATGTACCGATAATGAACCATCGAGACTGTGTAAATAGCTACCGAGGTTTCTTCAAGATTGGAGAGGAGGAGATTTGCACTTTTCATCCAGAAAAACGATGTGGTCATACTGATGCCGGCGCTCCTTTAGTTATTGACCATGAACTGGTTGGGATTCACCTTGGAGATATTGAAATACAAGGGAAGAGTGTTCAAGATAAACCTGACGTTTTTGCACTTCTGCAAGATTTGGAATACGGTCAATGGATCAGGAGAAACATTGTAGTTTAAGAGATTGAATTATTGTTGAGTAACCATCGAAATTAATGCAACACGCTTAATACACACATACAGACATATGTATAATAATATAATATATGGTACTCATTATATACAATGTATCTTTTCTTTAATTTGGAAAGCTATTACACTGGAATCCCGAGTTAGTTGGATCCGCGTTAGTTGGTTCCTAGAACTCAGCCGAGTTCAGCCGACTCGAAACA
>JAUESH010018643.1:0-12937 GCA_032275165.1 Synergus magnus
ACAGTCCCTTCGACTATAATTCATAATTCTGAAAACTCTGTACCTACTTTTATGGCAGTCCCAGCTTAGGACAATTGCTCCAACCAAATGCAAATCTTTTACTATCATTTAAGATTTGAAGCTAAGACGACCCTCATTACCTCAATCGTTTTTACCTTGTTTCGTTTAAAATTCCAATTCCCATTTCGGTTTTCTTTCAGAATTTGTACCGTCAATCGAAGGAATGTCCAAGTGTCACCACCACTAATTTTAATTTATGAAAATGTACCTTTAGAATAAAACTCCTCCTTAAATAAATTAAACATCAGTTCTTCAGTAAATTTGATAGTGATAAAGTGTTTTGCGGTAGGTATTTAATCGAACTAAAAATCGATTTAACTAAACGCCAATTAAACGAAAACAAATGAATGTTAATCTCACTAGCAACAATTTTTCAGAAATCTACCACAGCGCAATAACATTCAATTGTTTTGGTTCAATTGTCCTTTGGTATAATCGATACTTATTTCGATTGAATACTAACCGTGTTTTTCATTTTCCTCCATACGCACGAAGAATAGAATAACGTTCGACTTATTGATTGATCTTGCAAAATAATGCTCTTTTAAAAAGGATGCACCCTTTCTTTCTTTTAATTGCAAAATAGTATATTGTGAATATAATAAAATACAGCTTTTATACAAATATAAGTATATAACAGAGTTGATTCAAACCAATTCTCAGTTTAAGGGGAAAGTATTGGGCGTCGATTTGTCGAAAAACCCCACCCCTGTTCACCCTATTTATTTTGACTCACCCCCTTCCTCTTTCTGCGACCCGCACTCAATTCTCTTCGTCTCTATTATTTTATCGAAAACTATTTTATTTCAAACATTTATAAGATTTCATATCTTTTGATTACCAATTCATATACTTATAGAAGTTAGGACATTTCTGCTAAATTATCATTCTCTCTATTTAGAATTGTTGATTTTTAAAGCCACCTTTTAAATATGCACAATTTTTCGATTAAACAACAGAAAAGTCTTTATGTGAAAATGAAAACTCTGATATAGATAACAAAAAAGTTCCAGAAGTTACGAAATGTGAGAAAATTATCAATAAAGCTTTTAAAATTAATTTTTAATTAATTCTTAAAAGTAAACATCGAAAAGGACAGGTTTCTAAAAATAAATAAGGAAACGAATTTGTACGTGTTCACTATATTTTCTCTTTAACTTAATTGCTACAATTCATGGAGATTCATTAATTCCCTTTCTGGAAGAAAATAATTGGTTTCAATCGATTTGATCGAACTTAATCGGCCCCAATCGGGTAAAATCGTTTTTTTTAGAAGTGTTTGCACAAATCTCGATGTCTCTTGTTAAAAAGTAGTCACGCATTACATCAAAGTGATGGATATGTATAAATATAATATTAAATTCATAAAAACTATATTAGATGGAAATAAATCCAAAATCAGATTTTTTGTATTGCCTTATGCAGCACGGTAAGAATCATAAAGTGTGTATTTGAAACAATATTTTCTGCATTCAAGGCTAATTTTTTTCATTTGCGCAGTTTTCGAGTAAACAGTTAATTTCAGTTGAGCCTCAAGAAAATAGGTGTACTATAGCCTACAGAATTGACTGTATTATTTAAATTTATCTTAACATTATTAAAACATTTTTTAAAATCAAATTTTAATATAGCATTAATTCTTACAATTAATATTTTTAAAATTCCAATAAATTTTAAATATTAATTATTTAATTAAACTTTAAAGATTTTATACATACATATATACAATATATGTTAATAAAATTCAATAAAAAGAATAATAATTATTTTATAATTATTATTTTAAGCTAGGATTCGAACGAAGGATTCGTTTCACTTCGTTGTTAATAGAAAGAGAATTTTTTCAACTTGCATATTCTTCTAGATTCTAGGAAAAATGTTGGGCCCGACTAGGAAACTGATTCATTTAATCGGATTCATGTTTTTGAAATCGTGTTAATCGGGTCCAACTATTATTTTCTGCGGTGGAATTATATCTCAAAGATTTGGACGAAACTAAATAATATCTGATATTACATTTTCTATTTGATTGCATTTGATTACATTTACTTGATCGCAATTCGTTTATAACGAAATGAAACTTTCAACAGGATCGCTGATTTTTATTTTAGACTTTCTTCTAGAATTGCGATAAATATTAACTCCTGTTTAATATCTATTCCAAAATTCCAAAAAAGAAAGCTCAGAAGTTAATTTAACTGAAAGTTTATTGTTTAGAAGTACATTGCATGTACCCAAACAGGTCGCGACGTATCATCACAGGAACGGCTGACTATTAAAGTATCAACTACAATATCTACATTGCCGAACCTAAGGCGTAAACTACATGCGGAGATGTTCAAGGGAAACTCGATATAAAATATCTAATAAGGTATTTTTTACACACATATTTACAATGCTACATCCCTGCGAAGTAGCTCCGTATTTAGCCCTCTGCCAAATAATTACCGTTTCCGCAACGAAAAGAAAAAAAAAAATACAGTTTTCTCTGTAAACTAGCTTTTCTTGTAAACAAGATATCGAGTTGAAAATTGATGAAATTAAAGAAAAAGTATTAAGGTCCGTTTTTCTGGTCCTAAATATTTAAAATTCAAGTTATAAAAATACATTAAATGCTTTGAAAGCATTAATAAACTTTACATGTATACGAAAATACGTTTCTTCTAGATTTACATTCCAGTCGCGGCAAACCTGGTCAAAGTTTAGGGGCATGCGGTAATCACCATAAGAGCAAATTTAGTTTCGCTGCAACTTCACGCTCTCAATAAGAAATATTTCTTTGTTAAAACTAGGCCGCTAGCTCAGTTTCATGAAATACAGAGATAAATCGCCTAGTTTTAGCGAAAAATATTTATTATTGCGCATGTAAACTTGGTGAAACTATATTTTCTCTTATGGTAATTACCACATGCCTTTAAAAGCAAAATTTACACCACCTGTTCACCAGTGAAAAGAATCAACACAGATTAAATTTTGGACGGGTAGGTACTTTTGATATCCCGTCCAAACGGAATATCAAAACTATAGAAATGTTGCTTAATGTACAATAATATCATTAATATATCGCAAAATAATATTTACAATATTAAAATGCGATTATTGCCAAAATCTACAGTGGCAACTTTGCCTTTTGATGTCACAGCGACACCAGCAGGACGGTCCAACGGGATACCATGAGTACCTACCGGCCGTAAGTTTAGTATGTGTTCACCCATTTTATTTCGGATTTGAATTCGGTGGTTTCGGGAATCAGCAATTATTAAGTTACCGTCATCATCGATAGCAATACCTTGTGGTCTAGTAATGGAATGAATGCCATCATTGCGATCAACGACAACTTTCGAATTGATGAAATCCGAGTCAACTTCAATGACTCTATGGTTGTTAAAATCGCACACGAGGACATTGCCCTCGAGTGTGAAACACAATCCGCGCGGAATGTCCAAAATGTTTACATTATTTACATGACCGAACGATTTCAGAAAAGTTCCATGTGGACTAAACAATTGAATTCTATTGTTTCTTGTGTCGGACACGGCAATTTGGCAGAGCGAGTTCACTGCTACATCCCAGGGATAAACAAATTGACCGTAGGAGGATCCTTTCGTGCCAAAGGTGTGAAGGAAATTGCCGTACATTGTAAAAATTTGGATTCGGTGATTATCCTTATCAGCCACAATAATACGTCGCTCCTCATCTACAGCGACACCTGCAGGCGTGTAAAATTCGCCAGGTAATTGACCTAGCTTGCCAAACATTCGGACAAATCTACCATTCTCTTGATAGATCTGAATTCGGTGATTCGACCTGTCCACGACGATAATGTGGCCAAATTTATCGCAAGTTATGCCCCAGGGCCGGCAAAGATTGTTAGAAGCAATTGGAGTGACACCAATAACCATAGTTGGAAAAGAGTTGTACTCTTCGGTCAAGACGGTAACGTGGTGTTCCGAGCATGAAACAGCTCTTCCCAAACCAATTGGTATTTCCAGAAGAAGAGGTCTTCCATCTCCAATTAAGGATGGATAGTAGACGGGGGTGGGTAACGAAGTCTTCAGAAACTTGTGAAGTCGATAGATCTGTGTAGAAAAAGAGGTAGTTGTTAGTCCCAAATATTTAGAGTGACCAACATTTTTATAATACTAGCAATTATGATCCGCGCGATTAATTTCTCGTTTTTGCCAAAAAGGTTCAGAGAATTCTAAACACACTGTAAAAAATTTCTTCGGGAACTTTCCCTAAAATAGTTAGGATGCTAATTTTCGCAAACTTTCCGAAATTTCCCCAAACATTTTCTAAAGAAAATCCCTAAAATACAAATTAATTTAGAATTTTTAATTTTTTAAGCAAAAAAACTTGTAATTCATGGTCTAATTTCAGGCATTTCAGTATCCTTTAAAATTACTTAACATCCCATGAAATCTCCTTAGATCCCATAAAATTTCGAAAAGTTCCAATAAATTTCGTAAAATCCAATGAATCCAATGAAATTTCGTAAAATTCCTTGAAATTTTTTAAAATTAGACAATATATCGTTAAATCCTTTAAAATAACTTAAAACCCCATGAAATATCACGAAATTCCTTTAAATTTCGTAAAATTACATGATGTTCCTTAAAATTACTTAATATCCCATAAAATATCCTAAAGTCCTTTAAAATTACTTTAAATCCCATAAAGTATCGTCAAAATCCTTAAAATTTCTGAAAATCCCCAATAAATTTGGTAAAATCCTTTGAAATTTCTTAATATTATTCAAAATCCGAGGAAATCTCATTAAATCCCTGAAAATATCTTAAAATCCAATGAAATTTCGTGAAATCCCTTGAAATCGCTTTAAAGTTTTTAAAATACTTACAATTACTCAAAACATCATTAAATCCTTTAAAATTACTTAAAATTCCATGAAATCTCGTTAAATATTTTCAAATAACTGAATATCCAATGAAATTTCTTTAGATTTTTAGATTTTTTAAATTTCTTTAGATTCTATAAAACCCCAATAACTGGTAAAATTCCTTAAAATTTCTGAAAATCACAATAAATTTCATAATATTCCTTAAAATACTATCTTAACATAATCTTTTTGACAACGAAAATAGTCGGAAGATAGTTTTCAAATTCGATACACATTCGCGCAATTTCCAAAAACACCAATCAGGTTTTCGACAACAATGTGTTCAATATATTGGTAACATCACTTTTTTAAGACAGATAGAGACTTATAAATTCGTTCCTTACATAAGACATGACACGGTCTTTCGGCAATATCAAATCCAAAGGATTCGACACTGATTTATTCGATGCTTCCATAGCCCAGTAAAGTTGTTCTGCAGAAATCCTCAAGAGATCAAGGCATTTTCTGAGTTCATGGTCTGCACGCTGAAGCTTCTCCATTTGGCATCGTTTCGTGTTTGCAATGTCGCTCAAGCGATCCTCTTGTTCTTTAATATACCTCCGTCCCAATGCTCTCCGCTTCACGAGAGTTTTTACATCCGCTGATGCCTTCTTTGCTGCTACCTCGAGTGTACTGGCAGAGGCCTGTAATGCGATTTTATGATTGAAAAAGAGAAGATTGAAATGTTCCAAGAAAAGGTGATTAGTGATCACTCAAATCAGGTAGTCTATGGACTTTATTATCACATACCTGTATTTTTTCTAATTCTTTGTTAATCCTTTCAATAGCAGTCGAGGCTACATTGAAGATCATCATGGCATTTTTATAATTTATTTCAACAGCTTCGGGAAGTGGTTGTAAGTCATGACCATAGTGAGTCATTACTTGGCAACTGATGCAAAATGTTCCACAACAGGTTTTACAATAATAGTAATAGTATTTATTCCAGCCATGAAGCTTGCATAAATTCTTTGGCAATTTTGGGGAAGTTTTTTTCAAAACAGGAGTTAGTATTGCATTTGATGTAGATGCAGGCGCGCTATGCGTTGGACTGACGTTGTTTGATTTTACCTACAATGTAAATTGAAAATAAAAAGAAAATTAGATTTATTTTACAACCCCACTTTCAGCTGGGCAATTAGTTCTAAGTTAATTATTTTTGCGAATTTTACCACGTATCTAGAAGAACAGTAATTGCATACGACGTTGGCCGTGCACTTGCAATTGTTGAATGGACTGTAAGTACGATATGGAGTATGTTCGTGTTGAAACTGATCTCCATTGAGAACGGATTGAATGTAGGAAGTAGATGATGTAGATGGATTTGAGGATGTAGAATCTCTATGTAACCTCTCAATTGAGTAACCGCTGATTAGGCTTCCGCTATTGCTTGATGCTGTCGATGGACGTTCATCCTCCGCAAATAACTCATCTACACGCCCCATGATCAGTTTCCAGCACCAACTTTGCAGATTTTACTTTAAAACGTAAAAATATCAATAAGTAAAAAGTCCTAACTGTCTATATCTGAATTAGTCAAAAACTAGTAATGAGATGACGAATTGTCGTTCACTTATTGAATTAGTAAGAATTTCTGCTAATAATTAATAGAAAACTGCTCATTTCTAGTCAAATTTCGGTTCGCGCATCGACAGTCTTTCAAAAAACAGACTTAGAAAAGAAAACTTAACAAAAACGACACAGAGAACGTTATTATTATATATAAATTATAAATATTCTAAGCATATTTACATGGATGTTGCTGTAGCACCGGCCGGCACAATCCGCGTGTCTTATTTCAAATATTTATGAATGAATGAAAAAAAAATGTAAATCGTTGATAAACTGAGATTATTTTAATTTTAATTTGTAATTTGCGTATGATTGGCACCAGTCAAGTTATATTTCAAAAGACTTGTTCAGAGAAGTTTGATTAGTCGGCCTTATCAACTCAAATTCCTGCGCCACACTGCAAATGATTCTCTCATTGGAAGCTTTTACTCTGCGGCTCCGGTGACCCACTCCCTTCTTGGAAAATATTCGCGAGCTGCCGACAAACCAAAAAGGGGATGCTACCCCTCCAGCGCTAAACACCCCCATATTTCTAACAACACTATGTTAACTCTCGTAAGCTAGCGACGAACCCGGCCGGCGAAATTTCCACTTATAGGATTATACATAGTAAATTATATAACTTTTTAGCTTTTTTGAAAAAAAATGGCGAAAAGAAATGGTTAAAAGATCAAAATTTTGCAGGATCGTCGGGATGCTGTGGAAAGTGGGTGTATTGACTTTGACCCTGCTTTACGTCAACGTGAAGCCAGGCACGTAGCTAGAAATTATATGACCGGAGGTGGAAAATTGAAGAGGAAATTATCCTCAAGTCTTTGATCAGGACCATTATAGGTGAATAAAATCCATCTTGTAATCTCAAATCTGTATAAGAAGTACTCTAATTGAATTTAAATTAAGGAGTTTGCAAATTTAAATTATGGCCGTGACTGCGCTTACAGAAATTTCCGTACGAATAGCTAGATTATATCGGTGCAGATATCGGGGATGGAAAGGGGTCGAATTTTTTTGGTACGAATGCACTGCCTAAAATTATACAATGATGCAATGTTAACGTAATGTTGCAGCAATTTTGCCTTCAAAACTATTGCGCATTTTCCAGTAAATTTAAACATTGATCCGAAGTTTCTTCTGGAAACTGGGAAATTCCCGGTTGGAAATTCCTCCACGCAGCGGTACACGTGCCTTGCGAAAAATTCACCCCCTTATATTTTACTTTTCCTTCTTAGCGAAGAGCAGAAACGATTGCGTGCACAGAAAAATGGAAAATCTTTCTCGGAACTTCATGTCAGTCTTGTATTTCTTGATACAATAATTAATAGCATTGGTAGATATTTTTTTAAACATTTATAATGCTATATTTCATGATTCGTTTATAAATATTTCTATTATGAAGTGATTGGTATTAAGAGAAATACAACAATCCGAATTTTTTTAAATATGCAGAAGGTATGAATGGCACGTGTTTTCCACATAAACGCGCAATTCCCGTCTGTACGTTCTGTGAGCTTTTCATCCCCGTTATTTATTACCGCTTTTCGGTGGAAAAAGGATCTTTCTGGAATTTGATCTCGATGATAAAGCTGTCTTTTTTTATCAATTTTTTTCCTCGAATTCATCCTGATTTTTATTGCTAAAATGGAAATTTCCCGAGATAGAAAAACAGTTTTTACTGATACAAATAATAAAACGGTTTTTTAAGAATTTTATTTTTCATGTTCTCTGAAGGTCAATGACACGGAAAAAGTCACTCTATACATAGAATAACGTTCGACTTATTGATTGATCTTACAAAATAAAACTTTTCTAAAAAGAGTGATGCACCCTTTCTTCCTTTTAGTTGCAAAATCACAGAAAAAACCAAGTGCTACATTTATTATTATTTATTTATCTGCAACTAATTATTTTTTACAAATTATTTTGCCGAAAACTATTGTATTTTATACATTGATAAGATTTCATCTCTTTTGATTCCCAGTTAACTTATAATTCCCAATTTACTTATAGAAGTTAGGACATTTCTGCAAAATTATCAATTCGAAATTCTACAATTGAACCACCGCATCCTATAAAAGGGTGTATAAATTCTCTTGATCCGAACGCAATGGCCTCTCTCTGTTTTTGACATTTTTTTGTACTCTAATTTTTGGAAATTTATTTCAAGTAGTTACTTTGATTGCATAATATGCAAAAATATTTTTAAATTGTAAACCCCCTTCTACCATGCAGAAGTTCAATTATTGACCTTTCATAGTGAAATTCATAGTTACAGTAGTGTAACGTTTTTTACCAAATGTATTAAACTTGATATGAATTGTAGCAACTTTTCAATTTTCAAAATTTCCGAAACATTACATTTTGACGGCCCTGAGTGGAAGCTGCGAGGAAACCGATCGCTATTTCTCTCGGTCGTTTTGCTCGACTCTCGAGTTCTCTCGCGCTCTCTCTTTCTAACACACTCGCCCCCGCTTTTGCGATTTCAATATCAATTCAACCCCACTCGGGGAATCACCGCCATGCAGAAATGTGTAAGAACGCTTGCGCGGGAAATCCATGAATGGAGGTGAGCCGGTCAATGCGAAGCTTTCTATACGCAAGCTCTATAGAGGTCATAGAGAATATAGATATATGACAGCACTTTTACTTGTTTGCGTGGGGTGCTGCGGTACCCTGTCGACCTTCAGACCTTCAGCTTCGAGTTCAAGTAACTCGAGGGCATCCATGAAACTAACCTCGTGGCTAATTTGGTTATATCAGTATAAGCTTGCGGGGGTGGGTTCATCAAAGTGCATAATCAAAATGTGATCTAACGCATCCCTGTGACTGCCCCTTAGCAGTCACAGGGATGCGTTAGATCACATTTTGATTATGCACTTTGATGAACCCAGTTATGGGGTGAGATTTTCGGAATTTTACCTCGTAAAAAATATGTGATCGAATGCTACAAAATAAATATTCCTTGAACAATTAAAGTAAGAAGGGATAAAGTAGATTTATGAATGGAAGAGCGAAGCGATTTAATTACGAGTAGGATGCTTAATAAAAAATAGCATATAAATATTATTATGAAAATACTTCTCATCGTACACAAGTAAATTCAGTTATTTAAATTTGTGCCAGTAGATTCTAGAAAAAGAGAAAGTTGTACTGAAATAAACATATCGACATTAAACTATCAATACAAACTGTTAAAAATAAAAAAAGATAAAACACTTGTCTCTTAAAGCTCGACTTGCAGTATATGACATGAATCGACAATATTATGTATACGTATATACATTGATGACGTATTGGGAATCTCAGGAGGGATGTGAATCTTCTTGCGCTTGCGTCCCCCACTCTCGCACATCTCGATTCCAGTGCGGTATCAAATTTCTTCAATTCTTATTTACTTATAGAGATAATAAACTCGGTTTATATTTTTCATATTATATTCAAAATTTAACGAAATTTTCAATTAATTGTATTTTGGAAAGCATAAGTCCAATGATCCTATTTCATTTGATCTTATTTCCAAAAATGGTAATTTCCTGATCTTTTGATACAGTTATATAAAAAAATTCATGTCTTTAAAAATACACGCGTTGTCAACAAAATCCATAGGGCAATTTTTATTGCAACTAATCTTACCAGCATTTTGAAAATAAAATGTCCTTTTTTCGTTTCACAGAATAAATAATTAAATTAAAAGCAATCAAACTTTGTGATCTTCAACCCCCAGGTCTCATTTTCAAGAAACTCTCAGTATTGGTTTTGTTTTTACTTTCATGGTACAAAATAATGGCAACAACCCCAGAAGAAGGGGTTGTAAAGAAAAAAGAATTACCCAGGGTGCAAAGTTAGCAGATACTGGATTGAGAGAAAGTTCCTTTAGGGATGCAGTGGTGGGTGTACAATATATATCTATTTTTCAGTGTATTTGTGCGAATTTGTGAAAATTTGAGGAAGGGATGCGCGGAAAAAGAGGGGGTAGTTGGACGTCGATGAACGAAGCTCTCTCTCTCTCTTCTTCTTTCTCATATCATCCCTTTCTGTCTAGGTTCCGTGTCTAAGCTCTCAAGGTCAGTTCAAGAGCAAAACTACGTAGTACAACACCTCCGTCGAGACGCTTCTGCGTCGATGTATAGATATGCGTACAGGACGTTCCACCCTTAAAAAATGCATGCCCATAACAACCCTTATTTAAGAGTAATCTCCTCTAATGAATCAAAACAAACATGTTTTATCTTCTTCGAAAGAAATTTTAATCAGAATTTCGAAAAAAAATATAAAATTTTCTTATTTTCTTATTATTTATTATTCTTTTATCCAAGAATTCTATCCTATTCTACCCCTTTAATACTCTTTAATGCTATGAATTTTCACTGATTTCCAGTAAACTTTCCACTGATTAAAATCGTATAAAGAAAAATGTCACTGAGAATCAGTAGAATTTGACAGGGAAACACTGACATTTTACTGCTTCAAGTTTAAAGAGTCATTTTTTATTATAAAAATATATAGAAAGAGATAGAAAGGTAGGTTTATGATAATTAAATCTAATTACAAAGTTTTGATTTCCATAACGGATAAATAATTTTCATAATTAATCGAACTTAGGCAACTTCTGAAAAATTATTATTCTCTCTTTTGAACTTTTAAATTTAGTGATTGGTTAAAGTAAGTACAATGTAATATAAATTAGACTTTGAAAACAAGGAAAGGAATCAGTTTTAGCTAATTTTTATTTAATAGAATAAGGCTGCTATAGAATAATAATAATAATAATAATTTTTTTAAGTTTATTTTATCTGAGACAACCTGTAGTACGATTGGCCAGACGAAAGGTGACCTTAGAGTTTCAGCAACCCCCATTTCCCGGGGCCAAAGTTCGCCCATAGTCACTCACCCCTCTCTCAAGTACTCTAAATCCCGGTAGCCAATTTCTCTCACGATAATTTATCGAGGATCTTAACCGAATCTTCTTTTCAAGGAATATTAATAAAAAAATGCAATTTTTCGGTTTTTTCAATTTTCGTAATTTATTTCAGACGACGAACAAAAATTTAAATTAATAAACTACAACTCACAAGAAAAGAGATGAATTTTATTTGTTATTCTTATGAAAGATATCAAAACCAGCAATTGGCGTTTTTCAAAAACCTTTAAAGGCATTTCAAATATGTATTATTATAATTTATGATTTTCACAACTTGGGGACAACCATAAATAGTTTAAATCTGGTAAAACTAACATATTTTATGTATAGTGACCAGTGATCACCATAAATTTATTTATGGTGGCTCTTTATGGAGGTCGGGGTTAATTTGGGTGTCGTAGAGATTTATCTTTTTCTTCACGCTTATTTCCACATTTTCTAAAAGACTAATAAACTTAAACTTTCAATAATAAAAGCTAAAGGATTTTTTTAACAATTTGAAATTAAAAGCTTTAATAGTTAAACAATTTTTAAATGAGAACGTTCAGTACTGAGTAATTTTCAAATGAAATATGTAAAATTGGATATTTGCATATCACAAAGGATGAGAAACTTTAAAACTTTATAGAGGTACGTAAATAAATTCATTCTGGAGCGGTGAAACAAATAGTTCATAGATTTATCCAAAAATCTGCTGAAGAATGGTTAAGGATCCTACTATCCTTTACAAAAATATTGGCCCTTCAGGTCCATTTAAACTAACTTTAAATGCAGGTGCTAAGATTTTAAAAGGGATCGCGAGAGATCTTTCTTAGAAAAAGTAGGCCTACCTCTAGGCTTTTGATTTTTCAATACCCTATAATGGAATCACTGAACCTCCATTTAAAGCTTTAAATTTTAAAGGTACGAAAACTCATTTTGGATAAACTTTCAAAAGCGTGTTACTTCCGATTCGATGAGACTACATATATTTACGTATTTTGACTGGCTGATTACGAAAATGATCATAAAAATTGGCGCAAATGACATCTTCAACGTCAAAACTCAAAAGGACATTTTTTTAAACTTTTTTCCACTTTATCTCGATGAATATTAGTTTTAAAGAAAAATATTTTTAACAAAAATTGTAGAATGCAAGAAAATACATCTTTTATATTCTATAAATTTTTCCAAAAAAAATGGTTCTTCAGGAAAAATGTGTAGAACATAAAAGATGAACTATTTTAAGAGATACAATGCTTATCTGAGGCATTTTTCTCTTAAACCAATACCTGTCAAGATAAACCTCTGGCCAATCGCATTGTATAAGAGAAAAAAGATGTATTTTTGCAAACTCTATAACTTTTGTTTCAAATTTTTTTTTTCTCAGACTGTTTTCAAAATAATATAAAATACATCAAAATACGTAAGTATACTCTCTAAAACTGAATCAGTGATATTTTCACTGAATCAATCAGTAGTTTAGGTTTTCACTGAAGAATCAGTGCTTT
>JAUESH010018766.1:0-12916 GCA_032275165.1 Synergus magnus
GCCTCAAAGAAATATCTCTTGGTTTATTAACCTTTGATTTGGAATTTTTGTAATTGCGAAATTTGTCGTTCAGGTTTTGCAATATGGTATGAAAAAAAAAGAATAAAAATATTTCCAGAGGGCCGGCACGTAACAAACCACACCGGATTTTCTGAACTCGTCCTCGAGGTTCCAAATAGCCTCAAAGGCGAATCGAATCTTTCTTACTGGAAACATTTATAGAATTTTCAAATTTAAAATAGTTACAGTTGTTTTTATCGGCGATTTTTTTAATTACAAGATTACTTTAAAATTCCTAGATCTGAGAAATGCACAATTTTTAGTTTCGATGTTTTCAAAGCGATTTTATATAGGTTGGAGATGTTGAATGGGGAGTTGCATCCCTGTAGGCATCTTCAGAGTTGAATTTCGAGCTAGATTACCAGCGCTCGAGGATATCTGGGCATTAGATGTTGCAGTCTTGTTGGAGTCTGGATTCACTCTTTTTTTCATAGTTAGTGTCGAATAGAGAACTGAATTATTCAGATTCTGCGAGGCATCGTCCATTTTCAGCGTTTCCTGGTTCTTGTCTTTCTCCTTCGAATGTTCTTTAATTCTTGAATTTTTTGAGCAAGAGCAAAGACCAAGGGCTATCATTCCTGCTTGTATTTTTGCGTGGCAGAAATAATATAATATTCCGGCAAGGATGAGTCCAATTCCTAAATAGGATCCGTGAATCAAGATCGCATGAGTGTTGCTGGTACGTCTTTGATAGCTGATCTCATTCAGCTGTAGTTCCAATTGATCTAGGGTTTCTTCGCCGTTCTTGAACATCTCATTGGACTCAATGGTCCTAATCGTGGTGCTCAATGATTTTTCCTTTGGTAATTTCAAGTTGTTTATGTAAATGACTATTGAAGATATTAGACTAACCTCCAAATGAACTCTAGGCTCGTATATAACCTCGGTTTCACCTCTTTTTGTGTAAGAAGCCGATAACGTCATCTCCGATCTTTTAAGGTAGCACCCTGGAGCGAGTTGAGCCAATCCTATTTCCGGGAATTTTACGTAACTGTTTGGCTGGGCCGGGCATATTATTTGACCTTCAATTTGTTCGGTCAATGAGAACAACCAGGCACCGAGAGTATCCAGGTAGATCCAATCCGACTTTTCCTGATAAGAGATTCGGATTTTGCATTCTTTCAGGGTTCTTATTGATGGCTGTATCAATAAATGGCTTTCGCATGACGCTTGTCTAGCAGTTTCATATATTGGTTGATGTGTCTGACAAAGATAAAAACCTAGAATCTTGCATAGGCTAATATCCGTGGTTTTCATTAGTATGTATGTCCTCTCTGATTCGTCTACGACGATGTGGGAATGTTCAGATGAAATATATGCCCTTGCTGTGCCATTTTTCACGGCTGGTTGGTTTACAGGCAGAGGATGGATTTTATACAGCGAATATTCGAGCTGTTCCAGTAGAGGTACGTCTATCAGGACCTTCAGCATGCCTTCCTTGTAAATAATCGTGATCGTAGCTACCTTGGCTAAATCTTCAATGCTGACTTGAGGGCCAGCAACAGGGAAATCCGTCCTAGGAGCATGATCTTGCACATCCCTGAAGATGGGTGCCCGTTGTTGAGAGGTCAGCAACGAAGGGTGAAGTTCTCCCTTTCGGGCAGATTGTATAACCGACCTGAATCGATTTGCGGCCTGGATATAATCGTCGAGCCCCGCTTCGATTACCTTAAGTAATTAGGGCGTGGGTGTAATTGTACCCCTCATAAAAACTTACTACGTCATGTAAATCGTGAGCAATAGCTTCTAATTGGTGTTTGTACATTCCCATTAATAATTCATTTTCCTTTGCTTTCTCATGTAACTCGTGAAGTTGAGCCTTCACGACGTGTGTTTGGAGGCCCAATAAATGGGAAATATTAGACTGGGCAAAAGTGCTGCTGCAGCATGTCTTTATCTCGAGAGATTATATTACTTCTTCGCACCGCCTTGCGACCGGCGTGCAGCAGTGCAATTCATCATTCGTCTCCGCACTCTTGACGAGACTTGTTGATTCCACATCAATTAAGAGAAAGTATCTCATAATCCTTTTCCTTTTGTTTTTCTTTTACGATAGGGTTTGATTTTTTGTTTATTTGTTTCAGTGAACGCGGACCTCCTTGGGCTAATATCCTTGTGGCACTTCCTGGATGACTTCCAGGACACGCGACGCGAAGAATTCGGAAGGGCCCTGGAGGAGGCCGAAGAGGCGCTCGCCATCGCCCGGGGGAGAGCCAGAGGTCTGCCCATGGGGCAAAATTCGCCGGATGATGAATGGATCTGGAGCTCGGCGAGAGGCGACGAGCCGGATACGGGCGAACGCTGCCTTGTCGCGCAAGCAAGTACCGTCCCGCACGTGAATTTTTTTTTTTTTTTTTTTTAGGTCCTACGCCTATGGATCCAAGGGATCCCATAGGCGGGGGTCTCTAAGGGTTTTTAAAATATTTTTTTTCATGATTTTCAGCTAGCGAAAAGATATCGGGACAAGGATCGATATATCGTTGCTTGATCAGAAGCAATAAAAAAAATATTTAACCTAGGCTAGGCGTTCTGGCCAAGCGACCAAACACCAATTCATAAGGGGTAAAATTGATCGCTTCATGTACGGAAGTATTATACGCGAACATAGCGAAAGGGAGCAATCGATCCCAATCGTCATAATTATTCGCATAGTGTTTTATATAGTCCGTTAATACTATGTAACTACGCTCTAGGGACCCGTTAGTTTGAGGGCGGTAGCCAGAAGTTGTCAGGGGTTTAAATTTGAAAATTTTCTCCAAATTTTTCATCATCTCACTGATGAAACTTCCTCCCCTATCCGTTAAGATGCATCGAGGGGCGCCGTATTGGGAGAAAAGAGTCGCAGCCACGGCGTGGGCGATGGTCACAGTGTTCAAATTGGGAATTGGGACGGCTATACAGTATTTGCTAAAAATGTCCTGCATAGTTAAAATGTGTCGATTTCCATTGGGTGTTGTGGGCAGTTTTCCCACGGTGTCGAGTGAGACCTTGTCGAAAGGCCCGTTGGGGGTGTCAGTGATGATCAAGGGTTCTCGAGTTCGTGCACGTACCAATTTATATTCGAGGCAACTTTTACACCCACGAATATATTCTGTGACGTCATCACGAAGTCCTGGCCATGTATATCGTTCTCTGATTCGGCGATAAGTTTTAGTAACTCCTTTATGCCCGCCTATCAGACTGCCATGATTTTCAGCAATGATTTTCAGACGTAATTCTTCCGGAGGAACTTCAATTTTTCCGTGACACAGTATAATAGTTATTTTATCTTTCGTTGTCATAGGGGTTAAGACCTCCAACATTTTATTTTGAGGGAAACTTCCCAGCAAATCCCCAGAATTTGCTATTCGACATGTAGTCTGGTTATCTCTTTCTAGGGCACGAAGCAAGCTTTGCAGCCCTTGAGACACATTCGACCAAACGAGAATCTCATCGTGTATATGTTTTTCCCCAGAGTAAGGAGCATATACATTCACCACGAAGGTCGTGTTATATTCTGCCGTTATTACTCTGGCTTTCTTGTCTAATTCGGGATCATTCAGTCAGTAGAGGATTTTTAGGGGTTCAATTCGGGATAATATCGCTACACCGCAATATCCTTTTGTTTTACTTTCCCAGAAATAATGAAAATATCCTGGGGGTTTGGCTTCTTCGGGTAAACTTGGAAAATCGCACTTCACTTCTTGTAATGTGATAATGTCGGGTTTTTCCTTTAGTATGTAATTCAAGGCGTCCTTTTTTATCAAGGCTCGAATTCCAGAGACGTTCCAGGAGCAGATTTTTATTTCCTGGTCCTCTGAATTTTCTTCAGCTAAATCTGAGGAGCCTGAAGTAGAAGGTAGGTCGATAAAGGGCATTGTAAGATTTATGCTATTTACATAGGACATTTTCTTTGGGCTTTTCTTCATCCTGAGAGACAGAGTGGGGATCGTCTTCTTTGCCTTGATTTTGTCTCAAATTTTCTTCGTATTTTAGAAGGAAATTTTGGACTCTTTCTGAAAAGGCGCGATCATCATACTCGTCACACGGGTCGAGAGCCTTCAGATTTTCGAGGAGAACCTCATCGTCCTCTCCGTCCGAAACATGGGTGCAAACGGGGCGTAAATCCTCGTCCCATGCCCATGCCATGCCATGGACTCAGTTCCCCATTCAGAAAAATCCAACCCATGTTCATTGATTGACTTATCGAACTGGGAGAAGGATTTTTGTAGTTCCTCTCTTATTTTGGATTTATCGATTTTAGGGGGAATTTCAGGGTTTTCTTCGTTATTTTCGCTTTCATCGGACTCACCGCTATTTATTATGGAAGTTGGCACATCTCGTATAATGGGCTGAGGGTCAATAGGCATCTCTCGTGCTTCCGTATCTTGATTATCAGAGTCGGGGTTTGGGGGGGACAATTCCCCATTTATTCCTTCACGAGCCAATAGATCGGCTGCTTCATTACCCTCGTTACCATGATGAGCCGAGACGTGATTCCATTCTATATCAAGCGGTTCCAAAGCTCGTTTTAATTTTTCAAATTCGGCTCGGTTTTGGATGGGCTTTTTATCGTATCCCTTCCAATCATCTGCTTCCCAAGTGGCGATCCAAATAGTAGCACTATTAATCAGGAATTTTGAATCTGTATTGATTCTTAATTTCTTAATTCCCGATTCTCGAGCCCTTTTTTCAGCTTCTATTGCAGCTTCTATTTCCGCTGCGTTGTTTGTATGTCGTCCTCTCGCAGGTCGCGACACATATAGGGGGTGGTTTGGTCCAAACCAGACTCCTATTCCTGCCCTTGAACTGTCTGTGCCGTTGTAGCTACAGGCTCCATCGACGTAGACATCAGTATACGGTTCTGGGGGGGGGCTAAGCCAGGGATCTGGACGTGGAGCATCAGGTGGCGCACTCCGAGGGGGCGGGGTTTCTTTTCTTGGGAACTTACGCGGCGCTAATGCCGGCAAAACGCTGCGAGATTTTCTGAACACAGGAGGATCAGAAAGCTCGTCGGTTTCGTTCTCCGAGGAGGGATCTTCCGATGATGGGAAAGGCTCTCGGAGGGGGGGGGGGTGTTTGCGGAACTTCTTTTCGGCACCTAGATAGTCGGGTAGCTATTCCGCTATCGTCTGGGGCAGGCATTTTCGTTCCTATGGGTGGGACGTATTCGTCTTCAACGTCCTTATTTTCTGACATCCTTAATCTTCCTCGTGACCTTGGCACGGTTCCAGTGGGAAGACTGGATTTGGACTTCGCTCCTCCACTAGGGACTGTCCTTGGGACAGAAGGCTCTTTTCTTAATTTTGGCTGGAGTCCGGTACTTGAAGGCTTTTTCAAAATTGAGGTTAATCCTTGTTCGGATTTTTGGCCCAATTTTGCGGCGTCCTCTTGCCGTATTCTTTTTCGGAACCTAGTAGTTCGTTCCGATACGCTGGCCAATTTTGAGGGATCGTCTGAATGGGGTGCCTGTCTTCTAGATACGGGTAGAGCCCTTTTTTAGATTGACCGCACGTGAATAGCCAGCACGCGAGAGAAAGATCATTCCTTTTCTACTGGGGGGTTAGAGGGGGGGATGCGCAGGGCTCCGAAGAATTCGCTTCGGAGTCCTCCTTTTCGGCACAAGAAGAGTTCTCGGAGTCACAGAGATCGCTAGAATCCTCGATTCCGCTCTTCCTAACAGGGTTTTCAGAGAGGGCTTCCACTCCCTTATTTAGTTTGCCTTTTTTATATTCATAGGTAAACTGATAATCTTTTAGTTTTAGACGCCATTTGATTAACCCATTTCCTGGATTCTCGACGTAAGTCATCCAATGTACGGGTTCGTAATCACAGGCCAAAAAAAATTCTCTGCCGTAGAGATAAGGCCTGAAATTCTCCACCGCTTGGAGGATAGCTAGGCATTCCTTTTCTGCTTTTTCATAGTTTTGTTCACGTTCGTTCATCATTTTTGAGAAATATGCTATTGGCATATCTACCTTCTCTTTGTCTTGAGAGGGCACGGCTCCTACGGCGAAATCAGATGCGTCTGTCGTCAGTTTGAAAGTTTTTTTGAAATCGGGGTACTGCAGAATGGGGCTCTTAGTAAGATACCGGCGAAGTTTTTGAAAACTTCGAATCTGCGGAGCACACCAATCAAACGGAACGTCCTTTTTTAGAAGGTCAGTCAAGGGTTTGGCTAATTTTGCGTAATCCTTGATGAACCTTCGATAGTATCCCGACAATCCTAGGAACTTTCGAATGTTTTTCACGTTCTTTGGCTTTGGAAAATTTTTCATAGCCTCGATCTTTACTGGGTTAGGCCGCACGCCGTCTCGGCTCACTACATGGCCTAGATAGGCTCCTTCAGTACGAATAAAATCGCATTTATCGGGCTGCAGTTTTAGAGTCGCATCTCGAAGTCGACCGAATAGTCGCTTGACCTTGGCCTCGTGTTCTTCGAGGGTCTCAGAATGAATGACTTTGTCATCCAAATAGACGAAGGCCTCCGTCCCGTACATCCCTGCTAATACATTATCCATCAACCTTTGGAAAGTAGCTGGGGCATTTTTAATGCCCATAGGCATTCTCAGGTACTCAAAATGTCCTCGGGTCGTTGAAAATGCAGATTTGGCTCGATCGTCTGGGTGAGTTTCTACTTGGTGAAATCCACTGGCCAAATTAAAGACAGAAAAATATTGGGCCGATCCTAAATGGTCTAAAATATCTGTGATGTTGGGCAAGGGGTAAGCATCGCCTACGACCTTTTCGTTCAAAAGTTTGTAGTCCACAACCACCCTAAATTTTCGAATTCCAGATGCGTCCATCTTCTTCGGAATAATTAGGACGGGGGAATTGTATGGGGAATTTTATTTTTGAATTATCCCGCTATTTAATTGTTTTTCAATTTGAGCACTCACTTCCTCAGAAGTAGCGTGAGGATGCCTGTAGGATTTTTTCGAGATGACCTTGTCATCTGTAGTGGGAATTCGATGTTGAATTAAATGGGTGCAGCTAAGTTGTTCTCCATTCAGGTGGAAAATGTCGGAAAACTCTTCTGCCCATTTATATACGTATTTCTTTTCCTCTTTAGTTAAATGAGAGACGTGTAGGACTCTTTTCACTCTCTCCGCTCGATCTGAAGGCAGATCAGATGTTTCTTCTGGGAATTCTGGTTGAGAATCTTCTGATTCAAATTCGGATGAATTTCCTCCGGGAAATTCATAGGCATCATACGGGAAAATCTCTTGAGGAGGCGCATTGAATTCTATGTCCTCCTCCGTAGTGTTTATTGCCATTACATGGCACACCCCTTCGCTAACTTTTACAGCAGGTTCTCCTACATACAACCCTTTTGGCAGTTTTAATCTGGGTAGGTATCACTCTGATATTTCTGGGGTGCTTACTTCAATCGGGACGACTTGACTAGATCTAGCCATTATTTTTAGTACTCTGCGAAAAGGTTTTATGTAGCCTTTTAAAGCTCTTTTCGCTTCTTGGGATTCCTCGTCTATGAATCCTATGGGTGTGACGGGTTTTGACCCCGTGACCATAGTATTGTGTCTAAAAGAAAGCTCTGCCTGTTCCTGTCGAAGATAGGGTCTTCCCAATATTCCTTCGCTCGATACAGGGAATGAATCTGTCACGAGATGTAATTCCACAGGCTTGTCCAGGATCTCGACTGTAAGTGTTCCTATAGTTCTCACGGGGTGGTTAGTAATCCCTGCGAATAATACCGTATTTGTAGGGTCAAATATAGTGTCTAATTTCAGGGCACTCATTTTTATCAGATTTAAATTCGATCCTGGATCCACTAGGAAATTTGCGCTCGATTTTTTTAGTCTAGGGGAATTTATTCTTACGACGGGGTAGTCTTTTGACTCTCGCCCTGCACGAAAGATCCTATTGAGTTCTCCGGGTATTGGTTGGAATTCCGACGCGGTTGATGACTGTGGTTCGAGGTCGCGTCTGCACCAGGAGTCTGAGGCGAGTTTAAATTCCTGTTTGGTCCGGGCGAATTGGACCTAGAAGGTGGCTTCCCTTGATTGTTCCAATTGGCGTTCTGCATTTGCTATGGCATAATAAAGGGAATGTGGAAAACATAAGGGGTACATTGAGGGTATGTCTCTGTGCCTGTTTCAACAACCAACAGACTTCTGTTGGTTGTTGAAACAGGCTTGAGAGTAAACGGGGAAAGACGCAGCCTGGACGGGTGCTTGTTGAGGGTTAGAGGCGATGGCGCCAAATGTTACTACCTTTGGGGTTACCCTTTTGTCAGCAGCCTCTCTTGCATCCATTTGCTTGGAGTAAGGGCTCGGTGGGCGGCCTTCATCGTCTTGTTTGGCCACATAGAAAGCAGAGGCCATAGCCTTGGCCTTTTCGGTATAGGCCAGTCGTTCCTCAATATGTAAGGCATACTCCATTGCCTCTGTCAAATTCTTTGGGTTTCTAGTGTCCACAAATATGGACATGTCGTCCGGAAGCCCCATTATGAATGCACTTAGGGCGCAGTCCTGTACGGGTATCAGCATTATGTCTGATGCTTTTACAGACCCGTATTTTCTAGTATATTTATCTTCCAAGGTGTGTCGTGCTCCGCTCAGTAATCCTTGTAATCGGTCATAGTAATCAATGACCGATTCCTTCTGAGTCATTCTTAGGTTCACGATAGCCTCGAAATACCATTAGTATTTCCTCATGGGGGCAAATCGCTTAATCAAGTGGTCGGTTAAATCCATCACTGTTGAAAACGTCTTGTCCCTGACGCTGCCCCTGGCTATTCCTTTTAATTTAGATAGAATAGCCTTTACAAACATGGGTTCAGTGGCCGGTGTTACGAATGCGGCCCCGTTTTTCACATCCTGTATAAAATCCTTCAAGGGAGGAGTTTTCCCGTTGAAATCCGGTATGTTGTAAGTGCTACTCTGCAGAGTCATATTTTGTAAAAGAGAATTCATGACTATGCTGGCATCCATTGGATTTATAGGATGTATAGTAGCGTTAGTAGGCTGGGACTCGTTGGATCCTCCAGCGTCGCAGTTATCGTCCCGCAGGTGGGAAAATTCGTCACCCTGATTACTCATTTTTATCAGGTTTAAAAGAAATCGAAATAAGTCGGTAAATTTTTGGGTTCAAAAATTTGTAGGCAATTATAAAAGCCACACCGGATTTATTCGCGATAAAAGAATTAAGTTCGATGGGAGCACTTTTCGCATTTCAATCGCTTGGATATTATTTTAGAATTATTTCGTTAGCACAATCAACCAGAATCAGTGGATTATTTTTTTGAATTATGCAGAATTGTGACTCGTTCGAAATTGCCCGATTTGAATAGAGAGGGTATAATTTTCAAGAAATTAATTGAAATTAATTAAGCCCTGACTCAGAAAATACCGTTTCAGCATCGGAAATGTCAGAGTCGGCTAGGTCTACGATTTCCATAGCATTTTGAGCGGGATTTTGGGCTGCACGACGGGGATGATTTTCCTGCAAAACAGCTGCTCTTCTTTGCTCTAATGCTTGTTCGATTGGCAAATCAAGAATTGTTATTACCTAGACATTTTCTGGCGCTGGGCCAGCTGCTTGATTTTCCTCAACGAGAGGTCGAATCGTCGGCTTGACGGCTAGGATAGGAATTACCTTTTTTACAGGTTTTACCAAATTATTATAGATAATTAAACTGGCAGAAATCGATTTGACCTTTTTACTAGATTTCTTTGCTTGCCATCTTTTTCCCTTATTTACATTTGGAATTTGCAATGATTTCGGGTTTATTTTAGGCATTAGGAAGGCGAAAGAGAGCTCAATCACAACTCCACTCTGAAACGTGCAGTGTGAGAGAGTTACAAGAATTTAAAATAATTAATTAATGAATCATCAGAAATTCAACTTCTTCTGTTCGAAGAAGATTGATTACTCAGACGCCACCAGCCCTGGAGATGCTTTCGCGATCTAAAATAGAGTGTAGATAAGAACCTGCGCGAAAATCTGCAAAATTTTACAATATCAATCCTTCAATTGTTATTGTAAAATTCGCGTCACCAATTTTCTTCAAAGGACAGGGGTGGGTATTTGGAAATATGAAATTTGTAAGAGCCACAGACGCCACCGAACCTGGGTCGCTTTCGCGAATCTAGGGTAGAATCTAAATCAGAATCTGCGCGGAAAGGCTGCTCAAGATTTGGATTATCAATATTAATATTGATAAACGAAATTTTGCTTCCTTACTTTAAAGAAACAGGTCGATTAACTCAGACGCCACCGACCCCATGTTGCTTTCGCAATTCTAGAATTAATTCTAGAGTGGAATCTGCGCAGAAGAGCCGTGAAATTTATGATTTTAATTTTTCAATTATAAATCATAAATAAACTTCATTGACCTTTTTCAAAGGAGGATTAATTCAAGGAATTAGGAGCCACACCGGATTTTATTTGACAAGGCAAAAAGTCAATCAAGGTTAAAACGAGCATCTGCCATTTCCTCGTTTTTGAGAAAAATAATTAATTGTTATTTAACAATTCCGACATTTCCGCCAAGCAACAAATATTCAATTGTTGTCGATTATAACTGGATAGAATAAAAATAGGTCAACCACTCGAGCTAAAAAAAATCAGCTGTAATGCTCATGTCGGGTACTATATTCACGCAAGATTACGATGCGACGGCCGTCGGCCGGTTCGTCGTGAAAGAAATGTGCGGTCGCTAGGTGCGACCGAATCTTACGTTTTCAATCGGGAAAATTCTATTGCTCCCTTTTGGGAGAGTTTTCTGAAATAATCTAAGAAACAATGGTAGATCAGAAAGGAAATATTCAACCTATTGCTCGCGTCTCGTGGGGTGGTTTAGCTCTTCAACGAGGTCATACAAGATCACGGAAATATCTTCTAGGTTTCAGATAACTTCTTACAAGGATTGTCGACCGCTCTCATTAGTGGATTGTCCCAGAATCGATCTAAGATTTATCAATTGTTTAGTTATTTCAAGAACAGTCAGCAACAGATCTACCTGCCAAATTATTAAATTCGACATTTTGCATAGGGAAATCAGAGAATAATGATCGAGGAAATTCACAGAATTAAATTTTCCTAATGCGTCCTATTCTCCAGATGAATTACTCAGACAAATACCAGCAAAATTAATCCTGGAATTCCTAGAACTCCATCTAAAGGGAAAGGAGTCAGAGCAGAACTAACCTTAAAAATAAGGAATTAGCCTCGATAAGGTAGCTTTATCTCACCAATAGTGTTCCGAATATTGAATGTCGGTTGAATTAAAGCATTGTATGGTGTGAGTGAGATTATTCTCTCTTTCTTTTGCTTGGTTGAGATACATATATCTCTGTCTTTCTACATAGGATGATCTATGACGTCACTGGACGTACAGTAGTCAGTTCTAATTCTGGTGTCAAACGCGCGAGATCGCACTTCTTTCTCGTCGCGATTCTAAGATCCTTTTTTGCTTACTTTTGCAAACTTTTGTGTACTCGAATGTGAGGCCTGACTATAGGCAGAAGTTTTTTTGTTTATTACTGGTGTGTCTACTGGTATGTGGATTCTTTCTGTGCTCTAATAAAAGGAAAACTGTTCTTGGTGTTCTACTAAAATTGTGACTGGACTTTATTTCTAATCCCACTCAATCCACGAAACTTTTCTTTATGTTAATCTTTAACATTAAGTGGTCCTTCGAGCCGGATGTGTGGTTTTTTGTGGGATTACTGTACATAATTCAAAAGTGTATCAAGGAAAATGGCCTCGTATGCAGAAACTGCATGGTCATGTTGGGGCGAACGTTGATTTTTGGCCGATCGATATTTCTAACGTCACATGAAGACTCCCGCGCTGTGAGCAACAGGTGCCTTGCGTCCAGTGTATCCTTACGCCAGTGCGAGCGCACTTTCAGCGAGTATTGATCGACAAGCCATGCGGACCTACAGGTCATTCTACAGATGACTAGGTTTTTATTCAGTACATTTTTACTAAATGTTTGAACATTTTTTATGAACAGCTGACATTTGCAGCATTGTGCTTGTTAGCATTGTGACTTTTTGGAACTGTGTAGTGTTCCCCTGTCATACTGACAGGTATCTTTTTTCTGTTACTCGTCGTAGTGCAAAGTGACAGGTCCGATTCGACGTGTGTACCTTTGCATACACTTTCTTGTGGTGAGCGCTGAACATTTTTTTTATTGAATATTGTTGACGGGATTTTCTTACTAGATCTGTGACTTGTTTTTTTTTTGACGTTTCAAAATGAGTGTAAAAGATTGTATGGCTCAGCAATATGGGCTCTTGGATCTCCTTGGCAATGCAATTGCCAACGTTAAAAAAATGGGTAAAGCTCAAGGAATGCTCTTAAGGCTCATTTAGAGAACTTAGAGAAAAAGTACAGCAAATTTGTGCACAACCACGATCAACTTCTTATCGTGCGCGAGGATAATTTGAAGGAGCCGTACTTCGCGCAGGACTGTACACAAAAGCGGAGGACAAGTACATTGCGGCGAAGGTGGACATACAGGATGAGCTGGATCTGCTTGTTCCTTCGGCTTCGAATACAGCTCCTCCTGCTACTACTGCTGCTCCTGTTGCTCAAGTCAAGAAAATGTTTCCACAATTGGAAATTCCAAAATTTTCAGGGGACTTCATCCCTTGGCCAGCTTTCAAGGACATGTTTGCTTCTATGGTGAAGGATGACGCTACGCTTCCACCAGTCCAGAAGCTACACTATTTGAAGGCAAGCTTGACAGACGAGCCTGCTCAATTACTGGTCAATATAGGTGTCACTGGAGACAATTTTGAGAGAGCATGGGGAATATTGACAGATAGGTATGACAATAAACGTGCTCTTGTCAACGCTTACATGGGGAGGTTCCTGGCGATCCAGCCTGTCACTAAGGATCATG
>JAUESH010018827.1:0-12902 GCA_032275165.1 Synergus magnus
AATTGAAAATCGATGAAGAATTGTGACCTACAGGTTATTTTGAACATCGTTTTTTCATTTCGCCCCACTGTGCGCCTCTTCGCAGGGGGCGCCAAAGATCGAAGAGGACGATCGTAGCGCTGTTTGATTGAAATAAAATATTTGAAAAAAAATCTTACAATTGAACATTCTAACATTACGTCACACTCGATCGGTAACGTCGAAATTTGTAGAAAAATATTATCTGGTGGAGTGCTGAGCATTATTTATATAGGAGTTAGACTGAAATTAATTTTTGCCGATTAAGGTAAGTAAAAAATTATGATATCGCTTTGCTTTTTAGATAGAAAAGCCATTTCTGTATTTATTGTCCGCAATTTAGAAAGAGTGCGATTTGGCATTCCATCAGGAAAAATTATAATGTGCCAAGATTGAGGTTCAGTTGCATTGTTTTGTTGATGTGACTACATGCAACCCAACCTCGATCTCGGCATATTCATCTATGCCATTCATCGGCATTCATCCTGATGAATTTCCAAATCGCGCTCTTTTCAAATTGCCGACAATAAATACAGAAATGGCTTTTCTATCTAAAATGCTCAATAAAACGTAATTGCATAAAACATTTGAAGCGTAATATTATTCATGGATATTATAAATAAGGAAAATAAGGGGGGTGGGCACTCAAAAATGTTTGAAAAGGGCGCCAAATACTATTCAACCGGAACTCCTCTTAATATAATTTATAAAACTTTTTTACATTACATTTGATTTATAGCGCCATGTACTGTTCCGGATGTTATTGCAAAAGCTAGCCAGAAATTAAACATCACGGGAACTGAGCTGTTTTTAGAATCAGATGGAGCGGAAATTGAAGACAATGATGTGCTACATCATTTTTCCGCGCAACCAATCATCATCCTCGAAGCTGGTGAAGTATGGACAGAGCATTCAATTCTTCAAACTTCAACATTGGACGGAAAAAATCTTGCTCCAGATGAAAATGAAAGGGATGCCGATATTTTCATAGGAGGGAATGCGGATGGCAATGCAGAGATTCCGATTATTTTAGTCAATGACAATCTTCAGAGTGCTGAGCCTCTAGAAAAATACACAGCAGAGATTTCAATCGATGAGAATGTTGAGTCTGTACAGACTCGTGACAACGTTGTCGCAGCAAACGAAGGAAATTTTAATTTGAATGTTTGGTCTGAATATAACTACAACTGGCAAAATCTTGATCCAAGTTACATTGCACAGCTACAGAGTGGTGAATCCGGAAAATCACTTTAAAAAAAAGTTGTGCACAAAGTCATTCTCCAAATGAGGCAAATTAATAAGAATATACCTGCGAAAGTATTGCGCAGTGTACAATGGGTACAGTGTTCTTTATGATACACTTAAGGCTCAGAATAATTATCTAGAACGGTTATTGAAAGCGGGAAATTCCGTAAGCTGGCGAAGAAGAGTACCTGCCAATAAAGCAAAATATCTTATGCAGGCAAAGCTTGGAGCGACGAATTGGAACCGCTAGAACATCTAGAAGGAGAAAATGATACAACGGTTGAGGAAAAACGACAGAATTTAATCAATTTAAATCGTCTGCTGCAAATGGGACAGTTAACACCGGCTTTACATGCTGAGATTCTTACAGAATTAACTGCCTCATTTAAAAAAATACGAGAGTTTTTCAACGATGTTTATAATCTGCCGACTCCTGACACTTTACATCTCTCTTGGCCAGTAATTTATCAAAAGGAGTATTTATAAAGGAGTATTTATACCAACTGCAAATGGGGCATCCGATAGAATTGTTGAAGGAGAACTTCAAATCCGATGCACTGTTGATTTTTTCGTTCGGACGTGCACACAATCTCAATTCATCAAATCATTGTGATGACGAATATGAAATTATTCAAGTTATTTTTAAATACTTCGACGAAGAAATTTAAAATTTAATAAAGGAATGTCCGGTAAGTTTTAATTTAAAAATACTATTTTTCTGCATTTTAAAACATCAAATAAAATTGATAATTGTTAGAATAACTGAGCGAGATCAAAGACAAAGAAACAATCACTTAGACCGTGATCAGCTTTATTGTAACTCATAAGAAGAATCTACACAGAACGAGCGCGATACCGACACTGCAATGGTTGAGCTTTTACTACGAAAGGTTATGGGACTCACAAGAGAACAAAAGAGTGGTGGCAGGCTTCTGCCACTTTGCGCAAGCGCGTATAAATGGAACTTGACTCGAATTATTTAAAACATAATAAACATCAATTCTAACACTTCTCCTCGAGTCAAGTGATACCTTAAACAAATCATGTTAATGTAAATTCAAAAATTACATGTTTATTTTTCGCAATCTGGCCGACGTTATACAATACTCATGTTTAACTCGAAAAAATCCTTTTGTGAGAAAGTCAGCCACTTGATCTTCACTTGAAACGTGTTTTACTGAGAATAGGATCTTACTTAACACATCCCTAATAAAGTGGTGTCGAATGTCTATGTATTTCGATCTCGCGTGGAACGTTGGATTTTCCGCCAAAGCAAGAAAACTCCTGTTGTCACAAAAGATAGTGAGATCACCGAAGCTGCCGAAACCGAGTTCCTGAACAAGTCGTTGAAGATATATGGCCTCCTTGACAGATTCGGCCTCTGTCGTAGACAATGCAGACTGTCCTCTGCTTTCTTGAGCCCCATGAGATAGGTCCTCCTCCGAGTAGGAACATGTATCCTGATTGAGACTTGCGATCCTCAATGCAGCCTCCCCAGTCTGCGTCTACAAATCCTTGGATCGGTCATGATTTTGTTTTATAGACGATCCTATGTCGACGGTTCTCTTCAGGTAACGCAACACGCGTTTCGCCGCCTTCCAGTGTTCTGTTCCGCAGCAGTTGTTAAACTATCTTATCTGCTAACTGAACGGGCGATGTCAGAACGAGTCGTCACTGACAAATAAGTGAGAGCTCCGACGAGCTCACGGTATGGGAGCGTTACGCCATTCCTGAGCGTCTGATCCTGTCACCGCTTTCTTCATCGGTATTTCAGACATGAAGGTGTACTCTTCATCTCCAATCAATTCGTCTTCTTCTGGAACTGAAGGTAAATTCCTTTCCTGTAGAGTAATGCTCCGTAATCCTGTTCTAGTACCGATTCGAGGGTTCTTGTTTTCCAAAACAATCTTGGATCAGCTCCCTTTTGGTCGTCCTGGTTTTCTTCTTGTTTCAGTGATGGGTGCCTCTTCTGTTGGAACATTTTCGACTTCATTGTCGATTTTGTCTCTGTTATCGAGTGGGTTACGTTCACCTTCCGGTTCTGGCTGTGTAATTTCCTGATGATAGAAACCTTGGAAGTCTTCTTCTTGTTCATCCTTGTTCTGCTCGAATTCTTCTTCTTCTGGTGACGAACTGTGTTCAATGTCAACAAAACGACGATTTTCCTCTAGTTTGTGATCTGGGGAAAAAAAATTTATTTGAGTTTCAGTCGCTGTCTTCGGTTGAATACTCAAATCTTCCGTGAATTCCACGTTACGACTTATAATCCCTTTTCTCTTCTTATTCAACCAGATCCGGTACGCCTTAGATTCATCGGAATACCCTAAGAAGATTCCCTCTTGACCCCGTTGATCTAACTTTCCTCTTTCAGGATCCCTGTCTAGATAATAAACTTTGCTGCCAAACACTGTTAGATTTGACACATCTGGCACTTTCCCTTCCCATAATTCGTAAGGAGGTTTTCCGTTCAGGCTTTTAATTGGTAATCAATTTCGTAAGTAATTAGCCGTATTGATTGCTTCGGCCCAAAACGAATTAGGGAGATTGGTTTCCATCAATAGACATCTGGCAGTGTCTAGAAGGGTCCTGTTCTTTCTCTCAGCAGTGCCATTTTGTTCCGGATTATGTGGCATTGTGTCTTCGCACTATTCCTCGATGCCTTAGGTAAGAGTCGAATTCCCTGTTAATGTATTCTCGTCCATTACCTGACTGAATCGACTGAACTTCTTTACTTTTTTGCCTTTCCACTAGGGCTATATATTGTTTTGTTGCATTGAACGCTTCCGCTTTCGATTTTAGAAACCTAACCTCACACCACTTGGAGTAATCATCGATGAATTCAATGCAATATGACTAGATTCCTTTGGAAAAGGGGTTCTTGACATCTTCCCCTTAAGACAAATGTCACAATCCATCTTTGCGAACGTATCCGTCAGTTAAACACCTACGACAACACCTTTTCGCACAGCATCTGAAACATCTTTTACGATCGCGTAACCGAACCGTCTATGTAAAATTTCGAGCGTGGCTTTACTCGTTTTTGTATTTGACACCGCGCACGCGCTTTCTCCAATTTCTAGTACGCAGTACAAACCCCCGATTCTGTTAGCGTAAAGTTCAGTGTTTCCCTTATTTTTAATGATCTCCGCTAAACATTTTTTAAACAAAATACTATAACCACGATAGGTGATTTTTGCTACCGATAAGAGATTGGTTTTCACATCAGGTGCGTGCGACGCATTTTCGGGCGAAACACTTTTTAAATAACCGTACACCCTTGTAGTAAATTGCACTGTTCCTTTACCCAACATTTCCGAGGTGGAGCTATTAGTCAGGTTTAACACTCCGTGGTCAGATTCAGTAATTTTCCGGAAACTTTTCTTGTCGTTATATAGATGGGTCGTCGACCCACTATCGAGACACCAATTTTTACGTAGATCGATGACTGGACACATTTAAACACATCTTCTGCGCACTTTGCTGATTGCTTTCTATTTTTATTAAAACGACATTCAGATTTTATATGTCCGAGCTTCTTACGTACGAAACACCTGAATTGATCCTGGGATCTTTTTTCCGCGTTATCTTTCACTTCCGTCGTTTGTTTTCCATTATCGCGCCTATCATGCTTATTCACAAACATGGCGTCTGAACTCTCGCCTCGTGGACTGTTTTTCCGGGCATCGTATTCTTTAATAATTTTCGTACGTAAGGATTCTGGAGTCGGTAAATTGTCTCTCGACTCTATAGCGTACCTGAAGTTTTCAAAACTACCAGGGAGGCTATATAGAATCAATAAAGTCAATAAATCCGGCTTGATTGCAATTTCCATCTAATTTGTCCACAGTATCGAAAAAATTGTTGAGATGATCACGGACATCGCTTCCCTCCGCCATTTTATGTAGTGTGAGTCTTTTCAGCAACGTGGCCTTTCTTGCCAGCGTGCTGCTTTGTTTAGAATAGGTATTATCCCAATGAGTACGCCTGTACTTTACAATTTTTGCAATGGTATGTTGTAAATATGCATTCAGAGGCTGGTAGCAAGTCTACTAATAGTTCACGAAAAGTCGCAAGGGCTACACAACATTGTACAAAAAGCTCAGAAAGTACTGCAATCCAACTGTCAACGAGGAATTGGATGATATATACTTAATTAGTTCACGAAGGTGTAGTTAGTTGGAATCTAATAGTTTCAATAGTTAGTTGGAGCCTAATAGTTTCAAAATTAAATCTTCATCAAAAAACATCCCAGAAAGTATCACCATATTGAAAAGTAATCGAGCAGAAACAAAGTCAGTTGAAACAATTAAGCTCCTTCCAAAGATAATTGGCCCCGAAACTATTAACCCTTTGCCGGTCCAAATGACAGTTATCGTCAAAAATCGTCAAATGGGGTCTGTGGAGAGGGAATAACCAATCATACTCCTCACTTACACGAACTCTTCTGTGTTAGTGCGATTCAAACGAGTTCGAGACTGACAGTGCTGTACTTCGCTTTTTAGGTTATTTGTACATGCTGAATTTAAATGCAGAAAACTCCCTTTACTTGTCAGAACTTCACTTATTCCCAATACACTCAACTGCCGATTCTGTGCCGGCTTCGGGTCTGGGCGGCACAGAATCGCACCGTAGATTCAGGTAAACACTCAGGACCGTATATATATCGTCTTTGAACCGAGCACCAGTGCGTAGAAAAATCTGGAAAAGTCGCCTAATGAGTCACCACCGTGGTCGCCACGTAAACAACTTTTGATACGGTACTGGCTCTTCGAGCGTTCAAGCTTGTCGAGGGTACATTTAGGCCGCGAGGGACGCTGCGGGAGGGGGAGCAACCGGGAACCCGGAACAGAACTGGTCGGTACAGAATCGGCAGTTGAGTGTACATTATTATATTTTATTACTGATAAATTATTTTGAGCAGCTAAAATGTATAATTTAATTAATGTCATAAAATTTTTCGTCGAAAGACTTAGACAATTTATTCAGTTAGAAATGGTTACGATCCTGAATTTCCCTTACTAATACACACGCACTTCATGTCAGTCAGGTGACTACGTGATACTGGGTATAGAGTGGGAATTTCAGAGGACCGGCAATGGGTTAAAGAGCAATTCAAAATACCAAGTTCAAGTGACAACAAGGACGCTTACCAAAGTAGCTAATTTCTTTCCTGAAAATTCAAGTATTAACATAAAATCTGCCAATGTGAGCACTGTGGTTACCATCAATACGAGTAATTATAAGCCGATGATTAATGGTATAAACGAATTGTCTTGAATCATACGCGATGTATCCTCGAGTGAAAATAACGACTATTCAAATCAAGTTAAATCGCAGTCAATTTTAAATTATCCTACGACTTCTAAAAGAGATATTTGAACGACTTCTAGTTTCATGACTTTATCAACTTCACTCAAAGTTAAAAATTTCCCAAAATATGATTCTACATCTCAATATTTAGAATCTCAAGAGAGCCTAACTGAATCTCCCAAATGATAATTCGATTCGAAATGCTCATTCTGAATTCCATCCTGACGTAACTTCGAATGCAAATTCATTCAATTCAAGAGGGTTCGAAGTACCATTTATATCGAATAATAAAGTTGTAACTTTCTCAAGTGCTTCTGAAGTAACAGATCGCGTTTCTCCTGTAGATAAGCTACCAAATTTAGCAAGCTCTTTAGATCCAAAAGAAAAAATGGAAACCCAAAGACTCAACTCACTTGATCAAGTTTCTAGAGTTCCCAACAAATTCAGAAAATTACAGAAGCGATGCGGTAAATCTTGAATCCTACAATACTAGAGATTCAGTTTCTTTTAATACAACTCTTGGCCAGAATTGTCCCACAAAAATCACTCATCTAAATATTTCAAATAAAGTTGAAAAGACCCTACAATCTAGTTCTTCATCCACAGTCCAAAACCCTAATAATCAAGAAAGTCATATCTAATCATTCGTTTTAAAAATGTTTGTAATTCTGCGTTTAGAATTATGTTTAAAAAATGCTGTGATGCTTCTGTATTCTACAAGTATTCTACATGTAAAAAAGGTTGAAAAGAGTTATAAGAGGTTCGTTTAAAAAATATTTGTAATTCTGCGTTTAGAATTAAGTTGAAAAAATGCTGTGATGCTTCTGCGTTCTAAAAGTATAATACACATTTTATAACATTTTTGTTTTAAATGTATTATCTAATTATAAAACGAGACATCACATAAGTGATATTATACTGCCGTTCGAATTCTATTATTTTATAAGCATTGTAATTTTCAATATTTAAAGACTTAAATGTTCTGTGCACAAATATTTATTTTCTAATAAAAATTGTTTTATTTATTTTTTATTTTATTGTTTTTATTTATTTATTGTTTTATTTCAGTATCCTTTTACAGTCGCCTCTATTTACCTTGCCGCGGTTGGGACCGTAGGGGAGTAATTTTCATGGAAACGATGTTCCCCCACTCTCGAGCCTGACGCGTGCATTAGAGAGAGAAACAATTCTCGGACTCTCTTGGACACCGAGCCTTCGCGCTCGTGGTGGGAGAAGAGCTCGTTCAAGAATTAAGGGGAGCGGCAAGGTAAAAAGAGGCAAGGTACGTAGAGGCGACTGTATATATTTAAAAACTGCCGCGTTAATGTAGCGCATGCGCAATGAAATTCATCCCAGCCATTTTACATTGGAGTTTCGGTTGCACACCGATGAAAGGCAAATCGTGATCGCAAGTGATTTTCTGAAATCTGTGATTTTATCGATATCAGTGTCACGGTGAATTCGTACTTGAATTGTCCCCTCCTTGATTGTAATCAGGAGGCAATTGCTGCTCTTTTTCTTTGGGAAAGCATCAAAGAGGCATTTTTTCAGGTAATCTAACCTATAAGGCATCCGGCAGCATGCCGGGCGCGGGCTCAAAACTTTGCGCGGGAAGTTCCCAGAGTGGAGGCATGGTCTCTACGAGTGGGACGGTCACTCCAGATGAAATCCCCATCTCAAAAGAGGAGAACTGCGAATCTCCAGACGTGTTTTTGGGTGCCGAAGCCCTGCTAAATCTCGGGGAAAGTAATAAAGCAAGGCTTGCCTGTAGCGCGGATGGTTCCGGCAGGTCTAATAATGGCCGAAAACGAAAGACCAATGATAGCGACACCTCAACTGCCTGCAGCCAACCTCTTCCAGGAGGATCTGACGTCGATGATATGGACATGACTAATGCAACAATGGACGCTACGAACACAAAAGACCGATCTCAAGCATCCCGAGATGTGTTGAATGGTGATCCTCGTACCCGACCAAACACCAATAATTTGCGCTACGAGGAGACTCAGCGAGGTCCGTGTAAGGTGTTAATAGAACACCTTGCTGATTCCGACCTTGCAGACAAGGATTTTGACCATTTCAGATATGCAAAATTATTGAACAATTGCTACAAGAACTTTATAATTGATGTTAAAAATTCAGGATTCGGAAAACTTTCAGTTGTAAAATCAGCCCGCGAAGCTAATACGATTTTGAACAAGTCCCTGGAGGGTAAGGGGTTGCGAGCCACCATCCCATCCTAATTTGTCACCTGTCAGGGTTTCATTGGCGGAATACCTCTTGACAGCTCTGAACAGGAAATCGTCGACAACCTTATCATACTTGATAATGTACATGGGACAAAGATTACCAACGCTAAAAGACTAGACAGGAAAAACTTTGACAAAGAGACGGACAAAGTTTCCCACGTTCTCTCGCGTTCACTTTTAATAACATTCAAAGGTAGAAATCTGCCAGAAAAAGTTTCACTCTATCACGCTTCAACAAACGTTGAACCGTATATCCCCTCGGTAAAAATCTGCTGGAAGTGTCTGCGTTACGGGCATATCAACAAGCAGTGTCGATTAAAAGCCCGCTGTAAACAATGCGGTGACCTCGCGCATGTAGAAGATGACTCTATCTGCCCCAGGGCTGACGGCGCCCCTAAATGCGTCCACTGCTCTGGTCCTCATCTTCCGAATTCAAAGGAATGCCCGGAATTCACTTTCCAAAAGGATTTCCGTTCCTATGCAATCCATCATTGCCTAACTTTTGTAGAAGCTAAAGCCATCTTTAGACCCAGGAAGTCTGACAAGAGGACTCATGACGAGTTCCCGTTACGATCCAAATTTGGATTTAATTATAACAATTACCCAACACTGGGGGAAGCCCAAACTCCCTCGCCTACACGCTCCCCTTTTCAAACATCTTTCTCAGACGTCTTGAAAACACCTTCTCCTACACCTATCTTCACTTTCACACCAACTGCCCCTAAGAAGACCCAAGTTAAACAGTCGGCTAATTGCCGAAGGAGCTTAACTCCTAACCCCTCTTTCTCGTCCCTGTACAACACCAGGACCCCAAGTTCTCTTCCGAACGGTTTTGCTCTACACCCACCCTCCTCGCAAACTAAGGAAACATCCCCTACACCTCCAAGATCCCCCGGCTTTTCCATGGGAAATGACTTTGCTCATAAAAAATCTTCAAGTTCTCACTCTTTAAATCTCCACTCAATAACCAGCAACGTACTTATTATGCTCACAAACTTCATTACCCTTATCTCAGCTGGCAATACTCCAAATACAGAGGAGTGCCATAATTTCATCAATAACCTAACAGCATCTCTCTTTACTCTTTCCAACTCCCTTTTCCAATCTTAATATGACACAAGTTGACGGATTACGTATCATGCAATGGAACTGTCGCGGAGTTTTAAACAAAAAAAGTGACCTCGTTAGTATTTCAAGTGAATTTGATATTTTATTACTTTGTGAAACTTTCTTAAAATCTGATAAATCATTTACCCTCAATAGAAATTTCAATATTATTAGAGCCGATAGAACAATTAACAATCGCGGTGGCTTAGCAATCGCGATTAGAAGGGGAATTAATTTCTCGAGGATTTCTTCTATTCATAACTCCGGAAATTCTTTGCAGACTTTACCTGCATCTATAGACACTTCATTAGGTTCCTGTTAGTTAGTAGGTTCATTAGGTCTCTGATTACAGAGTACCTGAAGGGGGAGGAAGGATCTCGGAAAACACTTGGAAGGATTTTTTGGACTCCATAGTCGCAGTAAACTCAAATAACGTTCTTATCGGAGGAGACTTTATCTCCCATCATCGTTTGTGGGGTGGTTCTCGCGTTTGCCAGAATGGCGAAACGCTATGTGCAGCTCTAGATGAGTCAGACTTCATGTGTTTAAATAATGACAAATCTACTTTTGTTAATCGCCCAAATGAATACCCTTCAATTTTAGATTTAACTTTTATCAGCCCTCAGCTTTTTACTTTCAGCATACATGATGTTTGGGATGATGCTTTGGGGAGCGACCAGTATCCAGTGATCAATCGACTCGGTATCCATATCCCGATATCTAACTATTACTCACATAAATATAATTTAAAAAGAATTAAGTGGACATCTTTTTCTTTAAACTTAAAAAATTTAATAGAATCCAGGTCTTCCGATGTCCTTTCATCTGCTCTGGATCCGCTTTCTAGATATTAATCATTTATCGAATGTGTTGATGGAGCTGTTTTGGCAGCGACTCCATCTGCACCCTCCCAAAACCATCGACGTAAAACCATATCTAAACCATTTGTTCAAGCACCCTCGTGGAATGAGTCGTGTGATAAGACTGTTAGGGACAGACGTAGGGCTTCAATCAACTTTAGGAGACTTTCAAACTACACTCAACAGCCGATTCTGTGCCGACTAGTTCTGTTCCGGGTTCATGGTTGTTCCCCCTCCCGCAGCGTCCCTCGTGGCCTAAATGTACCCTCGAAGAGCTGGAACGCTCGAAGAGCCAGTGCCGTATCAGAAGTTGTTTACGTGGCGACCACGGTGGCGACTTTTCCAGACTTTTCTACGCACTGGTGCTCGGTGCAGAGACGATATATACGATCCTGAGTTTTTACCTGAATCTACGGTTCGATTCTGTGCCGCCCATACCCGAAGACGGCACAGAATCGGCTGTTGAGTGTATACAAATTATCTAGAATATAAGAAATCCGTTGCTAAAACTATTCGTACCCTTAATGAACCTAGAAGAAAATGCTTTCAACGATTCTGTGAATCGCTTGATAGAACTTCTTCCATCTCCAGAGTTTGGAGGGTTGACAAAACATTTAAAAATAGATTTACCCAATCTGCTACATCATCTTGCTCGGCGGACAGAAAAGTAATTGCTAAATTACATGACCTTGCTATAGAAATGTGTCCACACACAGCTTTTCACGAGAAATTCCCGAGTGACTTTGAGCCTAATCAATTCCTTGAAACCCCATTTTCAGAAAAGGAACTCAGTATAGCTATTTCATCCCTGAAAATTAAGTCCTCTCCGGGTTTAAACAAAATAAATAATGATATTATTAACCCATTGCCGGTCCTCTGAAATTCCCACTCTATACCCAGTATCACGTGGTCACCTCACTGACATGAAGTGCGTGTATTAGTAAGGGAAATTCAGGATCGTAACCATTTCTAACTGAATAAGTGATCTAAGTCTTTTGACGAAAAATTTTATGACATTAATTAAATTATACATTTTAGCTGCTCAAAATAATTTATTAGTAATAAAATATAATAATATATTGGGAATAAGTGATGTTCTGACAAGTAAAGGGAGTTTTCTGCATTTAAATTCAGCATGTATAAATAACCTAAAAAGCGAAGTACAGCACTGTCAGTCTCGAACTCGCTTGAATCGCACTAACACAGAAGAGTTCGTGTAAGTGAGGAGTGTGATTGGTTATTCCCTCTCCACAGACCCCATTTGACGATTTTTGACGATAACTGTCATTTGGACCGGCAAAGGGTTAACCATCTGCCAAACGAAGCAAGAACTATCCTTTTGGAAATATACAACGAAATTTTATTCTCTGGTTCTTTTCCACCTTCATGGAACAACTTAAAAATTTTTTTTATCCCTAAATCGACCCCAGGAAAATTTCGTCCTATCTCACTGGCCTCATGCTTATTTAAATTAATGGAAAAATTAATCTACAATAGATTCAATTGGTATTTTGAACATAACTAATATCTTTCTCCTTCACAATTTGGGTTTCGAAAAAGTAAATCCTGTGCGGATAATTTAGCTATACTTGCCACAGAAGTTTGGACGGGATTTACAAAGAGTGAAGCTACCGCTGGTCTATTTCTAGACCTCAAAGGTGCTTTTCCTAGTGTAGTCCCAAAACTCTTTATGGAAGATCTCAGAGACCTAAGAGTACCAAAATCTATTGCCAATTTCATATACAAATCTGTTGCCTGCAAAAATATTTACTTTAATATTAATGGGGAGTTGGTTGGGCCTAGTCAGCACGGTGGGTCTCCCACAGGGATGTATTTTGAGTCCAAACCTCTATTCAGTCTACACATGCAAACTACACAATCTTCTGCCTCCGGAATGCATCATAGTCGAGTTTGCAGACGATATAGCTATCTTAGTCAGATCCAAAAATCCTACACAATGCATATCATCATTACAACAGAGCATTAATATATTTACGAAGTATTTATCGCAAAGCGGTCTTGATATTTGTCCTGACAAAACCAAATTAATTCTATTTAACAAATTAAAACTTGATTTAGATGACCCGTCTTACTCTTTGACAATAAATAACAT
>JAUESH010018867.1:0-12893 GCA_032275165.1 Synergus magnus
TTTTCCTTTCTATTTCAATCCTGAAGATTGAAAAAGATTCAAATAGATAGACTTTCTATCTTTTTACTTCCAACAGGATAGGTGAAATTGTTTATCAAGATCCTGTTAGGCCCAGGTAGTTTTCTTGGTCTCCTAATATTAAGGTATGGCAGGTTCGACATAATAACTTGATAGTAGCGAAAGGCTTCGAACTTGGCCCATGCAACTAGTGGTAGCGAATGAACCAATAGTGGCGATGTTGATATAATCATCTTGAAGCGTGTAAGTAAGTCGACTGCTGTGGTAGACACATCTACATGCGCCCTATCTTGTTCAATTCGCATACATGTTTAGTATTTGTTACGGATAAGTTTCCAATAGAGTGGTTCGGCGAGAGGATCTCAACCTCTTCAGCATAGGTCGTCGCCAAGGCTGTCGACTGCAGTGCACACAAGCCTTGAGGTCGCAGGAGTTAGCGAAACCCAGACATCGGATGTCACTCATTGGTTTGACCCTCGGGAGTTTCTATACCAGTTCCTACTTCAAAACCGCAAGAAGACCCGGTGGTCGTTTACCACTGAGAACCTAAATTTCCTTACAATGAATTGCCATTAAAGCGGAAGGGATAAATTCGATTCTCGAAACAACTACAGATCGGTTTTCTCTTTCATGATTTTGGAAGCGATTTACGGTAATCGAAGGTAACTCGCGATATTTTTCCTCAATGTTCGGGAAAATTATATTAACTCCGAATGAGATCACCATCAAGAGTTTTTTTTTTATCTTTGCCTGTCCTGATTCTCTCTATTGCCTTGGTAAGAAATTAAATAAGCGTAGCAAACAGAAAACATAGAAAAGTTCGTTAAAGAAAAACAGTGAAACAATCATGTTGTATGTGGAGCGCAATAGAAAATGGAAGCGAGGCCAAACAAACTTCCTTTCTTCCGGAAACAATAAAATCTTGCTATAGTTTTTCATTGTGCTCTCGAGAAGAAAAATACTATCAAAGGCGTTAAAAATTTGCTATTTACATCGGTTTTAAATGTTTGTTCTTTTAATATCTTTATAATGCCGGTATTCCAAAATGTAGGGATGGAAGAAAAGTTATTTTTTACATGTATTTTGGAACACTCTATATATAAATTTTAAAGAAATCGATCGTTCGAACGTCTCAATCAAAATCAATGTTATCACACAGATTATTATCGATCGTGTTTATTTGTATAGTATGTTATCACATACTCATACACTTTTATCTGAAACAGGTGATTTTTTCAAGCACTTTATCTATGTTTGTTAAATTGACAAGAACTTGATGTTAATTCTGTTAATTATGATAATTATTTATTTTTGTTTCATTTTTTTAACATTTACATTCAATATTTATTAATAATAAATATTTAAAGATCAAGATGAATGTGGAGACGTTAATAATAATACCTATATAATAAGGAAATATCTCCATATTAAAATATTTGCCCTAATGAGACGAAGTTTGCAATAAGATGGCTTCAAAAGGTAGAGTTTCGGTGAATGTACACTTTCCATTTTGCGCGTTTGCCTTTTAGAATACAGCCTCCTTTCAATGGAACATCCTCTGCTTCAAAAGCCTCTGTCGTAACCGCCGAGACGTATTCATCTTCTTTCTCTTTTTTATCACCCTTGTGAATAACAATTATGTGGCTACCAGACTCTTTACTAAACGACACATACTTCATTATTTTTTTTTCAACAGTAAGCCAACAATTCGCAACTGCGTCTTGCGTTTCCTTTCAAGTTTATCGTAAATAAAATATTTTTAATTAAGCGCTATAAAATAGTCAAGAATACTGATATGAAAAAATAATAAAATTGGTAGAAAGGGTTTCTTCTGTCTAATATATAATGTATCGTTCCAGCTGCGAGTCTGGAAATTAAGCTTGATTACACAGGTGTATCAAACAATAATCCAATTTAATACCTAGATCATTAGACTTTTTCGTCTGCGCATGGGATTCAATAACAAGGCAATTATCAGTGTATCAATGATCAAAGTGCAATGTTACGCCTAGCCTCGATTCATTTCAACCCAAACAATCTTGCCCTCTTCAGTTATAATTTTTTCTCGTTTCTAGGATGAGTAAGGACTATTTTAAGACCAAAAATAAAAAAATCGCTACTCATTTTCGAAAAAATTTAATTTAAAAATAAAAAAAAAAGTTTTTATTTACAAAACATTTTTTTTCGTAATTAAGGTTGGGTTTTCTTTGCAGTTTTCAATTTCTTTTTCATTTATAAAATGCAGAAGCACTATATTAAATGATAAAAGTGTGCAATTTATAATCATAATAAAAAAATCATATTTTTTATTCAAAATTTTTCTTTTTATTTAGAAATTAACTTATAGACAGTTTTCTATCACATAGAAGATTTTTGAGGAGAAAAGCTGCAAGGCTTAGGATTTTAAAATGAGCAGACAATGGAGCCAGTTCATTTTGATTTTAAAACTATTTGGAAAAACTACAGTCTAGCTGCACTGAATCTAGTTATAATTGACGGGCCCTGTCTAGGATTAATTCTGTTAAAACTCCTTTAAATTGTCTAAAATCTCAAAATGTCTAGATATCCCTTAAAATCTCTTACAATTCCCTAAAATCACTTAAAATCACTGAAATCCTTTAAAGTCTCTTCGAAATCTCTTAAAATTCTTTAGAATCGATTGAAATCTCTTCAAATCCCTTTCATTCCCTTGGAATTCTTTTAAATCTTCAAAATGTATTTAAATATTTTTAAATCTCTTGAAATCCTTTAAAATCCCTTGAAATGCTTTAAAATAATTCAAAATATTTTGAAATCTTGCTAATTTTATTGTAAAAGAAATCTTTTAAAATCGTTTGAAATTCGTCGAGTTCATCGTGAACTTTATTGAATTCACTTTGAATTTGATTGAATTCGCCTTGATTTGTTTAAAGTTTTTTTGATTTCTTTAGAATTCTTCTGAATTCTTTTGAATTCCTTT
Organism: Synergus magnus; assembly: GCA_032275165.1. Taxonomy (NCBI): domain Eukaryota; kingdom Metazoa; phylum Arthropoda; class Insecta; order Hymenoptera; family Cynipidae; genus Synergus; species Synergus magnus. Next base: position 2,978 of record JAUESH010018867.1, read on the forward strand.
GAGTAATAAAAACATCTTTTAAAATTTTTAAATTACATTTTTTCGAAAATGAGTTTAGAGATTTTTTTATTTTTAGTTTTAAAATACTTCTTACTCATCCTAGAAACGAAAAAAAATTGAAACTGAAGAGGGCAAAATTGTTTGGGTTGAAATGCATCGAGGCTAGGCGTGATGTAGTCTAGTATTTGATAACATTCGCTGTTGCAATTTTTTTATTGAGCGAAATGAAATATTGATCTTGACAAAACGTTAAAAAAAACGTTTCAATGCCCTATTTCACTATCAACAATATCTCGGTTTTATTGCATTGTTTTAAGTTTGGAATACAAGTGTAAGTTTGTTATTAATGAGATATTACTATTAGAGGCCATCCATAAATTACGTAACAGCTTTTAAATAAATAAGGTTAAATAAGGGCAAATAAGGTAAATAAGGTAATTTCTGTACGGGTAGACACAAAGGTAAACTGCCAATTCTAAAATTTTCAATTTCTTCTTAATTTTCACACGAACTCTGGCATTTGATAGTTTTTAAAGCCATTGCTAACTTAGAGAAAGATAAGGATGGAAAGGAAATGAATGCTATCTGGAAAGGAATTAATATGGAAAATTTTGTTCCAGACTTGGGCAATTACGTGCAGTCGTCGCTTTAGAAAACGGTGAGAATGCGACGAATGCGACGAATGCGACAGCGACATTAAATTGCCTAGGGAAGGCATTGTCATAAACCGAATGAAAGTGCCGATGGTCACGGTTATTCGGGCCGTAAACCAACTTTGGATTTCACGAGGGTACATTTTCTTTTCACTTTATTATATCCTTCCATCTCTGCCCAATCTCGTTTACGAGATCTACCTTAAGGCGATTGAAAGACCTATCGCTTCGACGAAGTGCACCTACGGCTTCTAAGTTCTAGGGCTCGCCTCTATAATACCAGGATCAGCACTATCATCGCCTTTCCTGTTTCACCGTCGCTTTTGCGTACTTCCTTTAGTCTTCTTTTCACCATCGACCATCCTAGTTTTCCTCTTTTCATTTCATCCGATTTTATTTATTCCATTCTTCCATCTCAGAAACCCACACAGGGTGTAAGTTTACGACACCCCACGGATCCGGTCCGCTCGTTCTTCATCCTTCTCGACGCAGGTTGGCAGATCCGGTAACACCCGGGAGCGAGTCTGTATCGCCTACAGAGCCTCCTATCTACCACTTTCTATATATTTTCTTCTTTCCTGTAACCGAAACTTCGTGATCGGAATAACAGCAGAGCGAGATTTTAATCCTACGCGAAGACGTGCCAACGCGATTTTGATTCAAAGCACACGGGACCTCGTGACGAGCTCGAGCTGCAGAAATTCTCCTGCTTCATTCGAAAAGATTCTTTATACGTCTCACAAGGATTAGATACCAGAACTGAACTCTCGAGTAGTTTCCAGCTAGACTTAACTTTTTTCAGAAATGAGTTTCTCGCAGAAATTGTTGTAATCGTGCTCCTAAACATGAAGAGAAATACGTGGATGCAGATCATAACTTTGATTGGGAAAATATTATTGTACTATAATTGATAAATGCTATACTTATCTCCTATAATTTCCGAGTGGAAAATTTTCATGACGCTAGGCAGATCTAGACTAGACTGTCTAGATTCCAATCCTGACGTTGATCTGGCAGTCCAGTCTGGGGCTGACTGGAACTGTGACATTCGTGTCAGATCAAAGTCTAGAAGGTCTAGCTAGTAGCTAGTGGCTGATCAGCGCCATGATGAGCGGCTAGTCAGCCACTACTTGTCCAAAATACTCTAATAAAGATTAGTTAAAAAAATAATTGAAATTTGTCTGAAATAAATATAGTTATTGAGCTTATAGATATTTTTGAATTTATCCTAAAGAATAAATTATATACAACGCTGGCCACTAGACTATCATTCATTACGATTATCGTTTAATCCTCTCTAAAAAAAGTGGTGTAACGAAATGTCTCGATAATCTCGCATACATTGTTGTTGCAAGCCTGATTGGCTTTTGAATAACTTGAAGTTGTAAGAAGTAAAACAAAATAATCCCAAATCAGAGGAAAGGGAAATTTTTCCACACGGGTTAGTACAATTAGTATAATCAGCCAATTTAATTACTTTACTTTTATCAAAAGGTTCTCACAGCTTCCGAAAAAATTTCAGAAGATTGAAAGCATCGTTGTAATTTGCATGGCATGAAAAGGATTGATGAATACAAATTACATTGTCCGACCTGCTTTAGAGCTTAGACCTAAAGAAAAGGAAGACGTATAATGCTTTGATATATCAGGTCATAAGTACGATACGACTTGTGGTTAAAAGAGGGAACGGTCTTCGAATGGAGAATGAGATGAGTAGTAGGAAGAGTGAAAGAGATGGAGAGAAAGCCTCTGGCATGAGGTTGGATAGGGGTGCGAAGAAGGAGGAGGTTTCCTAATCAGCTTACTTCCGTAGCTTCCGCCTTTTGTGCTCGAAGCTCGTCCCGGATTAAGCTATTGTCGACGCCGGTTATTATGTCACAGAATGCGAACGAGCTACCGTTGGATAAAGTACACAACAATAACATGTGGTTCCATGCAGATAAACTCCATTCCGTTACAATAGCGAATAGTCCTAGAAAAGAGCAAGTTCGACCTCTCTAATGGTAGTTCTTTTGATTAACATTGGATTTAAGTCATCGATGACTTGATTCATTACAAGACGCAGCTTCAAAGTTTTATTTATGCATGTGAGGGGGGAGGTTGTTTTCCCTTGAGAGAAATGGCTACTGTGAGCTCGTGTTTCGAAACGAGATGTGATTTGAACGGAACACCCTTGGGACCCTCCAAGATCTCTCACTACTGCTCTGACGAACGACCTGCAAACATTTTCAAAGGACTGACAAGTCAGTTTCACTAAGTCAATCTGCCAGATGGAAAGATAAATAATTAAATCACGTGCGATTGATGTGCTTTCCTTTTTGTTTAACTACTAGCAGCTACGATCCGCGCGCGATTAATTTCACGATATTGCACTATTTTTGCTAAAAGGATTCAGAGGATTCTAAACCACTTCAAATCAAAGGATTTAAAAATATTTTAAGGGATTTCAAAAGTATTCAAAATAATTCAGAATTTTTAATTTTTGAAATTTAAAAACTTGTAGTTCCTTGTCTAATTTCAGGAATCTCAATAAGCTCAATAAATCTCTTAAAATTCCTGAAAATCAAGTGAAATTTCGTAGAATCCCTTAAAATAACTTAATATCCCATAAAATACCGTAAAATATCCGTAAAATCCCTTGAATCCCTTAGAAGTCTTTAAAATTACTTAACATCCTATACAACATCTTAAAATCACTTGATATTCCTTAAAATTCGACAACCTATTGTTATATCCCTTAAAATTACTCAAAAACCCGTGAATTTTAAAATTCTGAAGATTCTATAAAACCCCAATAACTGGTAAAATCCCTTAAAATTTCTGTAAATCACAATAAATTTCATAAAATTCATTGAAATACTGTGACAGCAATCGTTTTGACAACGAAAACAATCTAAAGATAGTTTTCAAATTCGGTATATGCACACAATTTGCGCAATTTCTAATCCAATCAGGTTTTCTACAACAATGAACTATTTCCTCCCTTTTCCAATTTCATTTTGCAACTATGACGGCATAGGAAGATAGAGATACAATATATAGGGATACAACACCATATCAATTTCTCTCATGTATATTTACATAGTATACACGAAAGCACATACGCTAACTTCACAAAGGGTCCTTTTCGAACATCCTAGGCTACGGGTTAGAGCCTTAGTCGCAGTCGACATTAATTAATGTAACTCGAGGAATACGAGCATAATTACTTTGCTCGAGTGGCCGGAGTTGAAAGTTTGCTCGTTATCGAAGTGTTACATACACCCCTTGCAGGAGGCATATGGAGACATCGATTATGTCGTTTCTAAAGAAGCGTTCTATATTATTATTACACATTGAATGTAAATCCGCAGCTATGAATTCTCTATCGTCATTCCGTCGACAGAAGAATAGATTTCCGGTTGACGTCAAACAACCTTCGGCGATTGTTTGGTATACGAATAATAGAAGTTCTAATAAGGAGCAGAATGGATGGAAGGTGGCGAGACTCAGTGAACCTTCGACCCTTTCTGAAACCCGAATCGCTGATCTATTTCACTTTGATACCAGAGCGGACATCGGAGACTCCGGAAATTTTCGTTTATCGAATCATGGTCATCCAGTGAAACTTTGACAGTAAATTCCCTAGTGATTTGCAATTCTATAGTTAACTTTCAGTGCGACACAGAGAAGTCCCTAGAGGCTTACAAAGTCAGTGAATCGAAGCTTCAAAGGAAACATAGGGGAATCTGACTCTTTGATGATGGAATGTTCTGAAGAAAATTTTCTTCTAATTCCTAAGGATTCAATTTACGAAATCCCGTGCAGAAATCGCCCGATTTTGTACGTAATACCGATCTGGCCCGGATCGGAATTCCCGATCTGGCCCTGATCGGTAGAACTCTGTGGTCCATACTTGGGCCAGAGCGGGCCAGATCGAAATTCCTGCACGGGTATATATCAATTTGAATCCAGATTGACTGCTCAAATCTTCTTGCAGTGGCTCATGCTGATTACTGGTTGGATCCTGGCGCAAATCCCTATTTGAATTTCTATTATTGAACTTCTTACGTAACAAGAAACGGATTTTCGATTGCAAATAAATTGCAGGATGCGATCTGATGATCTCGGAATACTTCTAACTCTAAACATGCCGCTTCGTTATCCAACTTTGAAAGTTCGGGCGATTGAACGGGAAAGCAAAGGGTGCCGCGTGTTGGAAATGGCTTCGCTCGCCGCTCAATAAATAAGAAAAGACGATGTTCGACCAGGTGGCGCTAACTTTTAAAACGAAAGTATAAGGACTTTTGCCTCCAGTATAGAGTATATAAGCTAAAATAAAATCAGCATCGAAAGGGGTGCAGATATACAGAAAGCGGGATATTAAGTTTAACTGTGCGAGAACGAGGTCCTAATTGAAATTATTTCAATTTAATATAATATCTTTGAACTTCCAAAGCACCAACGCTAATGAACAAAGAGTTCAGTGCATAGACTATTCTCTCAGTAGTTTAAATTGCAACAATGATATTTCTAGGTGGAACCTAGCCGCCGAATATAAAATTTCTCACTTGAATCCTGCTTCGCTTGCAGCTAAATGTCCCGTCTTTTTCACTCTTAACTTTTTCACTCAATATGGAATACAACTCAAGAAGAGCCGCCCTTGGTAAGAGCTTAACGTAATTTCACGGTGTCTTCTCCTCCTTCAGCTCTTGTGACAAGTTGCGAGATGGCGAGAAAGACGCCGGAGGCAAGGTTCCGACGACAAAGGAACAGAGTAATATGAATTTATAAATGCGTCACTTGTGCTAGTGTTTCTCTTAGAAAACGAAAAGATTAACCTTAACTCTTTCATTCCACTTCAAGCTTCTACTTGTTACAAAATTTATAAATGACTTTGATACAATTGACACCTCTTTTATTTGACAGGTACGGACGAGATCTTCGAAATTGTTACGCAATTACATTCATAAAAATCATAAGCAATGAAATTCAATTCAATGAAATGTCAAGAATTTTTCTGGAAAGATCTTCTTTGTTGATTCGATAATTCCTTACGCGATATGTGCCAATGAAGATATATTTAAACAAATGAATGATTATAAGATCTCGTCAGGTGTTAATAAATTACAGAATGTGAATCACAGTTATCAGGATATAATTTCTGAGAATTTATCAGATCGCACAATAGACAAATTTTCTTGACATCTTGAAGAATTTTGGGGTTCCGATACAGACAAGTATCATTCCTTTAAGTATTATTGTTAGAAAATTACCTCCAGAATCATATTAAATTATTTTTCTTCGTCGAGTGGACAAACTTTTCTACGATATTACAGTAGCACGTGGTCGTAACGATCGGACTTGTCGTTATTGGTAATGGTTGGAAAATTTTCACAGCAAAATCAGAAGTATCAACTCGCGTAGCGATTCCGCTGGCGTTCAAAATTGTGTTTAAGAATCTTATCAGACTCTAAATTTGTTTTATTATTAATTGACTATTAATTAATCATTCAATCTTTCCATCAGCTCCATAATCCTGGTTATGTGTAGTTTTGATATCTTTTACAAGTTCAGTAATAAAATCGATAAGATCTGATTACCAGAATAGATCTAGAACGGAAAAATTAGTTAAATAATATCTAAATAAAAAATTCACTTCATGAACTTGAAGTGTTTATGCTAAGCGAATGTTCAACCTAACAACAGTCGATTCGTTATTTGTAGAAAAAATTTACTTGAGAAATCAGCGGTTATCTATTAACAGGCAACATTTCATTCTGACAATTAATACTCGATATCTAATAATTTAAAAATAATAAATTAATAATTTCAGGAATAGTAATCTGAAACACTCTTATTTCTAAGTAATGTTTCTATCAGTGCGTAATAATTTTTTCACACATCTGTAAACTCATCGATAACTTAGATGTAATAATTTCTGATGAACTATCTAATTTCTCTTTTTAATCATTACTATTGCATATGGGTAAAATGTGTCATATTCTTAGATTTTAAATTAAGAAAGGAAGGCTAGGTGTGCAACTAATTTTTGAAGAAATAAGGAAAATTCTTGAATTGTATAAAAAATATATAGTAACTTTACTTCACTAGAGGAGTATTTTTTGTGAGCCAATTGGTGTCCTACTTAGATTGGAACCTATCGAATGAGAGTTCGTATTTGGAATTAAGGATCAAAGGACACTTGTAACAAATCCTTCGCGAGTAATCGAGGTTACAAGGCTAGGTTTTACTTCGGAACACTTAACTCTATTGCGATTGGATTCTTGGTTCCCCACTCTCGTTTCTCTCACGTATCCGACATGGTGGCTTTCTTATACGCGGAAACCTTATTACAAGCGACGATAAAATACTCCAGGGACGCAGTAACATTGGTTCTGGTGAAACTCGCCTTATCGCTACTACTGATACAAATCGAGAATGGGTCTCCAATGAAGTTGAAATGAAAGAGAAAGAATAAAAAAAATTGGAGACAGAGAGAGAGAGAGTAAGAGAAAGAGAGAGAATCCTTAACAATAATAAGAACTTACTGGAAGTGGACAATCAAGCGACATGAAATAAAATGAGAAAAACAACTCAAGAACCCTCGAGGAATTTTTTTTTTTATCAAATAGATAGCCGACAGGCTAACAAGTATACTCTATAAAAGGGACATTGGACTCAAATCGTCTTTTATTTAATAATATTTTATCTCTTATTTTACTTTATTATTCTATGTCAAATATATTATATATTAGCAGAAATTTATTCGGCGTTGTCATTGGGCTGAAGTTTCAGACGTCTAATCTGACGATTTTTTTACATTTATTGGAATAAAAATATTCTTAAAAAGTTTCCAAAGTTCCCAAATCCTAAAATTTTTATTTATTTACTAGCAGAAATTTACCCGGCGTTGCCCGGGATTTTAATGGATTTCATAGAAATGAAAAATGATTTGGTCTATTTCTGACTAAACCATAAGCTTTTAAAAATTTTTAAGCAGTTAATTTGGGATGAAATTCGTTTGAATTTTTTAAATAAATTATTTAAACCTGTAAAGAAATAAATTTATATTGTATTTATATCTACTGTGCATAAAATTATTTAATAAACTATGTTTTTTGGGTATGTAAACAGAAACAAAAGCGACGTATTAATTTAATTAATTTAATTTTTTAAGTTAGGTAAAAAAATTTGAAAAAATGCTAAAAAATGTTTTCGATAGGGTAGAAAAGGATAAAAAAGTTTCAGCCAAATCAAAAGGGGTCGGGGTCAAAAGTGGTCGATTTGGCATGGAATGCCCCATATATATAAATATATAGATCATTGCGATATACCCGATATGTGAAAGTTTCTGTTGATTATCAATTGCGCAACATTTAATTAGATTAGATTGGAATGTTAATGTCAGTATGCGACGCCCTCGATAACAAGCTTACCTAATTTAAAAACACTGAAAAGGATTTTGGATTATTGAAGAAATATTATGATCTTCAGTTTCTGGGTTATTTTTATTTTTGCCAAATGCTCGACTTGAAAGCTATTATGGACAAATATATGACTGTTATCAATGATTGATGTTTGAATAGTCTTAGAACTGTTCTTCTATCATTTGAATGTTATCTTTTCATGAGAAATTGACGACTAGCAGTTTTATTTGTAGCTTAGATAGTTTTTTTTATAGTTGCGCTGAAAAATTTAAGGATGCCTGGGGGACGATTCTGTAACTTTTCACTTCCACTTTCGTTTCGCCAGTTTTAAAAAGTGGCAACTTTACAGAACGAAATGCAGTTTTCTGTGATGAAAATTGTGTGTAATGTGCTAACAAGGGCGAGAATGGCAAAGTAGCGATCCGAGAAGAGGTTGCTTATATTTCAACGTCGGGGTATCCTGTTGGTCGACGAGTGATGTGGTCGGCAACCCTCGTATATCCGGCCGTCACCAAACACACAGTAGGTCCCTGTTTGTGCAATGGCCACGTTACAAGGTGCGTAGGTTGCCTGCTTGGGGTTGACTGGCCAGGGGTGACTGGCTAAATGCAGGCCACATGAGTAGACGCGATGTTTCGAGCTGAAACATGATACCAGAGTCAGAGAGGATGGTAATTGGTTTGGCCAGAGCTCAGCGAAGGTGCAGTTAACCACTAAGGAAATCTCCAGCTTTATTACGGTTCGAGGTTCAACCCCATCTTCAGCTTTTTGTTTTACCCTTGTCGTGCATGAAAATTGAGATTTCTCCATAAAATTTAAAACTCGTTTCTCGTTTCCAACAGGCTTACATTTACAACCGTGGAAATGTTGCACTTGCAATGAGAAAGTATCTTATAAAAACTTTGCAATAGAAATTCATTTTTCGAAGAGTAAATATTAAGTATATAAAAGTATTATTTAATTAGGAAAATATAAAATTAAAACTGTTCATTTTTGGGATGGGCCCAAGAGAAAAGAACGACTTTCGCTTACCGAAATTGCATATCTGAAAGATCAGTCTAATCTTATCGACCGTGGCCAGGTGTTAAGTGGGCTCTTGTATCAGATCTCAAGATCCCACCGTTTTGGTATATAAATCATCGATCAATTGCTCAAAATTAGTAGCTACGTCTCAGCTCACGGTGAGTACTGATTTCATTTAATTGATTTTTTATACTAAAATTGTTTGATGTGACCTGACATATATAATTAGGAAGAGTAGGGTTTAATACAAAATTTGGAGATGTTTTGATTGAAGTATTCAAATCTATGCGGATCCAAAGCGAAAAATGTGTTTAGATCGGCATTTTCCTCAAATTGAGAGAGAAAAAAATTCTTTGGCAATACTCGAATACTTTCTTATTACATTCTTCAAAATACTTAAAGTATTTTATAAATATGAATTGTTGTTGATGAAATTCTTTATAAGAATCATGAAAATTGATTATTATTATTATAATTAGTTGTTAAATTATTACGATTAAGCAAATACACTATTTCAACTAAGTCTGTTATATAAAGTAAAATATACATTAAGTATTATGTCATCTTTCAGATGAAGTTAAGACTCGCACTCCTCCTGGCTATAGCCGGGGCCTTCACGGTCCAGAGTATTCCGATCAACGACGTGTGGAGCAGTTCATCCAAATTAGTGCCAGGACTGGAAAAAGATTTAAATAAATTCCTGAATTCGGATCTTACCAGAGACTTACATGACGATTACCTTGACTTTTTGGCTCTAATCCCCACTGAACAAATTGAAGAACTAATTCTGGAATATGTAGCCAGCGATGAAGATTTCCAATCTACTTTGGA
>JAUESH010019010.1:0-12848 GCA_032275165.1 Synergus magnus
TTTTGACACAAGGCTGCGAAATGCAATGAAATCACAGAGGAAGTCTTTACACAACTTAATACACTTACATTAAGCGCTGTGGCGCTGTTAACATTTCCGTTGTTTAAAAAAAGAGCATTAGCCAACTTGCCCCGTTGGCCAACTAGCCCCGGTGTCCCCTATCAAATATTAATGAAAGGGTTAGATGTTTCATTTCAATGGCCGTGTTCGAATTGAGTATATTATGTAGGGTCGGTGCACCGGTTTTGGCCACTGTTCCTATTGTGGCCACCAGCACAATTTTCGTAATTTATTACGGTTCCGTTGGCTCTACTGCAAGTATCACCCATCTCTAACTGTCACCAACGTCAAAAATGCGTTTGTAAACTTGCAGTAGAGGGAACGGAATCGTAATAAATACGAAATTTTTTTATAAAAGTCTTTATTGGTTACAACAAATTAACAGTGCTCCTTAAATAGAATTGTCTTAAATTTTAACGAATTAGAATATAGTATATAGTATATCTAGTCTAGTCTTTCACATATTAATACCTACTATTACTGTTATCATAATTTCCACTTGTAAAAATTGTATATATCAAATGAATATTTAAAAAAAATGTAATCATCACTTTTAACATAACAGAAAAAATGAGATTGCTTATTGTCATGGAAACCACAAAACAATACGAATTTTTTTAGAGGTAATTTTATCTGCCAAATTCAAAAATGATAAAATTATAAAAATTGAAAAAAATCTTCTAAAATGGCGTGTCTTGTAAATTAATTTTGAAAAATGATCTCGAAAAGAGGTGAACTTTACAAAAAAAAAAAACTCTATGATGCCTGTAAAAAGGTATACAATGAAAATTCTGCATCATTGCAGCAGCAAAAAGCCAACGAATTATGGAATAGTTTAAAACAAGAGTGCGATGAAGATGACACTTTGTTAAGTGCAGAAGTTTCAGAGAAAATAAAAGACCTGCTTCAAAAGGCATCTAACAGGAAATCTATGTTGACAGACTATTTTAAAAAGTTAAATCAATATAGTTGAATTTTAAAGTACTGGAAATATTTCAAGATTGCTAAAATATATTCAATCCGAGTTAATTAACCTAAAATTTGATGAAAAACATGTATTATGAATGCACTAGAAAGAGTGACTGAGCTTTACTATATTTTCAAATTAAGATATATTTTATATTCGTTAAATAAATTTTACCAAAATATTGAAAAAAGAATAATCCTTCTTCTGTCAAAATATTTGCTATTATTGAATAAGTTTTACGTAAGGTGTTTTTCGATTGTTTAAATCAGTGTGTTCTTTTAAACTTCACGGCTGTTTTATTCTCATATTTATTTAAACAAACGAAAAACACCTTACGTAATACTTGAATAGCTCCCTATTGTTAAAAGTATAATTATTAATTAATAATACCTTAAAACTTGATGATTACTGATTTAATTTTAGCAACAGAACGTTCACATAGGCATACCCATTTTTTTAGAATTGTCACCAGTGCAATGCTTTATCCATGAGAAAAAAAATTTAAATAATAAAATGTGAAGAACCATAAACAGATTTTGGAAAAAAAAAACTTAACGCGCATTTATTGGTTCGTAACAACATGGACCATGATCTTGATATTGAAAATAGTATTGTAGAGTTACGAAAAGAATTGAGCAAAGAAAAACAAAATTTAAAAAAAAAGGAAAACAATGTCACATATAAAAAAATATGGGGATTTTAAGAAGGCAAAATTATATGAACTTTGTGAATCTAACCCTGGGTTTAAAGAGAAACTGAAATTATGACATTTGTAACGAGAGGTTATACACATGTGCATTCAGTACGCACACATCTATCAGGCTCTCGTTTCCTGGCCATAGCGCCTAGCGTATGATATCCTTACTCTCTCTCTCCCCACCACCGGCATAGCGTCGACCATTCCAGTCTAACCCTTTATATCTAGTTGCACGACGCTGAATCGTCAGTTCAGCCGGGAACGACTCACCGAGAGGTCGGTGTAGCTCTCACCCGGCGAAAACTCATGTTCTCTCCCTATCGATAGGCGCTCCTATGGTAAGTAGAGAAAACGAATGCAATCGCAAGGAGTGGGCGCTCCCACACTTGCAATTCAATGATAGCTTTCCGTACAGAGAGTTGTCAATGATCAGGCGCTCCTGACATTGCCAACTCGAAGTCACGAAATAGTAATTAATAGGCGCTTCTATGGTTACTATTTCGCGCAAAATGAATAATGTCTTCTCGGCCATGTACGATTTCTATAATTAATGGGCGCTCCCATAGTTATAGAAATCTAAAGTGAATGCTAAATAATAGGCGCTCTTATATTTATCATTTACCACTAGAGATCGACATTATCCGACCCGTAAAATAAATGTACTATTGCTCTTAATTTATCCTACCAATTCTCCTTATTTCTTCTCCGTCGAAAGAAACTGTAATTTTAGAAATATAAAATAAATGGATTTAATTCACACCCAACAGGCGCTCCTGTGGATGTAAATTTAGCCGAATATAAATACCAATCAATTGGCGCTCCTATGATTGATATTTATCCGTCGACTAGAAGAATGCACAACCGACCATATTCGTCCCGAATGTTAACTCCTCTTTTCGCCTTTTCCGTTTTACCATAGAAGGGATAACTTGAAGTTCGTATATTGTATTCCGCCAATTTCACCTGTGTGCCTAGTCCGTTTCGAACTCTATTATTTTATATTTGACGCGAAGAATTAATTATAACTTACTGGATGCAGAATAAGAGAGAGAGAGAGAGAGTTTAAGTCATTTCTGTCCGCCTCCGTTCAACTCCGCAATAAACGATGTTATCAACATCATTGTTATCAGTATTATAATTATTTCAAGTCGAGTCACACACACACTTAAAGATAATGTTTCCGCGTTCACACAACATTCACACTTAATATTGTAACTTAGTTTCTCACACAACATTCAAACACACACACAATTCACTTTACACTTCACGCATACGTATTAGTTTCCCTTTCGAAATTAGCAATGTAAAAGTTGTAGGGAAATAAATATCTCTTTGTTATTTTTATAAAAATGGATCTGTTCCAATTGTCTTCAAAATACCTAAACCCTGGCATTGGCTGAAGCGTCCGATGAGACAATTAATTAGGGGAAAAACAGATCGTTACACATTCAGTCGGACATCCTCAAATAGATGAGGACCAACCTCTGCTGTTAAAAGTTTTTACACACATGATCAATCATGTGAAATCTTTAAATATTTACAGAGATAAACTTTTTTACTTTGTTACAAAAGCGCGACTCATCTTCGCCTGTTGCCGAGAAACTCAAATACAAGAGAAGGAAAGCGACATGATGCGCATATGATGCGCACTGAATATCGAATAACCCTTCCTGATCATGACTGAGTAGTAGCTGAACGCCATAAGCTTATCCCATCAGTGTATGCGAGGATTGTTATTGAACCTGCAGGTCAGGGTAATACATCCGCCGTTTCATATTCGGGACAGACTTTTATCGCAATTCGAAGTGGAAAACACAGCAGTTCTACGGCCAATAGCCACGCTCAAGATTTGAGACTCTTCTGAATCGGGAGAGATTTCGTTTGATTTCTACGACAAATTCAGGGAATGTGAAGCCTGTTTTGATTCTGACAGTTGATGGAGGTCCATATGAAAATCTTAGATATCCGAAAGTGATAATATTTGCTATAAAACATTTGAAGGACTACAATTTCGATGCTGTTTTTATTGCTGCTAACGCTTCAGGTGCGTAGAGTAAATTGAAGCGTGAAAAAATTTAATTATCGCAGATATATAAAGCACTGATTCGATTTATAAGATTTCTTATATTGGTGAAGAGAAATAGTAGGCAAAACCCGATTTTTGTCACTCGTTTTTTTTTTTTTTTTTTCAAATTTGACTAACTACGTAAATAATTTATTTATTTTTTATAACAAATGCATCGGGAAGGAGTGCGTATAATAGGGTCGAAGGACACATGGCTCCTCTGAGTCCAAAATTATTTGGTCTCATTCTACCCCATGAACATTTTGGTTCTCACTTAGATGATAATGCAAAAACCATAGACGAAAACCTCGAGAGACAAAACTTTAAATATGCTGGGGAGCTTTTAGCGGAATTGTGGAGCAAAATTAAGATCGACGGGTATCCAGTGGACGCCATGTATGTTTGCTGTGAGCAGCCAGATCTTCCCTGCGAACCTGATTCAATTTAGTACTCTCGTCTGCTCGTCATGTAACAGAGAGCCAATATCTCGAAGTGCACTTCGCAGAATATTGCCAAAAGGATTCCTACCTCCACCAATTAAAGTAAAAACACCTGATGACCTTACCGTAGATGAAACTTGCCATTTTCTAAGATTGCAAGCCACACGTATTATACAAATAGAAGCAGATCTAAAGGATTTCCTTCGGGTGATTTTTTTTATGTGTTTTAAGTTTTCATAGGTTGTGGGGTTTGTTTTAGGGAATACATAGAGTATTATTATAGCATTTCTAATTCTAGTCCGATGAGTTTTTAAACATTTTTCTTTCCTAACAGGTTCCTTATGACTACAGTTGCCCTTCTGTTCAATCACAGTTAGCTTCTCGTGTATGTAAAAAATGTGGTCTATATTTTGCCTCAAAAAAAAAAAGGAGCTATTATGCACTGCAAAACAGTGCACAAATTGCAAAAAGGCAACGAAATGGAAACATATTTTCCACGTAACATTCGACCTAAACGAATTACAACCAAAGAGAAAACGAGCTTCTATGCATAATAAAAAATGCTGAAACTGTAGTTGAAGATGCTGACTGGTTATTTAGATTTTACTGTTGAGAACGTTGACAACGATGCAGGCCTCCCAATAATACGGAATATTGATAGATGAGTCGAAGGACCATGATTAATTGCGGAGGATTTGTAAAAATATTTTTCATAACATCAAAATTAAAAATTCGACTTTCGATGCCTTCACAGCGCAGCGGGGCGAAAGTAAGACTTTCTACCCTAGGGTTGAAAGTAAAAAACAATTGATAGTTTTAGGTAGAGAAGGCATCGAAAGTCGAATTTTCAATTGATGTTATGAAAAACAATATACGTGACATGGGGAGAGGCGCCAATTTCACTCGTGTGATTCACACTCGATAGATATCACACGATTGATATCGTGTGATATCTAGCTAACTTCACACTCGTGAAATTGTCGCCTTTCTCCCCTTGTTATGTATAATTACGTTTCTTGTATTTCAGATATAGATAGTTTTATAGATAAAGCGCAATTAAAAGTATTTCTAAACATTAAAAAAAAAAATGTTTATACGTTCGTTTTTTATAAAAATTCTTAGATCTTAGGTTCGCAAAGTTTATACCAAAAATATAAAAATTAATCCTTTCATTTTAGTTCCTAGAAAAGCTTTACTTTTCGTTGTTTAAAAATTCGTAATACTTCATATTTTATTATTTATGAAAGAATAAATACATTTTAATTTAACTAAATTAATAGTGTTTTTTTATCGTGACTAAAAAATGTATCATGAATAAAAATATCGAGGGGAGTCAAGAAAATCTTATGTAATTTCGAGGGCGGGGGTACATTACATTACATTACCTATTCCCTTACTGTTGCTTATATGGAGGGAGGGGGGGGAGTTAAAAATGATCTCAAAAGTGCTTACGTAATATTTGGATGGCTTCTAACAGTGCAGCAACAATACCGGCTACCTTGCAGTATCATGTGTTTAATCCTTACGAAAATCGACAATTGCAGTTAAAGAAATTTTCAGGTGCATTTGATTTCTTTCCAAAACAAACAGAAAGGATATCGTCAAAGGAATCCAAGGCGACATAAAAAAAGGCATTTGTTAAAGAGACAAAGTCAAAGAAAACGAAAAGACGAAACAAGTCATATGTCTAAGTAAATAAAAAATTCAAGAAATTGATACTTAGAAAAAAGAAAGCAACAAAGGAATAAGCTTTAAAAGTACTGTTAAATAAAATTAACGCATTATATACATACACATGATGGCAATTTTCCCACATACGATATATTAAGTTTGAAAATTACATATTTAAATTTACTTCCTTAAAATGACATACATCCCTGCAGTGACTTTAATGAAGGCATTAAACCTCAAATGCCACTCTAGTGCGAATTCACACCTCGTAAAATTTCTTACTCTGTAACTTTCTACCTGCGTAGACCAAGGGTCTTTCTCCACTATGACAAATATGCTAGTACCCTAAGCTATTTGCTCCGTCAAAGTTGATGTCATTCGCTTTGAAACCGATGAGGCAGTAAAGGCGAAACTTTGGAGTGCAAATTTGCACTAGTGCGATAGCGGTGTGTGTGAAGTCGGAGCCTGTGAAATTTGAAGTTTTTTTTATTTTTTCCACTATAATAAGTGGAATTATATTGAATGTATTTCAACATATTTTATTGTTTTTGATATAAACTGATGAAATACTTCATGTTTTTCTCATATTTAAGAAAAAATTTTGAAGTACTATTTTTTTTGTGTATTATTGTAGTGTAGTGTAAGTTCAATTTTATGTGAGAGGGTGACTCTGAAAGTTTTGTCAATAGGAATGTTTTATGTATGCCAGGTGGATTACGCATATGTTTTTCAAAAATTTGATGTTTCTATAGCCGATAGCAAAAATCAGAACGAAGAAATATTAATTTGTTTGTTTAAGACATCATTTAAAATTTACCAAGTGTGTTAAAAGAAACGGATTTTAAATTTTAAATGATGCCTAAAACAAATTAATATATTTTTCGTTCTGATTTTTGCTTTCGTCCATAGAAACATCAAACTTTTGAAATACATATGCGTAATCCACCTGGCATACCTAAAATATTCCTAATGACAAAACTTTCGGAGTGACCTACGTACATTTTATTATAAAATACATTAATTTTATCCTGAAAACAAATGGTTTACTCATTTGTTGTATCTTAAAATATACACTATTTTCAATCTCTCCTAAAAAATCTTTAAAAGATTTTTAAATTTATTTTTAATTTAATAAAAAAAATAATTTAATTAATTTAATTTAGATTTAATTTCCTGTTATGCTGTAAACATATTTCTTTTATTAAAGCGTACCATTTCAACTTTAATTCTGTGACATTGCAGATTTCTGCAAGTCACAAAATTTTATTTATTTTAAATTTTGCTTAAATAAAGGCTCTCGTGCTCTCACAAAGAGTGAAAATTCAGCACTCCTATCTCTATTGTTATTTTTTATTTATCTTATATTTTATTCGCTTATCTAAATATCGTTTTATTTTGTATTTTATCTTAATTATCTTGTTATCTCAATTTATCTTTTATCGTTAGGGCTATTTTGTTTATTATTTATCGCTAATTTTATTTTAATTATTTTTTTTGTTAAAATTCTAAATTCTGCTGTCTTGAGCGGAAGCCACAGAGTTTTCCTGCCACCTACGTCATCGATCCACCATCACCTCCACCTTCACGGAATCTTCGCTGCCATAGTCCTTTCAGCTATTTATCTTTATCTTTCATCCTCCTTGACATCCAAGGCAGAACAATTAGTTCTGCCAATAATGGATAGAATGGATTGGGTTGTGGTCATCTGAGATCCAACGCTTGTTCCTGGTGAGGACTAACCGAGGCAGTTACCATAAAATTCTGTTTTAAGAATAGGTAATCATGTCTAAAAATTATCTTATCTTGTTTCTGTTGTTGAACAGACATACTGGCTTATCTGTTTTATCTGCAACATCGAAGAGTCCAATTTACATCTGCGGTTCAAAGCAAGGGCTCCTCGTTCTCCACATTATCGTTGAAGTACAGCCGGCTCTGAAGTCATTGTTGAGATGATTCTTGCCTGTAACTTCCTCTCGTATGAAGAAGTTCGACATTTCTCTCTCCCTCAACGACGGCTGATAAGGACTAGCGAAGAAGAAGACAGGACAACATGATGGACGAATCGGAAGCGGATCTCGATGGTAGGAAGCTATCAAAATTAGACATACGCCCATCAGCCCTTCCCCTTAATTGTGTAATTCCTCAAGCTCAATCAAGTTGACAAGCGAACATGTGAAACTGATCTCTTCCTCTTTTCGTATTGTGAACTCGAAGTGTCAGCACGAGTCGCGGCTTGAATTATCTTTGATTGTTTTTTCGATTTTCTCTCCAACATGTAGCTTTAATTCAAGGTAGGATCTAGATTTATCAATGATTTAGCCAAGTCTTTTATTATTTTATCTTGTTTTTACCTTTTTATGTCATTTTATCTTTTTTAAAATTGTATTATAACTCCTTAGCTAATTGATCGTTTTTATCTCATTTCTGCTCTTGATTTTATCGATTTATCATGCAAATTTAACTGAATTTTATCTTTTAAATTTTATCTGTGATTTATATGATTTATCTTGTAGGTTTTATCTTATTTTGTTAATTTATCTTGTTGATTATATCTGAATTTTATCTTTTATATTTGAAATTATGTATTTTATTTAATAATCTGAAGTGCCAAACACAGAAATTATCGCTAGAGATATTTATTATTTCTTTTCCGAATGCCTAAGATTTGACCGTTAGATTTTCTGTTATTTTTTATCTATCGAATATATAGAATTTCTTATTTTGTGAACACATTAATTTTATTTTCTTTAAAATTTCGAATTAACGGACAGAAAATGTATTTATATCCGAATTTATAATTTCTCCGAAATATTTTATTTTAAAATGTATTCTGAATTTATATTTGAAACCTGTTTTCTATTATATATAAAATTAGAGTTTGAGACCTTCTTTTCTCTTTGCTTACCTTTTGCTTATCATCTTAAAATGTCTTATCTACTATTTTGAAACCCCCTTTACCTATCAATTTTAATTACCCTGTTGCTTACCTTTTTAAAACCCATTTTTTATTTGTAACGAGACCTATTCCCTTATTTTCATTTTTTTTGTAACGAGACCTATCTTCCCTTGTTTTATCTTTTTTTTTTTTTTTTAATGTCTTTTATTTATTTTTGCAAACCCGTTATCTAGTTTTGTAACTCCTTTACTCATTAATTTTACAACCCCTTTGGTTAATTTTTGTAATCCATTGATCTATTGTTTTTTTTTTCTTTTGTATAAATTGTGAAATATTGCGAAATCCCTTATTATGTCGATTTTTCTGGTTAAGATTAGAATTATATCCTAATTTCTTTACTTATTGCCAAATTTGTTGTTAAATATTAATTTAGTCTTGATTGCTAAATTCTTTCGAATTGAATAGATTATTTTTCTCTATCCCATGGGCGAAAGTACGTTGCTCCGTACTAGGCTTAAGCTAGAAGAAGGAGCGCTTTTATCTACTGCTTTTACCACGCGCATGCGCGCCAAAATTAACCCTGCGCAGTCGGACTGGGTCGATTTCGTCCCAAGCGAAATTTCACTTTGAAATTCCTGACAAAGCGAAAAGGGGCAGAGTGTGGCTGTCCCCCCTAAGAAAACTTAGTACAGGTATGAACTTGCACGCGCAGTCCGGCCACCCTCGGCCAGTTCGTTGCTTATCTGCCGCCGTTTGAACTTTATAGTAGGGCGAAAACGACCCAATGCGACCGTCATGTTAACAAAAGTTACAATTTAGAAGTTTTTTTTTTGGTGTGCATTCTGTCCGAATGAGAAAAAAAAACGATTTGTTGTTGTGCGCGCTGTGAAAAGCCCACATGTGACGACCATCGTATTACTTTTTGCGCAGCATGTAGCGGAGGCACATAAGATTTTTATATTATTTTTTAATCTTTTAGTGTTAGTTTACCTTTATAATCTCTTTTTTGCATACAAATAATATTCTTTTTACATTACAAATTATCTTTAATATTATTTTTCATAAAAAATCTCGATTTCAATCTCCTTGAAATTGTGCGTTTTCAAGGGCTTCAATAATTATACTTTTTTCAGCAGAACCGATCGAAGCGCAGTTTTCCTTGAATATTAGGGTATCCGCATTGACAATCCATTATATTAATTTTTTTATTATAACTCACTTTTTAATTATTGAAATTTAAGCCAAATTCTTTTTTTTTGTGTTTTTGCACAAAATACAAATTTATAACCAGAAATTTAATAAAGCTTGTACTTTAAAAATCATGGATTCGAATTCTAGAAGGATTAAAAAGTATTCATGGATTTTTTGAATTTTTTTAAAACGATTTAACACGATGAAAACTGTACGTGGACGTTTTCGACCTAGCGCGACCGCGGAAGCAGCGAAATTACAGTGCGACTGCGGAGGCTTAAGAGCAGAGTAGTCTGCCAGAGCCTCGCCTCCAGTGGCCTCAATTCCAGCCCCGTACTCTACCGTGCATGCGTTGCGCTCAGAATTTTATTGGTTGCTATTGGCGCGCAGTTCGAAATGCTAAAAGATATTATTTTTATTGTTTATTATAAATAATGGTGTTTTAACTTATACAAATGTTTATTATACGCATATTAATTAATCTTGATAAAAATAAAAATTAATTAATTGCGTATCCTGCAAATAAAAAAATATATTATTATATAAATATTTTTTTTACAGAATATGCACTTAATTAATTTTTATTTTTATCGAGATTCATTAATATCGGTTTAATCAATATTTCTATAAATTAAAATAACATTATTTATAATAAACAATAAAAATAATATTTTTTAGCATTTTAAACTGCGCGCCAATAGCAACCAATCAAAGGCCGTGCGCGACGCATGCGCAGTAGAGTACAGGACTGGAATTGGGGCCACTGCTCGTCTCAGGAGAATGCTTATTCATTTGAAAATATTAACATTTTCCCTTTTCTCTTGTTTACATCTACAAAATCTGCTTCTTCATGTATTTTCGATGCCCGCCCCCAACCAGCAACACTCGCTTCGCTCGTGCTGCCAATGTTGGGCGGGCATCGAATACACGTAAACGCAAAAATAGTACTGCGAAGTAGTTTGTGTGAAGTGGCCGCGAGAGCGCTGACCCTTAAGGCCAATAGTAAGCCAACAGTGGCGAAAGTGAAAAAGATGAATGACTGCACACTACAGCTGTGAAATTGAAGGTTAACTATATATGATTTTTTACTTTTCCTAACTTTTTAATACGTAATTTCGCCCCGGGATAGAGAAAAACATTATTTTTTACACGGGGTAAAATGAAACTCCTTCGCCTCGGTCGTCATTCCACGTACGTGCGGAAGTTCCATTTTTTCCCCTTGTACTCGTAAGAAAATGTAATAGTTAATTACACAGGCCGACAAATTTTAAAGCCAGAGACTAGGCCTAACATTTCCGAAGGATTTTGATGCGCTGAATCCGAATCCAAGCTCAAGATTGCTCCTATACGTCAGGTTTTCAAGATATCCTAACCTAAAAATGCAAAAAACGCGTTTTTTAGCTGTTTTTGAGGTTATGTAACCGGACAAGAAAAATGTCTACCACAAAAGCTAATATGGAATTTGAAAGTACTAATTTTCCCCTTTCAAACCTACTTGGATTTATTAGGATATCTTCATTTTTCACCAAAATATTGTAATTTGAAATTATTTATTTTAGCGTTTTAACCCTTTGATGCACGAATTTTTCTGTTCAGTGAATTTACTTGAAAATTCTTACTCGGGGGTTTTTGGGGTCGCTGATTACAAATCTGAAGTCAGAATTTCGAAATTTTCAATTTAAGATGGCGGTTCCAAAATTTTGAAAAAAGAGATATACGAGCTTGAAAATCTCTACTCGGGGGTTTTTGGGGTCGCTGATTACGAATCTGAAGTCAGAATTTCGAAATTTTCAATTCAAGAAAATGTTGGAGCATTCAGTGAAGAAATGGGCGAACACTTTCATCAAGACTTTCACCAAAAAGAGCAACATTATCAAGGTCGATGCAATGTAAGAATTATGGCCGACTATTGCTGGTCTTTGCAAAGAAATGATAATGACCCTACTAGTCATAAACGAAAGTCTCTTCAACGATCGTTTGACATGAAGCGCGAACGTTTCCATAAGAAAACAAGCAATTAGTTTCACCTTCATTGGACATACAATCGTAAGTCTTGCCTTAACTGGCTGGGCAATCGTAAGTCTTGCCTTGACTGGCTGGACGATTCAAAGTCTTGCCTTGACTGACTGGGCGATTCAAAGTCTTGCCTTGACTGGCTGGGCAATTCAAAGTCTTTCCTTAATTGGCTGGGCAATCTAAAGTTTTGCCTTAATTGGCTGGAAAATATTAAGTACTTCCTTGCTTAGCTGGACAATCCCAAGTCTTGCCTTAACTGGCTGGGCAATCGTAAGTCTTGCCTTGCCTGGCTGGACGATTCAGTCTTGTCTTGACTGGCTGGACGATTCAAAGTCTTGCCTTGACGGGCTGGACGATTCAAAGTCTGGCCTTGACTGGCTGGTCGATTCAAAGTCTTGCCTTGACTGGCTGGACAATCCAAAGTCTTGCCTTAACTGGCTGGGCAATCGTAAGTCTGACTGGATTCAGGTTTTGGGTCGCTGATTACGAATCTACTATCAGATTCTCGTAATTATCAAAATAGATCTAATATGGCCAACATTAACACATAAAGCGTGGTTAAAATATTGATCAGATTTTGAAAATTTACTCTTACATGGCGTAACTCAGAGCTAACGACGAGGACGTGAAAAGTTTTAACTTCAAGTTCGTAATCAGTGATCCAAAAAACCCCCGAATAGAGATGTTCAAGCTCATATATCTCTTTTTACAAAATTTTGGAACCGCCATCTTGAATTGAAAATTACGAAATTCTGACTTCAGATTCGAAATCAGCGACCCCAAAAACCCCCGAGTAGAGATTTTCAAGCTCGTATATCTCTTTTTTCAAAATTTTGGAACCGCCA
>JAUESH010019085.1:0-12825 GCA_032275165.1 Synergus magnus
TTTCCTAGACTTATTTTTCCCTTTGCACGCATTTATTCTGATTCACCTTTAGACCCTTCTCCTTTCATTTCACTCTCGTGAGTTTCTGCTTTACGCCGACATTTTCTGCCGATATGTGACTGCACCTTTAAGCCCTTTTGCACCAACGGCACCCGCTGGGAATCCCAACGAGTTCTAAAGGCGGTATATTACGTCAAGAAGGATGAGAAAATTCGGGTAAATTACCGGTATTTTCTCGAGCCTCTTTTTTCTCGAGAATTTGGGAGATAATATAACATCCGAAAAAAACTCGGATTTTAAGCATTTTTTCAAAATATATAATAGAAAACCGCAGCATAAATATTTTAAAGTACTGAAAATTCAACAGACGGCATTCTGCAACATTTCTGTTTAATTAAAAATAAAATTCTTCGGTTTTTGAGGTTATGTTAGATTTTTGAGGTTATGTTGCCTTTAAAATGAGTCTAAAGGTGCAGTCCCATGTCGGCAGAAAACGTCGGCGTAAAGCAGAAAGTCATGAGAGTGAAAGACACGGACAGATCTACATATCTCTTTTACTCTCATGAGTTTTTGCTTTACGCCGACGTTTTCTGCCGACTTGGGACTCCACCTTTATGGTGCAGTCATGAGAGTGAAAGAGATAGACAGATCTGTTTGTCTCTTTCACTCTCATGAGTTTCTGCTTTACGCCGACGTTTTCTGCCGACTTGGGACTCCACCTTAACACCTTTTTACATTTTTTTGTAAATAAACAAAATAAAATTATTTACTCTGTTTTACAATAATTACTGCTAATTTTTCGCACATAAAGTTGAAAGTAAATGTTATATAAATGAATAATAATAACAAACAAATGTTATAAAAGAATCTTCTCATATTTTCTCGATAAATTCTCGCCCTATCGGTAATATACCGTAGTTTTCGTTGTTACTTTCTCTAATTTTATTTTACCGAGAATTTTCGAACTCTAGTTGGGATAGGACCGCGGCTACTTTTGAAGCTTGATAAAAAATAGAATAAAAATTGTTTCGATTCAAAACAATCACTTTTCGTGTGGGTCTCTTTTAGGAGAATCCAAATTCGCAAAAAAATCGATTTCGCAAAAATGGTGGGTTAGGCCCTTTTGCACGCTGGTGCTTCAAGTATCGATGTTAAAATATGATATATGAAATATGTTACATATTAACATATGATATATGTTACATGCATATATTACCAGAAAACTGGAACTGGAGGATGTAAGTCGTAAACGAAAAATGAAAAAAGTATTTATAAATTGTTAGGTATTTCCTGTATTTCTATACTTTTCAGTTCAAAAATAAATTTTCCTTAAAATATATACAAATTTGAGGATTTTTATCATAATTTCCTTATAATACAGATGTTAGTACCTCTTACACCAGGCTGCTTTTTGTGGAACTTTATTATAGATCGCATATTTACATTCTCATCAGAGAAATATTAGATTTCTGTAAAATTTGACCCCCCCCCCTTTTTTTGCACTTCCGTGATAAGTCCTTCGTCGAATTGGCGCTATTATATATAGTAGGTAAGGGGTTCCGTGGGGCAGGGAAAAAGACGTCTCGAACTCAGCAGTACCATAACAACAAGGTGGACAGTACCCTAAGCGGATAATTTCGTTAGTTCGCTTCAGTTCACCAGAGTGCGCTTTCAGTGCGAAAAGCAACCAATCAGACGCATCCATCTAAAAGCAACCAATCGCGTCATGCGCGCATGAACATCCTCGTGGAACTCGCGTTGAACAAATTGGTACAGTAATGTTCAACGAAGGCTTCTCTTTGTAAACCTGTCAACCCAACCCTGGTTTCCATTAGATCTAATGGAAACCAGGGTTGGGTTGACAGGTTTACAATCGAAAACAGAGAGAAGGCTTCGTTGAACATTACTGTACATACGTCCCTGACTTTTTTACGCTTCTAATACGCCCGCGATATGTCCAGACCAACCGAGATGGGACTTATCACGGGAGTGCAGTGTAATATGTAAATTTTGAAAATTAGGGAAAAAACTCGATGTTTTTCCCGATGTTTTTGAGCCGATGTATCGTCCACATCAATACACCTCTTTCCAATATATTGATACATCGGTATTCCATTTTCGATGTTGCATCTCTAGGTGAGAGTCGTCCCCTGAGCCCGTCTCTCTCGGAGAAGCGGTAAACGGTGCGGTGCGGTGAGAGAGTAGGAGGGAGGGGGACACTTCAGTAGTCCGCGACGAAGTGGTGTAACGCGGCGAGTCAGGTCGGGTTGGTCAGGTCGGTCAGGTACGACTAGAAACAGGGATTTGCGGGTCTGACCCAGGGTAGGCTGAGTGTAAGTCAGCGTACCCCTTTACTCGATAGACCGCCATAGTTGCTCCAGGTAGTCGCGTATCGAGCGGGTCTTGAAAGTCGGTCTCGGGGAATGGGAAAATCCAGGGTAGGCCAGCTTTGGGCCGGTCTACCCCTTTGCCCAACAGGTGGCCATAGTTGCGCCAGTTGACCATCTGTCAGGTGGATTCCCTGAACGGAAGTCGTCCCCAGAGTCAGCCCAGGTTTAGGCCGGTCATGAGCCGACGTAACCTATTGCTAGGTGTGCGGCCGGTGTGCTGGTGCTAGTGGACTTTGCCCGTGGAGCATGTCCAGATTTGTCTCCAGGTCAACCCAGGTTAGGTCAGTTATGAGCCGACAAAACCTTTCACTGTATGGGTGGTCATAGTTGCGCCAAGTAAACACGTATCCAGCGGGTTCGACATCCAGGACTCGGTCCCGGTCGCTCTGCCATAGTTGCTCCAGGTAGTAGAGCGACCAGTGAGTTCACCGAGTGCAAACTAGCTGCTCCCCTGACAACTGCCGAAATGTGTCGTCGCGAGCTCTTTTATACTCTTGCGGCAGGTAGACAGGTAGAGGGGAAATGGTGGGGATAGCGAGCTCCCGCCTCGTGATGCGCAGATCTATGACGCGCAAGTACAGCAGGCGTATGTAATGAGCAGGTACAGTACTGCTCGTTACAAACGTTTTTTTCTTCACTAAAAAATTTCTTTAAGAAGTCATAAATACTGAACTATTTACGCTAGAACATTCATTTTTTGTTAATTCTTTGGAAATTTGTGAATTTTCTTTTTACTCTTTAGAACTTTTACGTAAAATGCGCCAGAAACGTAGAATTTAGGAAGAATATTAATTGCATCAATATTAATTGCAAATGAACTTTTTGTTTTATAGAAAAATTAAAGGTTTTTAGCAGAGAAAATTTTACTTTTTACTTGTTCCTTTCCAAAAAAAATCTCAAATATTAAAAAAAAAAAAAAACAAATAAGTTAATTTAAATTTAAATTTAACAATTTTTTCATACTTGGTAAAAATACTCAGGAAGCATCTCCAAAACATAATATCAAGGTTAAAACTTTAGCCTCTACATTTCAGTGAAATTTAGTTCCGAGGATGCTTTTGGATTTATTTCAATTCCCGGTTATTTCCCGGTTTAATTTTAATCCCTAGTTATTTCCTGGTTTTCCCTGTTTTCCCGGTTCGTAGACACCCTGAATTATTCATTTAGATTTTGTTGTAAATAATTTTTTTGTTTTCTATTTTAGTTATGGCATTATGGTGGGCATTGGAGCAGGTCTAACATGTCCAGTCAGCGTTTACATAGTTACAGAATATTTTGAAAAATATCGAGGATTTGCAAATGGTATGTGCATTTCCGGAAGCTGTATCGGTGCCATGCTTATACCACCACTTCTACAGTATCTTCTTGACACAGTCGGATATAGGTAAGAAAAATTATATTTTCTTCTGTATTTCTAATCTAAAGAAAAAAATCATATAAGACAAAGGAACCAATTACCGAGGGCGCACCAATTGTCGAGGATCGCCAGATATTTTTTTATGATAACTTGTAAATTACAAGAAAAAGGAAAATAAAATCAATATTATAATAATGCAGGCATTCTAAACTAAAAAACTCCATATTTTTAGAAGAGATTCAATCCGAATTCAATATCCGTAACAGAGTCCCTCATGAGATTGTCTGAAATTCGCCTTTTGCGTAATATTTTAGGTTGACTAGATCAGAAACTGTAAAGCACATATTTGGTTACTTTTTGATTCATACTTAGTATTTAAATGTCACTATACTGATTAGGATGAACCAGTCTTTTTTTCAAGTAATTGTATGCCTAAACGAACTTTAAATGGGGGTGACAAGAAAGGTCTTACATTATTTTTGGGTATGGTTCTAGAATGCTTCAGAAACAATTTCCAAGAAAAATTTTCAAAATTCTTAAAGCCGTTTCTTTCGCTTTTTTTTTTTTAATTTCGCAACTTTTTAAGATTTCTAAGATTTATATTAAAAAGAATAATAAATATCATTTTTGTACTTTAAGCATAACTTATTTCGACAATAAATCCTTTTCTTCAAATTACTTTAAAAATTGACATTAAAAGACCGTGCAGAATCCCACGATGAGGGTATACGCTCACCCTGAAGTTGCTAAAGCTGCATCGCTTTAGCCGACTGTTAGAGTGTAGGTTTCCAGAATAGTATCTGGAACTTGTGATCCTTAAGGCGGATCCACATCCGTCTTTCGCCTGACGTATCATCCATGCGCTAACGACTTTTCGGCTTTAAATCGTTGTTGAAAGCGGCCCAAGAAGGGGCCCGGATAAGCTCCAGTGTAATCGTGCAGTTTAACGAACCCAATAGATAGCTGAGTGGAAGTGACACGATGTCGAGCGCAAGTAACGCAGCGACTCGTAGAAGTTCCCATCCGATTAGGACCAGTGTAATTCAGAATTCTTAAAGTAAAGCATCTAGACCGTAGAGTATCTCATCTGATAGAAGGAGGATCCTCAGTTGAGTTTAGTGAAAGTAGCACAGTGTCGAGCCCAAGTAACGCAACGACACTTAGTAATTCCTATACGAATAGGACTAGCGCAATCCAGAGTGCTTAAAGTAAGGCATCTAGACCGTAGTGCAAGTAGCACAGTGTCGAGCCCAAGTAACGCAACGACACTTAGTAATTCCTATCCGAATAGGACTAGCGCACTCCAGAGTGCTTAAAGTAAAGCATCTAGACCGTAGTGCAAGTAGCACAGTGTCGAGCCCAAGTAACGCAACGACACTTAGTGAATCCTATCCGAATAGGAGTAGCGCTATCCAGAATGCTTAAAGTAAAGCATCTAGACCGTAGAGTAACTCATCTGATGGAAGGAGGATCCTCAGTTGAGTTTAGTGCAAGTAGCACGATGTGCTGCGCAAGTAACGCAGCGACTCGACTCCTTTACGACACGAAGTCCTATGATGATACAATACTGTCTTCGTAGATATGATAGAATAAGTAGAATAAGAATAAGAATGCAACATGGCCTGATGTCCATTTCGAACGATGAGAGTGGTAAAAATAGAGTCCTTGTCTAGAATATAAGGACATCGCTCGTCGAAATCCATCACAGCATGTTTCAAACGACCTCCCAGTCGCAATAAACCGTCCGAGTCCAGGAAGGGCAGCAAACGAAATAAAGGACTTTTAGTAGTAACTGTAAGATGTTTGCGTAGCAGCTTAATTTCGTCGAAGATGTGTCGACGTTGTTCATACCCAACTAGACGACATCGAACACGTCTCAAAACATCCGGGGTAAGTTTGCATGGAGGAAGATCAGTGGACTTCTTTCGCAGCCCATCGATGAACCTCAAACAGATAGCAGTAATACGAAGTAGTTTCGTTAGAGTCGAGTATCGACTCAGCAATGACCACGGTGGGCCAAGATCAACTGTTGCAGAGTGAACAACAGTCCTTTCCTCTCTATTGATATCTGGATCTATCGATCCCGTAGAAGATGGCCAAAAGGTGGATGCTTGTGATAACCAAGTAGGTCCAGTCCACCAGAGAAGATGGCTCTCCAAGCCAGATAGATAACCACACCGATGGCCTCTAAAGATCAGGATTTGGTTGGTGGTCCCAAAAAATGTTTTACTATTGAATTGAGAAGATCATAATCTAATTCTCTTGGATTCTGGAAGCCAGTTGCAAAGTTAAAACGATGCCCACGAAAACTCTAACGAGACAGCCAATCACAATGTACCAGAGATAACTCACTCTGTATAAGAACCAAACTTCTGAGGGAAATCCCTCTGGTTGTGATGAAGCAAGAATAACCTCGTAAACACAAGATCATCCACCAACAGATGCGGTTCCTAGAAATATGAATTTGTTGATTAATTGTAGCAACTTGTACTGCTAATCCAATCCAACCAACCACAGCTAAGCCTGTAAGAGCCCCAACTATTGCTCTTTTCGAATTTGCCGAAGGCACAAACATTTCAAGTGAGAATAATCCTAATGTAACACCACCAACCATTCCACTAAATGATGTCATCTGAAGTACAACCCCAAGTCGTTTAACAACAAATACAGTATAAGACTAAGTGATCAAAACAAGATACTAATCCATTTAGCATAAAATACACTCCAGCGCTCTCAGAGTCATAATTTTTATAAACGTTTTACAAAAACATACTAGTCAGAAAATTGGCTGAGTACATAAGTATCAGGCCAATAGCAGATATCCATAAAGCCTTTCTAACTTGGCTAATATTTACAACACTGAGGTACCTTTGAGTCGGAGTTTGACTACTGTGAAACATTGTGGCCCAATAAAAATTCCACCCACAACGACATACCTAAAACTGTGCCTCACAGTAGACGTTGGATCCATTTGGAAAATTTCCAGCTTTTCAGTTTGCAGATTTTCATTCCACTGAGTGGAAAAACCGCCATCCCAGGATATTCCAAATCCAAGAATTAAAAATAATGAATCCAGGAGGACAGCAATCTGGAAAGTATCCGTCATTATAACAGCCTTCATTCCTCCTTGAGAAGTGCAAAAACACACATCACGCCGGCTAGAGTCACAGCAGCACAATTATTTTAAAGCCGTAAAATGACATAGACCCAATGCAAAAACAATACTGCTACAGAAGTATAGAAGATCATTTATAGTATGTAGATTCCACTTGCTAGAAATATGTAGTGTTGATTGAGGCGTAAATCCAAACACTCGCAGCCCGAAGTTAACCTCAGTTTCACACAAACTAGTAGACAAAGATGAGGTGTTATTGAAATAACTAGAATAAATAACACAGTCATATGTAAAAAGAAAGTAACCCTGTTGGTATCACAGTGGAGCACTACATAGTTTAGAAATGTCACAATGTCACTTTTACGAAGCACAAACGCTGCAAAGTATCAGCTGTTCAACGATAAGCAAGCAATTACCACAAGACTTATGGTAACGAAAATCACATGGTATATTACACCTGTCATTTGTTAAACGACTTGTAGACAGTCAATGTAAAGTAAAAACAAAAGTAAAACAACCCTGTCTGTATGACGGTTGAGCACTACACAGTTCCGAAAGTCACAATACCACCAAGCACAATGCTACAAGTATCAGCTGTTCAAAAATAAAATTAAAGTGTTTAGCAAAAAGAGTATTTAGTAACATACACACTGTGTATGAAAACTGTAGGTATGCATACCTGTAAGTAAGCATGGCTTGTCGATCAATACTCAAACAATGCGCACGCACTGGCGTAAAGATACACTGAAAGAGCAAGGCACCTGTTGCTCAGAGCACGGGACGTCTTCACGTGACGTCAGATATCGATCGGCGAAAATTAGTTTTCGCGCCAACGTGACCATGCGATTTCTCCACACGAGGCCATTTTCCTTCATGCATGTTTTTCACTTTTCAGCTATTTTTTACCAAGCACCGTAATCCCACAAAAAAACACTGTATCCGGCTCGAAGGACTAATTATGTTCAAGATAAACATTAATAAAACGGTCACAGTGTTGAGCGGGATTAAAATAAAAGAGTCAAAGAGTCAGCACAATTTAAGTAGAGCACAAAATAGTAGTAGAACTTTATTTTAAGTAGATAATCACGAGTTTCCTTCTAGTAAAGGACACAGTACGGAATAAATAGTCACACAGTTCCTCTGCCTTCTAGTAAAGGCCATTGCAAGCACTCAGAGTTTTGTAAAATGTAATAATAAAGACGAATAAAAACACAGACTCGAGCGCTTGGTAGCAGTTTTCGAACACGACTAATACATTACGTCTAGTGACGTCAGAGAGTAATTAATGTAGATAAGGTAGGAAATGAAAACCTCTGCTAAAAGTAAGAGAGAGAAAATAATCTCTCATCACACAGACACTCATATCATACAATATTATAAAACCGACATGAAAAATCCGAAACACGATCAGTGGTATGCTCAAGAAGAGCCTGGACTTTAACTTCCGCTTTAGTTTCAGTTATAATTATATCTGATTTCGAAGGGTAGCATTTGAGTTTAGCTTTGTATAAACATTTATACTGCGGATAAAAATTACAATTATTTTCCTTACTAATATTTCGGAGTCCCTGATACTGTGATTTTGATAACTTATCCTTTACAATTAGTGAAACAGCCGCATCAGAAGAGTACTCTCAGAAATGGAATTTAATGATTCCCTATATTTTCTACCGTTGGAAAGACTTCCTAAAGCGACATCTTCAACGACTTTTGCTACATCCAACTTTTCAATCGATCGAAGGCTCATTTGGGTAGCATAGGGCAATTCTTCCACGCTTACCTGTGATCTTAAGCTCTCAGTCCGCTTTTGTTTCGTCCGATCACTGGATGTTGCAAATTCTAAGTTGAGTCTACCTGTGGGCAATCCCATTGTTGCACTCAAATCCTGTTTTTCTTCAGTTTCTTCAAAGGGTAAAACGATATCAACCCATTTAGCGAAAATTTCAAAGATTCTTATAACTCGTGGTTATTCCGAGGGAAGGATGGGGCATGTGGGAGGCTGGAATGCCGAGAGAAAGGGGTGAAGTCAGAGATGACACCGTAATTACGTAAAAGAACCAATATACATATTAGGCCACTAAAGCCAGAATTCCGGGAGGTGACCTCGCTCCCGGATCCGTTAAGAGGATAAGAGAGTCGACGGCGTCGCGTCTCGCGGCGTCGTCTCAACAAGGACATCGTTCTTAGGTCTGGCGTCCTCCTGCACGTACTCGGGCTACAAGGGCGTCTTGCTCTACGTAATCTGGCCGTCCTCGGCCTCAGGAACACTCTTGGAAAGATGTAGAGCGTCAGCGTCCTCTCTCACTTGGGTAACGGCCTGCGAGTCGAGAGCGTCAAGCTCAGATAACGGTCGGGAACGGATTCTAAAAAGTCGTGCTCTAATGCCGGGCGGGAACTGACTGACCGGTGGCGAATCTCTTTGCGGCTCGCGAGCCGAGATTCGGGAACCTTCGCTTCCACCCGTCATTGATCGAGCCTCCGGCCGATCAATACTTAGCCCAGTGTCGTAGCGAGAGGGGTCCCTAGGTTAACATCCATGTTACAATCTCTTTTCCGATCTCCTCACTTGTTGCTACTTTTTCTGCATTTCATGAGGCAATCTTCGTATGCTGGATTTCGTCTTGTCTGATAAAACAAATTGTCGTTGCAATTTATCAGACATAAATTTTTCTATATCTTTGTATAGACTACATCTGCAGTCTCATTTAAATTGTTCTTTATAAAAAAACACTGAGTTTCGAACTCGGTTGCGATCTATTTGTAGTCCTACGAAACAACTTTCGTCTCTCTGTGTGATCTCAAACTCTACTTAATAAAGATGTTATCTTCATGAGAATATTTCCGGATTTGCACGCGATGAGCCCGTCGTCTACAAATAGAGCGAGGTATACTTTCAAACCCTCGTATTGATAGGAATAGATACATTTATCCGCACTCTACTCCTTAAGGCTGAATTTTCTCAGAAAACCACTAAATTTACGGTTTCAGCAACGTGTGACGCTGCTTTTTTAATTTAATATAATAAATTAAAGGTCTCTACAAGGAGCGCACAAAGGACCCTAATAAAGATAATTTTACTAAATAAAATTAGATAATATTTAAGATACTTTAGAGAAACTTTAAAGATAATTTAAACAAATTTTAAGATATTCGGGCGCCAGTCCTTTCTTGGGACAAAGGTAAATTGAATCGACCAAAATATGCGAAAAGATAAAGATATAGGAATCTCTATTCCTAAAAGATATACGATAACGAGATAAAAGATAACGAGATTAAAGGTAACGGTAACTTCACAAATTTCAGTCAAATTAACAATTTAAAGAACGATAAATGCAAAAGATATTGGCGATGAAGGTAGAAATTAGGGTTAATTTAAAATTGCCTAGCTCAGCTTTCACAATAGATAACGGTAGAGGGGCGGGGTTTTTAAAATTATAAAGCTCATATTTAAAATAGTACAACCAATTACAATAGTCTATTTAATTTCAGCAAGATTTGACAAAATAAAATCTGTACAACGTTATAAAAGGATTCCAGAACAAATAACAAAGACAATTTAAAATAAAATCTGCACAATATTATACAAGAATTATATATATATATAAGATATTCACAAATATTGGAAACTCAAACGATTAAATTTTAGGTTTTCGGCACTCCAGATCGTTAAGAAAATTTACAGATACATCATATTAAAAACAACAAAATTCATAATAATTCAAGAGATAATTTAACAAATAAACAGATAACAACTCAAAGATAACACTTTAAATACTGAATGATTCAGCCAAGGAGCGAAGATATGATATAAAATTGTAAAAGATACACAAGAAAAGATAATATCGATAGAATCTTGGCTAAATCTTCAGAAGAAGGTCGAATCCTACCTTAATAGAGAAGACTTCGAAGATGATGATCAAAATCGAGAGGTAAAATTTTAGATAGCGACAAAAGGTAACTTGAACTTAAGACAATTCGGGAGCTGCGTGCTGACACGTCGAGTTCACAGTTTTAAAGAGAAAGTTCGCACGTACGCTGCTTGGTTTGTATGACTCGGGGAATTACGTGATTAGGGAAGGGCTGATACGCATTAAACTAATTTTCGTAACTTCTCCCGGTCAAGAGCAGGAAAGCTGATGAGGTCCGCTTCCGATTCGTCCATCCGATATCCTTTCTCCTTCTTCTTCATTACCCCTTATCAGCCGCTGTAGATAGACAGAGAGATTCTGAACTCCTTCGAACGAGAGGGAGTTAGAGGCAAGAATCCTCCCTACGATGATTTCAGGGCCAGCTGTATTTCTTCAACGAGGTGGAGAACGAGGAACCCTTGCTTCTTCGATGCTCCAGATATAACGATACAAGATAAAAGGCATTATTAGCCACGATATATCCGTTCAGTAACAGAAAGCGACTAAGATAATTTTTAGGCGAGATTACTTATTCTTACGTAGAATTTTGTGGTAACCGCCTCGGTCAACCATTTCCAGGGTTGCGCCTAAGACTCCGGAAGACCAATACCAATCCATTCTGTCCACTATTGGCAGAATTGACAGCTCTGCCTTGATGGTCAAGAAGGATGGTAGAGAGACAGAGATACAAAACGATAATACGCCCGTGAAGAATCCATGATGGAGCGTATCAATAATGAAGATTGCGAGAATATAGAGGTGATGATGGACCAAATGATTGTAGGTGGTAGTATCCTCGGTAGATTCCGCTCAGGACCGCAAAGCTCGAAAATTTTACAAGCGAAACAAAAGAAATACAAAAATAAATCAGCCCTAAAATTCTTATAAAATCAAATAAAAGACTAAATTTTTAATAAAATTATAGAATAAAGCAAAATAAAAATATAAAAGAAAAACAATAAAATTGTTGAAAGTCGAGCCCGTCAGGAACCTCCATATGAATCTCTTCGTCAAGATTGCCATATAGGAATGCCATCTTCACGTCAAATTGCACTTGGTGTAGTCGATTCCTTCTCGCTGTTGAAAACCTTACGCAACCAAGCGAGCCTTGTATCGATACACTTGTCCAGTTGCGTCGACCAGTTTCTTGAAAGTCCAGCTTGAGTCGATGGTTTCCTTCCCGACTTCCTTCGGAACAATCGTCTACGTGTAGTTTTTTTCAAGAGCTGTCAGTTCCTCGTGAATATCTCACTGGGTTTGAACAAATATGTGTAGCGTATTTCAGTAAAGCCCACCAATAATGAACAATATAAAAAAATTGATATCAACAAATATTGTTTTAATTTTCATAAGAAAAAAATTTTTTTTTATTGTTTAAATGATTTGTTTATATATACGAGGTTCATTTGTGAAAAGGTATACTTGAATACATGAACTCTATGAATTGTTTCCGCAGAATAGATTGGCGCTGTTACTTTTCACGTATGTTACACTTTTCAAACTATTTAAGGGCATGTGTTCACGGTCTTTATGTCTGTGCACTATTATTTTTTCAAAAAGTAAATTTTGTGAGAAAAAAACGGGCTTATTTAAATTTGCTCATATTGTAATTACCACATGCCGTTAAACATTTTGATGAAAAGTGTAATATATGTGAAAAGTAACAGCGCCAATCTATTCTGCGGAAACAATTCATAGAGTTCAAATATTCACATATGCCTTTCCACAAATGCACCTCGTATATATCAACAAATCGTTTACACAATTAAAGAAATTTTTTTCTTATGAAAATTAAAATAATATTTATTGATATGAATTTTTTTATTATGTTCATTATTGGTGGGCTTTACTGAAATGCGCTACAAATATTTGTTTAAAATAAGCAAGTTTTGTTAATATTTGACCGAGTAATCGTAATTTATATTTCGAAGAATTTGATTTTCAGTTATGATTAATATTGATTTTTTTTCCTTCAAAAGTACCAGGTGTGTAAATATGAAACCGGAATTTACTATTAGCCGGCCGTAGTAGTGAATTTCGCTGTCATTGGAGGGC
>JAUESH010019126.1:0-12815 GCA_032275165.1 Synergus magnus
AAATATGCATACAGAGCGAAAAAATGTATAATTTTAATACTTTTTTTGTAAAATGAAGAGATTGAATTTTGAAGTTAAATTTCGAATTCCTCGTTTTAAGAAAAAAGCATTCAAACCAAAAAATTTTTTGCTCTATAGACACACTTTTATTTCTAAGAGAAGTATGTATACAAAGCGAAAAAATAATTAATTATAATATTTGCTGATTAAAATAAGGAAATCAAATTTTGAAGTTAAAACTTGGTTTCAACGCCCTTAATCAACAAAATCTCGTAGAAAAGCTAAGAATTTTGTAATTAATTCAAAATATACGAAAAGACAAAGTTCAAGTACTGGAACTAATTCAACTAATACAGGTGAACGAGGTGAAAAATGGAAACCAAATAAGAAAACAGGGCGTTTAATGTCCGGAAAAAAACCGGAAATTTGGTGGGCGAAAATTAGTAGATACCCTGGTAAAAAAAGAAAGTTTATTATTGTTTGCAGACGATAAAAATGTAGTTGCTAAAATAAGTGAATGTGTGTATCTGACTGACAATTGAACCGCCGCATCGTAAAAGGGGATATAAAATTGTTTGGTCCAATAAATTTACAAAAATGAAAGTTCAAAAAAAAATTCCAAAAGCGGTGAGAAGTCATTGCGCTCCGGCCAAAAAATTTTATATCCCCTTCTGGTTCAATTTCTGACTTCCGATTAGTCGTTATCGTAATGCCAAGGTTGAAATAGTATGTAAATATATTATTTTGATTTGAATAAAAATCGTGAATGACTAAGGAATTTAATTTATATTCTATTTTCCTCTTCTCTGTTATAATCTATTCATTGCAAGATTTTATGAATGTATATTTTTTCACGTTGGCTAATAAGTGAAATAAAAAATCTTGGACATAACTTCAGAAAAATACTTGTAAAATAACTATAAAGAAGATACATATGTAATTATCACTGCATCGGGGCTTACGTATTGTACAGGAAATTCCAATGACGTGGTGCAAGTTTTTATTTTTCCTTTCACTCAGTTTAAAAAGGAGTATATTTCCATCTTTCTTCTTGCATAGATCGTTTGCATACGTCACTATGCAGTTGATTTTATCCTCATTTCTGTACGATCAACGGTATAAAACTGATCAGCCGAATAAGAACCGATAATAATAAGAATAAGAACTGAAAAGTTGAAAGAAATTTTGATACTAAGAGTTAAAAGGTAAAAGATAAACGTTTAAAGCTAAATAGATAAGAAACGCATAGATGCTGCGGAATTTTTAATATCACTGGAAGCTTTTGCAATGTTACGTTTACTGACAGTATTCGTTTCGTTCGTCTCTCTTAATTATGCACGTAAGTAAATTTTTTATTCAGATTTTTGTTATCAGGGATGATTCGGTAAAAAAAAGCAATTAATTACCAAGGTTATTAATTATTTAATCTGAATTTGGATTCATTATCTCAAATTTTTTCCTGAACTTTTTTTCGTACTGATTTTTGTAGAAGGAACATTAATAAAATTAAAAATCTTTATTTTATGTTATTGCATAGCTCATTTTTTGTACATAAAACTAATCTAATTTAAAATTGTATCTTTTTGAATTCTAGAAAATGCAGATTTTTGTTCTACACCCTTGGAAAGATTAGGAACGTGTATTAACATAAAAAAATGTGATCCTTTGATGTCAATTTTGAGAAGAGGGAAGCCCATTCCAGAACCATCCGTTGATTTATTACGAAAATCATTTTGTGGTATGGATGGAAAAGATCCTAAAGTTTGCTGTGAAAGAGAGGTAAATTTTATTTACTATGACATTTTTTTAAATGTTTTATTAAGCAGATAATAACTTTAGATTATTACTTAGATCCCCAGTACAGAAGGACCAACTTCAACAACTACAGAAGAAACAATAGAAGAAACATCCTTTATTCCTGAACCACCAGATGTGTCTAATCATCCAAATTTGAGATTCTTGGATCTTAAATCGTGTGGGCCCGTTATTGAATCCAAAATTGTTGGGGGTAAAAGAACAGGTGTTTTGGAATTTCCATGGATGGCTTTGATTTCTTATAGAACTAGATCCCCAGAACCAGAATTTCGATGTGGAGGTACAATAATTAATCAAAGGTATATTCTCACTGCGGCCCATTGCGTAATTGGCGATGGTAAGTATCTTTTAATACGTCCAGCTAAATACAATCATTTTTACCTACTTAATATTATAATATAATAATATTAAACTACAAAAAAGATACAATGTAACATAATTCCAATTTGAAATTGAACAATTTTAGACCCTTCAAATAATAATTTTTTCAATTTTAAGACAAGTACATTTTATTAAACCAAATTTTGAAAAAATTTTCAGGAGTTTTAGGGGTTTTACGAGATTTCGGGGGATTTTAAGTAATTTTATGGAATTTAAAGGGTTTTTACGAAATTTATTGAGATTTTAGAGATATTTCAAGGCATTTCACGTCTTTTTAAAGAATTTCAAGAGATTTTAGGAAGTTCATTTGAATTTTAGAGAATATTAAGGGATTTTATGAGATTTCGAGGGATTTTATACTAAAGTTGTTGGGGTTTAATGGAATTTTAATTGATTTGTCGAGATTTAATTGGATTTTTATGAATTTTAACGATGTAATGAGATTTCATGGGACTTTAAGGGATTTTAAGTCATTTTAAGTGATTTAGCAAAATTTCATTGGATTTTCACAATTTTTATGGGATTTAATGAGACTTCATGGGGTTTTAAGGGATTGAACGATGTTTTGTGGGATTTTTTTAGTATTTTTAAAGGATATCAATTGATTTTATATAATTTAAACATCAATGGGATTTTACAAAACGTAAATTGGAATTTTATAAAATTTTAAGGGATTTCACGAAATTTTCAGTAATCCTAAGTAATTTTACAAAATTTATTTGGATATTATGAAATTTTAAGGACTTTTAATGTTTTTAACGAGATTTTCTGGCATTCTAAGCAATTTCAAGTGATTTTACGATATTTTTTTGAGAATGGACGAAAACATATAATTTCACGGTATTTTGTGGGGAGTTTAAATATTTTAAAGGGATTTAACAATATTTTATTTTATAGTAATTTTAAAGATTTTTAAGAAATCTCAAGGGATTTCACGAGATTTCATGGGATTTTAAGGACTTTTACAGGATTTCAAGAGATTTTATCAAATTTATTGGGATTTTCAGAAATATTAAGAGATTTTACGAGATTTTAAGGAATTTTATAGGATTTAACGAGTTATGAAAGTAAAATTATAATTTTTTCACAGTTTTATCAGTGAAACCAATTTAGAGTCAATCTAAGAAGTAAATTGTCCATCAAAATATAGAATTACTATCTAAATTTTCATAATTATTGCTTGAAAGTTTAAACATTTTTATAGTTTTTTTATTGAAAATTACTTTTGAGTCAGATCAATAAGTTAATTTATTATAAAAATAATTATTTTAATATTAATCTACATTTGCATATTATTTGAATTCGCAATTAATTAGGTGCATCAACTTTAAATTATTATTAAAACGTCAAAATGACTCCAACTGTCACTTATTGTTAGTGACAGTAAAAGTCTCCCAGTCTCCAAAAAATATAAGTAGCATCAAAATAGCGTCACTGTGAAGCAACCAAAGAACGAACGGAATTAGTAAGATTATTATAAATTATATAATAATTATTACTATTCTTATATCATTACCAATAGGTGTCAATTTACATGGAGTAAGAGTAGGAGATCATGACACATCTAAAGAACTTGACTGTGATAAAGATAAGGATGGTAACAATATATTCTGTGCTGAAAAATACCAAGAATTTGGAATTGAAACTAGCGTCTATCATCCTCAATATTCAAGGCAAAAGCTGCAAAATGATATTGCTTTGCTGAAGGTTGATAGAGACATCAACCTGCAACCTCCAACTGTTAAACCAATTTGTTTGCCAATTGGGCGTGCGGCAACTTTATCGAGAAAAAAGGTATACAGACTATTGATTGAAATTACAAATCAAACCATTAAACAAAGTCTTTCTTATACATATAATTATTTAATTTTATTGCTTAATTTAATTAATAAAATTTGATCGTAGGTTGTAGTAACTGGTTGGGGAAGAACTTTATTTCAACCTCGAAGCCCTGCATTGATGATGATCCGCATTTCTCCTATACCAAATCAAGATTGTGCAGAAATTTATAAAAGACTTGCTAAAATAGACTACAAGCAAATGTGCGCAGGTGGAAAAAAAGGAGTAGATTCTTGTGGGGGAGACAGTGGAGGACCTTTGCAAAGTACTGCCTTTTATAATGATAGTGATCTCAGATATGTGCAATATGGTGTTGTGAGTTTTGGACACGCAAATTGTGGAGAAGAAGGATTTCCTGCTGTTTACACTCGTGTAGTTTATTATATGGATTGGATTTTAGATAACATAAGAGAATGAGTCCTTAATTTCAATAATTCACTTTGAAATGGTAAAATGAATAACTGACCTACTTAGACAAACTTTTTAATTTTTTTCTCAGTAACCACTGGTGATCCCTCAATGAAACTTGAAAGAAAAGAAGCTGAGTCTGCTTTATAAGTTCTGTAAGTTTCATCAGGGGACCATCAGTGGTTACTGAAAAAAAAAAATTAAAATGTAAGGTCCTGTAGGACAATTTTTGTTATTCGTTGGCTCCACCAAATGCAACATATCTTTATAAGGATCTCT
The DNA here is from genome assembly GCA_032275165.1 of Synergus magnus. Lineage (NCBI taxonomy): Eukaryota > Metazoa > Arthropoda > Insecta > Hymenoptera > Cynipidae > Synergus > Synergus magnus. Next base: position 4,723 of record JAUESH010019126.1, read on the forward strand.
GACGACTGAGCTGAAAAGGAAAGAATTTATATTACGATACTTGAAAAGATACTCAAAACTTCTCAACAAGAAAATTTAATTATAACCGTCATTACAGTATAGAATGTAAGAAAATAGAATTTTTGTAGATTGTGTAACCGTGCTTTGTCTGTATTAATGTTTTCAAAAGATGGGGGGGCAAAAAGTATACTTTCCTACATATTTGAGAATATGTACACTAATATTTTAGTTTTCGCAAATATTCCATAAATTACGTAAAAGCTTTTGAGGGAGGGAGGGGGTTCGAGAAAATGTTTATAAGATCTGTTACCTGAGTGCTGAGGGAAGGGGTGGGGAGTAAATCGACACTGTTACGTAATATTTTTAACAGATGAACATTGTATTTATTACAGATGGCCCCTTTCTTAAAAAAATTGACTTTTGAAGCCTGAAGAAATTCTGAAGAATTTTTTTGAATTGGTCTGAAGATTTTCTGCGGAAAAATCTGGGAAAGTTGAAGATTTATTTTTTTGCCACGTTGCAGGACTGGCCCAAATAATAATAGTAATAATAATAATAAATATAAATACCATTTTGCTGCAATATATTCACCAATTATCTCAGTATCTCCAATTATTTTGAAGAAGAACAAGAACTTTTTAATAATAAAATTTATAATGATTATAATTTCTCGGAGACAATTCAAGACGATTCAAGACTAAAAAAGAATTGTAACTGTCGATGATTCAGTTTCAAAATATACTTTTCTTTGATACCCGATTTTTATAGACTACTATATATATATAATATTTATATCAGGTAATTTTTATTTCAATCTTTGTTGAATTTTTCTCCTTTTCTAAACGTTTATCATTCATTCATATGTAAAACAATGTCTCCTTCCCTTTTCTTTCTGATTATTTCATCGTTCATATTTTTTAGAATTAAAATTTTTATTTTAAAATGAATTAAAATGGTGGTCACGTGGTCGAGGGGGGTCAAGAAGGGCGTATGTCACGTGGGTTGGATTCTTGACACAGCGGCAGCGGCGGCGATGAGATCTTTTTATAATATAGAGAGATTATGAAATTCAAATCCCAATGATTGGAATTAGTTATTAATTATTAATTATTCGTGATTAATTATTAAGTACTGAAGACAAAGATATTGTAGTACTAATATCTTTGCTTAAGGTTATAAAAAAATTAAACATTTAAAAATCGCTTTTAAAATGCGCGCGCGCGGTAGTTAGTGCTACCAACATTCTAAGTGTAAACCGAGAAAACAAAACAACAAAGAAATTTTTCTGGAACACGTGGCCGGCGTTTTTATTTTTAATAAAGGCAGAATAGTTTAAATTGTTTCTAATTTTTTGTTTGGTTTATGCTTTCGAGGATTATCCCTTCTTCTTTATTGAGATAATTACCCAATTGTTATTTGAATTTATATAATAATGAATGATTATCAAAGATCAATTTGTCAGAGCAGAAGACAGGTTTAAAACAAAGGATTTTCGCCGGTAGTGTCAGTTAAATGTGCTGATCGAATAATATATTTATTTTGTCTCTTTGACCAATTAATTATCAAATTTATGGAGAATATCGAATTCTAGTACTCGATTGATTCAGTGCCTTAGTTAAAAAAAAAGTTAAAACCTAATAGCAGTAAAAAAAAGGTAAAATTAACTTTATAACCTACAAACGAAATAAAAGAATCCAATCAATCCAATTTTTAAATAGAATATTTGAAGTAAGACAATTATTTGCAGATAATTGATGGGTATGGAGAACCAGGAAGAACTTACCTTCATTTATTCACCAATTAACGACACACCTCCTCTCGCTGTCCTCGTTATAGAAAATGAAGAATTAGTAGTTCGTGAAATTAAAAAAATGCTGCTAAAAAGTCTCGGCAATGAGGAAGAAGTATCAACATGCAGAATTCCTCTAGTCAAGTGTTCAGACGACAAACATTTCAGTTTATTGGTTTGTGTTTAATTATTTTCCTTTGTTAATCAGTAAGCTTTAGTATCAACAAAACATTTTAAAAGTTACTAAGCCCCTTCTAAACTTCAAATTTGCTGGAATTTCAAAGAATTTCGCATTTTTTAATTCCAAGTCTTACAATTAATTTTAAATTAATCGGTTAATCTTTCAATTGAACTTGGAATGTTTAAAACGCAATTTTTGATTCAAGGGAGACCTCGAAAATATCAAAGGCATCAAGGCTATGGATAAATTCGTTTATGCTTTTGAATTATCCTATCCATCGCACACTGGCAAATGTATGTTGTGTCAAAAAATGTGTGACTGTGAATTAAAAAAGCACGTGGGGAAAAATTGCTTGTTTATCATGTGCGATTTTTGTGTGAATGTAAGTAAAAAAACATCATTAAATTTACTCTTGTGTTTAAAAAATGTTTCTCAATTGTAGCAATTGATTTAATATAACAAAATTGAGAATTGAAATTAATTAAAAAAATTAAACTAACAGAACTGCTTCAAGATTCCTTCGAAGACTTATGAATGTCCTGTGTGCCATGAAAGCGTGCCAAAGTTATCTTTCATTAAGATTGGGGATTCAGTGCCAGCTATTTCCATAGTAAATGTGCCACTAGTTCTTAATAAATTGAACATCGACAAGTCAGTCGACGAGTTGAACGTTAAATTTGGAGACCTTCGTCTAATTAAAGTACCTTTGACAGGCAATGACGATAATTTGATACAGCAGGGTGGATATGTAATCCACTTTATGTACCCTAAGGTAAATATTCACATACCGTCTCTAAATTTATAATTTATCTCCTAATATCTAGTTTCTAGATTAATAAAAGTTAACTTATTCTGCTTCTATCTAGAATCACGACTGCATCATCAGTAAATGTTTCTATCAGAAAGACTCTACTGTTTGCGATCCACCTGAATCTAAAAAGGAAGTTGCAAAAGAAAACGTCTGTGCTGATGTGAATGATATTAAAATTCCCAAAATTGAGCAGTCTATCGATAAGTCCAATTTCCAAAAACAAATACCAATTTTGCATGATGCTTCTCAAGGCATTAATCCAAGGTAAGCCTAAAATTAAATTTAATACTGAATATACATTACTATTAATAACTCTCATTTCTAAATTCTTTCATTTATTTTCAGTAACCAGTTCACAAACGTTCAGAATTCTAAACAATTATTCGAAGAAGCTAAATTTGAAAACTGGGTAAAACAGCAGCAGCGAGAGAAAACTCTCATTTTCTACAAGGAGCAGTCACGAAAAATAGTTATTGAAGGGTTACAAAACCTGGCACAAGAATTCGAAAGATTTACTAGAAGCGTCGCGAAAAATCGACCGTCCAGGAGCCACAACCCTTTCGAAAATCTAAAGTTCTCTGGGAAGAATGACTTCATGCATCCGATGCGTTTCATTCAGGATTTTGAATTCTTCGCGGACCGAGAGAGGTTAAGCGACTACGAACAACAATTTTTTTTTGGTCAATCGCTTACCCAAGGCGCTGCCAACTGGCTAAAAGTTCGTGGCTACGGAAGAACGTTTCCAGAAATGAAAGAAGCGTTCCTCAACTTCTTCTGGGGTGAAGATGACCAGAATCGTCTTCGAAACTTTCTGAAATTTGGAAAATATAATAAGGACTCTGGACTATCGATGGCTGAATATTTTTACAAATATGCCATCGAAGCAAACTATTTGGACACTATTCCAGAGGAAGAAACTTTAACAAGATTGCTTACTGACCATTTCGATATTATGATTCGGGCCAAGTTGTACGGAAACCATGTAAAGAACATCGATGAAGCTCTGCGTAGCTTGAAAAATCTAGAAATGACTGATAAGAATGGAAACAGAGAATCCTCTGAAAAATCTCCAAAACCTAAAAACTCTGAAAACGAAGGTCCCAATAACTTTTTCAGTTCTTCTTCTTCCAAAAAAGTTGCGGCCGGAAATTGGGAAGATTGTTTCGGATCTAAATATGACGGAATCAAGAAAGATGGTAATTATTTTCATAGGTGCATGACTGACAGAATATGGGCTTTGCATTCCCTAAGTTATAACAATTATCAGTCTGCGATTCAACATTTTGATGTATCTTGCGAGGAAGCTTCATCCAGGTTTCTAACTAATGTTCCCTGTAAGCTTCACCATATCTACATTGATATAAAAGGAGATCCTGTAAAATACCAAATTCTTGGTCCTATCACTATTGCGAAACAAAAGGATAATCAGCTTATTATAAGCACATGTCCGAGTTTTAAATCCAGTAGCTATTTAATTTCCGGACAACTCGTATACATTCGAAACGATGAATCCATTCAACCATGCAGTATCATCACGTGTTCGATTCCAGAAGACTCAGAATTTCGATACGTCATTCCGAATAGTAACGAGCAGATAGTTTGCTTGACTTGCAAAGATAAAATCGAAGAAGTTCAATTTCGGGAAAATAGGACCATCGCAGTTGGAGATTTATCTGTTCGTTATTTTGAACAGAGTTTTAAGAAAAGGAGACATATTTTGAGATTTTTAAACGAGAACTTTTACATAGTTTACAGTGTTTGGGACAACGCTGTGAATCTATACAATCCACTGGAACCCACTTATCATTAATTAGGAATTAGGCGAACATGGAAAATATACGGTTTTTATTTTTCGTTACCTCAAATGTTTAAGGGTTTTTTTATTTTTTCTGATTTTTATTCTAATAAGATTCTTTTGATAGTAATATAAATATTGTATTTTGAGTTCAACTCTGGCAGGAGCCTGCGTTCTATTAGAGACTTATAAGTCGTAAATATTTACTTTGTGATTATCAATGTAAAATAAGTAACTTCTAATTAATTAGGAGAACTATAATGACGACTAATTTTCCTATGACATTTGTTTAAATTAATAAAGAGGTTTTCATTTATGAAGAACTTTGAAAATTGTTTAAATAATTTCTATTAACATCTTCTAGAATTGTTCAACCTTATTTACAAAGTCAGATAATTATTGCTTATATTAGAAAGGCTCTACCAGAGCTCTACTATTTGCAATCCACTTGAATCTAAAAAGGAAGTTGCAAAAAAAAAAAACGTTTATGCTGATACGAATGATAACAAAATTTCCAAAATTAAGCAGTCCATCGATAAGTTCAATTTCGAGATGCTAATATCAATTTTGCATGATGCTTCTCAAGTTATTAATCCAAGGTGAGCCTACAAATTTATTTAAAATTAAATATACATTATTATTAATGTCTCATTTTCTAAATTCATTCATTTTTTTTTAGTAACCAACGTCCCATATTCCAGACAATTATTCGAAGAAGCTAAATTATATAAATAATTTAAAGTTCAAATATTTTCATCAGTTATAGAATTAACAATTTTTTTTTATATTTGCATTTTTTAACTCTAATACTTTACGCACAGCTGGGCTTTCGTCTCAACATAGGAAGAAGATTCTATTTTTAAAACTACTGGTTCCAAAGAAAGATTCGGGTTTCGCGTCCATGGCGTGGAGAGGAGAAGCGTTATTGACGAATTTCTCCAAAAAGTGCATCTTCAATAAATAGCAGCAATAATAAACAAGGTAAACGTATTATAATTAAATTTATTTATATAAAAAGTGATATTATTTTTACTTTTATTTGTTCTTATAAAATTAAATTCCTAAAGTATTATATTTTTTGAATACTGTTTCGTTTACAGATATTGACTGAGTAATCATGTCCTCAATCATTAAAGAACATAATGAAGAAAATCAAAACTCAGAAACTTCGCAAAAATTACAAACAGATCCACAAGAAATAAGAGAATCTAAAAATCTATCTTTCGAAAATCATCTCTTCTATAAGCAGCAGCCTATTCAAAATTTAAAATTCTGTGGAATGAAAGATCCAGTGAATCCGAAACTTTTCATCGAAAATTTCGAGATTTTCGCTGCCCAGGAAGAACTGGATGAAAATAAAAAGCAAAATTGGTTCATACAATCTCTCGTCAAATATGCTGCGATTTGGATGGAAGAACGTGGATATGGAACTTATGAGGAAATGAAAGAAGCCTTTCTTGCATTTTATTGGAGTCAAGATGTTCAAAGATCTTACGCAAATCACTTGGAATTTGGGAAGTACAGTAAAAAATGTAGATTATCGATGGCTAACTACTTTTTTAAGTACGCTATAGGGGCCAAATTTTTGGATAGTGCTCCCTCGGAAACTGAGATAATTTCAAAACTTTCGAAACATTTTGGTTCTAATATAGAAAACGAATTTTTAAAGCAAAAAGTGGAAAATATCGAAGAAGCTGTGGACATGTTGAAGAGAATAGAGGCTTTGAAATGGAACATACCAGTCAGCAAAATACAAAGAAACTTTATGTTGTCAGTAATTTCTCCTGAAGAGAAAAACAAGAATAGTATTAATTCGTGGGCATGGGCCTTTCTTTGGCTGGCTGGTGCTGCTGTAGTTTTAAATTTTATTGGCAAAGTTCTTAAATTATGAAGTTAAGAATTTATTTATTAAAATTCGAAATTATTCAAGAGGAACGGATTTAGGTTTAGTACATATGATTCGTGCTTTTGAAAACTTTGTATCCCCACCACTGCCTGAAATCCCCAGATGATTTTTCTTGACCTGACCCACGGAGTTGTATACTTACCCGGATAGAAGTTGCTTTGAACATTGTGCATCATTTACCTTCGTGCTTCCTTCACGCTAACACACAGAGATTCCTCGAGATCATTAAGTGAACTCGAAATTTTACTCCCGGAGAAAATCATTTGAATCAGGTAAAATATTTTTCAATTTTCACTATATCACCTAATTTTTAAGTACATAAGGCTTTTTAATTCTACACCAAAAAACTTTACACGTATTTATTATAATTTAACTTCCTGACAATTGCATTCTACTTTTGTAAAATTCTACATGAAGTTATAATCTCAATTTTGGAATTTAAAATAAACTCCATGCAATCAAATTTTCCATGAACAAACTTTACACTAGATAAACTAACTTGATAATTAATTTTTTTTAAACTATCGTAAAATTTTACACAAAATAAAAATATAATTTATTAGTCAAAATTAAGTCTTCACAATTAAATTCTACAAATGCTATACACAAACCGGTTCAATATTTTTTTAATTATTTAAATTTTAAAAACTACAAAAATAAATTTTATACTAGGAAATTTTACAACAAACAATGCTTTTTCAATCGTTTTACACTTTTGTGCACAGAATTTTTCTGCCTATACCGCGAATCGTATAGAGCAGCGCTATCGTCGAAGGTGAAGAAAAATTTATATTGCGTAAATAGAAAAAAATAAATAATTAACAACAATATTGAGAAACCGAATTCATAAACATACATTAATTTTAACGAATTATAATCGTTTTTTGTGTTTTTAATGTAATTGAAGCGTGGTATCACTCTAAAGTTTCCGCGTAACGTTGCAATTCGCAGCGCCAAAAAAGATACATAAGTACTTTATATAATACAATAAATTAGTAGGAAATGTAATAAATGTAGTTTGTACTATTAATTTTTGTGTGTTTCATATCTATATAAGTCCTTGTGTGCAGACACCAAATATTGTCCATATAAAATAAATTATTTTTTTTTTTCAAAAATGAATTTTCTTGTGTGAAATTTTGTTATGTAGAGTTTAAATAAATTCGCAACGTTTAATTTATATCTTTGCATAGAGTTTAAGAGTTTAGAATTTAATAGAGAAGAACTTAAATTAAAAATAAATACATGTAGAGTTTTTTTGTATAGAATTTGTTTGTGTTTGAAATTTTAGAAAATTTATGACACCCTTTATGACAAACTTAATGCTAAGGAATCTTAAAGGGCAGTGATCTTTTCCGCACCGGCTACCTGAAAACCTTCCCCTTCCAGTGTGCCACTGCACCTCACGGGCCTTCATTTCCCCTCTTAACCTGCTGAGCTGATCGACCTTTTCACAGCGATTATCGAGTGAAAATCATTTACCGCGTATTACAATTATTTCACCTTCAAAAATCCACAGTTAGAAATGTCTTATATTTCTTACATCTCTGAAAACATTGGCCCTTTTCATGGCCACCAAAAATTTCTTACGTTGGAATATTTTCTTTTTTT